>CM042158.1:91733634-91766134 GCA_023376005.1 Doryteuthis pealeii | reverse complement strand
ATAAAATATCATATTGAGTTAGAAAGGCTAATGAAACTGAAAAATGCAGTTAAAAACATTTGGAACAGGGGGGGGTATGATTGAAAAATAGAACAACTTCGAAACTAACTCTTCCATCATTTACCATTACTCCGTCTATCATTGTAAATTTCCTAATTTAACTATTTAGTTAAAATAGGAAGTAAAGAATAAAATTACAGTTATTTCTTCTTGTTAATGGATTTCTATCCCCGAGATTGTTGCTCATATTCAATAAGATAAAACCAAACAATTAGAAATCCATAATACTAAGCATATATTTATTAAAATCAAATTTTAAAGATCAATATGCAAATTAGCCTTCTCATTCACACTGTAAACCGCTATGTTGTTGTATATATAAATACAATTGCATGTTAATAGTTTGTAGATATGGTCAACAGTCTTAATGATGTAAAATAATTTTTATTAATAATTGAAGTTTAAATTAAAATTAAATCATGGAGAATGTGATGTAAATAACAAAGGGAATTGTGACTTGAATGGTAATATAGTTTCGGTTACAGACATACAAACCCACAATCTCCATTATAATAAGATATATATGATATAATATATCTATACACATGATTTATATCCATATGTGATATATACACACATATGATTTATATCCGTATGTGATATATACACACACATGATTTATATCCATGTGATATATACACACACATGATTTATATCCATATGTGATATATACACACACATGATTTATATCCATATTTGATATATACACACACACATGATTTATATCCATATGTGATATATACACACACATGATTTATATCCATATGTGATATATACACACACATGATTTATATCCATATGTGATATATACACACACATGATTTATATCCATATGTGATATATACACACACATGATTTATATCCATATGTGATATATACACACGATTTATATCCATATATGATTTATACACGTATATGATATATATACACATATATTCAGGCAGCTGTTACAACAGGAGGTGTACTTAGCGTACCGGTTATCATCGTAGTAAATAGTCAGTGACTAGGTTCAAATCCTGGACAAGACTATTTGTGCTTCACTTGATGACCTTATGAAAAGCATAAATTCATCTGATCACCCCCACCCCCCAAAAAACTATGGGAAGATAATAGGGGTAGATTGGGTTCTTTAACCTCGGCTAGGCAACTAGTTTAATTTACTCTGCTTAAAAATTGACGATGTGTCACATCCTGTCCATGGCAGTGGGGTTGCGTAAATACATTCTCCAATAACAACAGCTATCAAATTTCTCATACATGAGAAGCCGGTAAAATGTTGAAAGGTCTATATAACATTACAATAGTATTTTCAATGTTCAGTTGAAAGGTATCAATATCTAGCTTCCTAATTTCTCTTAGAGCAAAGAATATATACATGTGTGTGTATGTAGAAAGAGTGAATAAAGGAAAGAAAGTACAGAATGGATAAAAAAGGATAAATTTAATCAATATCACTTACACATGTATTTCGGTCAGGAATTTATCTATGTGTACATTATTCAAAATTATTATTATTAAATAAACAAATGAAATGAAATAATAATAGAAAAAATGTAAAAATATTCTGTACACAAAGAAAATTCGACCTTCATCAGAGTGAAACTTTATTTTATTCATTTTTACATTTGTTTATTTAATAAAATAATAGTTTGAATAATGTACACACAGATAAACTCCTGACCGAAACATGTAAGTGATATTGATTAAATTTATCCTTTTTTATCCATTCTGTACTTTCTTTCCTTTATTCACTCTTTCTACATACTGTCGGATTCAATTCCAATTTCATTTTTACATATATATATATATATATATATATATATATACATATATGTGTGTGTGTGTGTGTGCGCGCTTTGTGGTGAATCCACTGTAATGACAAGCCACAATGATATTGGTGTTTCTATTCAGAAAGGAAACTTTGTATTTCAGAGTTACCTCCCTTACATCGAGAATTATTATTTGAAAATGACATTCAGCCCAAACATAGGTCCCATAAATATATTATTTATTTATAAGTTGGGCTGTAAATTGTTTTATTCTCTAATTTAAAGTATTAAGTTAATGTATAATACGAAGTGCATGAGTGAAAACTTTTTAACATTAAAAGATAAAGAAACAAAATGAAGGTAGAATTATAATAAAAATTATTATAAAACAGCCTAACAAAAGGATATAAAGTGATAACCATAATAGAATCAATTAAAAAATACTAAATTGACTGCACCAGTACCACAACAGTGAGCAAAATAAAGGGACTAATATATATATATATATATATATAAGTCAACTTATGACCGGGTTAGATTATGACAGAGTAGACAAGGTCGACTGCTACATATACATGATATAAAAGACACACACACAGACCAAATAGTTATCAGATATCAGATAAAAAATAGTTTAAAGTTAACTAGGTAAAAGTAACTATAATACAACAGCCCTGTCAGCTGGGGCTTTAGAATACACCAGCTGACAGATCTGTAGAGGGGTAAGAACCCTCTCCAATGGGGCCTCCTGTAGGCCGTGACTAGCGACGTTTGGTGCTTAAGGACGGAATACAGGTGGATGAGCAGTCTATGATATGCAACACCCGTTTATCACCATTACTCCCAGGTCCACTCTAACTCAGAGTGGTCGTACCCTTTGCAAATCCTGTAGTTTATAAATACAGTAATGAGACATGCACATCAAGTAAGTAAAGTAAGTAAGTAAAGTCGACGGGGCGGCCTAAAGTCGGTATCAGCCAGACAGCGAGGGAGTCTATCCCCTTTTCAATAGCGCTAGACCAAGGAGATTGTTTTTTAGCATCTGAGATGGAGCGCCACACCTACCATCAGCTCCTTACTTTACCACACAGATCCCTGTGCTACTCATACGCTGAGTTGGCGAGGACCGGTATCGAACTAGGAGCCTTGTGGTTTCTAGCTGAACGCTCTACCGACTGAGCTAACCCGGCCCTCATCAAGTAGATATCAGATAAGAACCCTCTCCAATGGGGCCCCTGTAGGCCATGAGTGGCAACGTGTGGTGCTTAAGGACGGAATACTGGTGGATGAGCAGTCTATGATATGCAACACCCGCTTATCACCATTACTCCCAGGTCCACTCTAACTCAGAGTGGTAGTACCCTTTGCAAATCCTGTAGTTTATAAATACAGTAATGAGACACACACATCAAGTAGTTATCAGATATCAGATAAAAAAATAGTTTAAATTTCAAGATAGTCTTTCTTATACACATACCAATACTAGTATAAAAAGAAGAAGAAGAAAAGACTTCATGGTTATTAGAAACTCTAAATTATAACACAACAATTTAGTTACAAATAAAAAGTCACACATGAGTTGTTCACTATAGCACAATGGCAAACAAGCTTAAATTATTACTACTATATCCGGTTTAAAATTGACTGGATGTCAAATACCTACTGAGTAGGTCAGATAAAGTTAAATAGGAAAAAGTAACTACAATACAACAGCCCTGTCGGTGTGGCTTTAGAATACACTGAGTGCTTAAGGGGAATACTGGTAGATGAGCATTCCATGACATGCAACACCCCTTCATCACCATTGCTCCCAGGTCCACTCTGACCCGGAGTGGTAGTACCTATGCTTAGAATACACTTGCTGCACTTCTGTAGAGGGGTAAGACTCTACCCTCCAATGGCCATGGGTGGTGACGCATGATGCTTAAGGACGGAATACTGGTGGATGAGCAGGTCCACTCTGACCCGGAGTACCTATGCTTAGAATACACTGGCTGCACTTCTGTAAGCCGCCCCCTCCAATGGGCCCCCCTGTTGGCCGTGGATGGTGACGGGTGGTGCTTAAGGATGGAATACTGGTGGATGAGCAGGTCCAATCTGACCCGGAGTGGTAGTACCTGTCGGGACCCCATCTATGGGTTAAATAGAAATTTTTTTTTTAAAAAAAACAACCAGGCAACCAACTATAATACAAGCTTCTATCAAATAAACAGTGGTGAACATATGACAACCAACCCTTTTGCACAAATAGGATGTGACACATGGTCAATTTCTTAAGCAGAGTTTAACAGAGTTTTCGTTCTCCAAGACTGGTTGCCTAACGAAAGTTAAAGAGATCAGTCTGCTCCTAATGTATTACCCATAGCTGGAGGGAGAATAGTTGGATGCATACCTTTCCCAAGGGTATTAGTACTATATGAAATGAGATCAGCCTTGTTTAGGATTAGAACTCTTCTCGCTGTGTCCATTTCCTGCGACGGTAACCATTACACCATGGGCCTCCACTTTACATTGGTGTCAACATTATCTCTCGGAGAGCCTTGTGCATTTTCATCAGAACAAACAACTTAAGTGAAAACATTTTCTCTTCTGGACAAATTCAGTGTGTCAAATTCCAAAGAAATTAAAAGCCGTCCAATCATATGAATGCATGTTGGTCGAGAAAAATGCGTGAACCAATCATAGTAGTAATTAGTATTACCATATATACTAGTGTATCATACGACTTTGGGGGTCGTACCATATGTGAGATACAAACTAGGCCTAGCCTAGGCCAACTATTTATACATACAAAGTTTCTATCATTCTAAAATCTAAGTTTAATAACTAAGAGCTCCTAACATTAAGTAGTAGCTGGCAGATAATCTTGAAGTGTTGACCTCTCAATACTGTTTATTAAGTCATAAGTCCTCACAAAAGCATAGTTTGGTGATAGCTAAAAATCCTGGCTGTAGAGTGGGTTTTCAGCTAGTTTGTATAAGTAAAGTTGGTAGTGTGGCCTATTGTTTGTATCAGTTGGATTAGGATTTTGGTATGAGGCAAATCTGATCATTCAATAATGTTTATGAATAATTATCTGATACCCACCCCACACCATTTTTATTTAAGCTAATATCCACTAACTGGACGTAAAATGGGTAATCTGAACATTAGCTACATAAATGAGAGTAACCTCCCCATGTTTCTTTCACTTTGAGGAAGCTGTGTGTTTTGGTCGGCTATTTTCATTTCACCGTGAATCTACTCATATGCTCCGGCCTACATTTGCTTGATAATCGTTAATGACGTAATCTAATAATAAATCATCCGCAGTGATCTTATGTCAAATGCAAACATCAACAGACAATAAACAACTTTTGTTCATAAATTAATAATCAACATCTCTGTAAACAAAAATATTTATTTTAAAATGAAAATCCTTTCTAATAAAACGGTCTGTGCGGCCCGGTACCTAATGGCCCGCGGTCCGGTAGTTGGGGACCACTGGGTTACAGTACCTGCTGTTGTTTAAATGGTCACCCATCTAAGTATTGAACAGGCTCATCACTGCTTAACTTTGGTGATCTAGCGCTAGACCAGGGAGATTGTTTTTGTATCTCAGGTGGAGCACCAGATCTACCATCAGTTCCCAATTTTATCGCACATACCCAAGCTGTGCTACACATGTGCTGAGTTTGTGAGGGCCTGTGTTGACCATGGAACCTG
The DNA here is from genome assembly GCA_023376005.1 of Doryteuthis pealeii. Lineage (NCBI taxonomy): Eukaryota > Metazoa > Mollusca > Cephalopoda > Myopsida > Loliginidae > Doryteuthis > Doryteuthis pealeii. Next base: position 91,760,600 of record CM042158.1, on the reverse strand, counting down.
ATGATTCCTACACAGCTGCTCTATTGTCTGAGCCCCCTATTTCATGAGAGTAAAGTGTCCTAAAAATGAAACCCAAGAATAATTTATGATTTTTGTATGGATATACAGGAATTTTATTTTACTAGACAAATATACAATATCTGATAACAAATCCCCCCCCCCAACTCATTTCAGCAGGGGGTGGGGATATGAAGAGAATACATCCAGACATAATGGTGATAATGATCACAGTTGGAGTCACTCACCATTACTGACCTAATTTCATATTTCTTTGAATAATCAAGACGTTCACAGAGTCCCCCCCCCCCCCCAACACTTGAGGCCTTGAGCTAAAATCATCAAAATTATAATGTCTACCCTGTTTGGATAGTTAGCAAAGTTATCTCAAAGACTAATTGATAATTGTGGCCCTTTTCCAGTATAAGTTTAGTATATATCAGTTATATTACCTACCCCCCCCCCTACAGACTGTAAAAGAATAGTTGCATCTGTCTTATAAATTAGCTGTCAGACAGACACGACGGGGAGTTAGTATGTATATAAATTCCTGGTCAATAAATATACTATTACCAAGTATTTGGCTTTGCCTCTTATTCGCTATTATTACATATCCCCTACTTCTCTTTATGTGTGAGTAATTGGCTGCCTTTACCATGTGGTGAGCAGGAAGTTAACACTTTGAAAGCAGAAATGAAATGACGAAAATAAGAAGTCTGTGCATAGGATCAGCGCAGGTAGAAAGAAAAAAAATAGAAATATTAAAAATTATAATTTTCAACCAATCAGAAGCGTTCACGCCTAAAAAAAAAAGTTTTTCAAAAGACAGATTTCGATACTAGGGAGTCCTATAAAAAGCGAAGGTTTTCAAAGAACAGTTCAGAAGACAAACTTATGCCTGAATATTCCATGTCGCTTGACTCCGAAATATTTGCCTACCGCTGAAGGTATTACAAGCTATATCTTTCTCTCTCTAAAAGTTACTTCACTGCTGATATATATAAAACATTACCCTTTCTTTCTCATTTGGAGTTAACTCAACACTTTCTTTTTCTAATTACATGAACTTTTAAAAAAGCATATTTCGCAGGACTTTGATCAGTATTTTTGACTACTTAATCTATTTGTTTTAATACACATTTTACTTATTGAATTTATGAGTTATTTGTTTTTCTGTCTTAGTCGGTAGAGCATTCGGCTAGAAACCGCAAGGTTCTTAGTTCGATACTGGCACTCGCCAACTCAGCATATGAGTAGCACAGGGATCTGTGCGGTAAAGTAAGGAGCTGATAGTAGGTGTGGCGCTCCACCTCAGATGCAAAAACAATTTCCCTGGTCTAGCACTAATGAAAAGGGGATAGACTCCCTCGCTGATTAGCTGATACCGACATTAGGCCTCCCCGATGACTTTACTTACTTACTTTATATGTGACCTTATGTGTTTGTTGTAATTATATATATATATATATATATATATATCCACTCATTAACAACTACTATAACCATGCTCACAAAAATATCTATAACGGAGACTTGTCCGGGGGGTCCTGGTTTGGTGTAGCGCGCCTTGGGCAGAGCCCATCCCTCTCCAGGTGTACAACTAGTTTGAATTCAGTATTTTCCTTCTCCTAGACTGGTTACCATACTAAAGATAAAGAGCCTAGTCTGCCCTCCTATTTACCCAAAGATGGATGGAGAATAGTTGGGTTTGCACCTTTCCCAAAGTTTTGCGTCTCCTGGATATGACACTAAACTGTATCTGATGGTGAGGCTCCAGTTCTGAAGGTCTGGGAGGAAGAGTACCCCCTTATTGCCATTACTCCCATATTCACTCTGACCTGGAGTGGTAATCAAATAGAATTTTAGTGGTAGTACCTGTTCTAGAGTCCCATCTATGAGTCAAATAGATCTCTTTGAAAATTATTCTTTATTTGATAGAATCAGGTGCTAAAAATAAACCCTAACAAACAACTACACTAAATATTTGTAATATTAAGATTTTTCGGACTATTGGTCTCATCTTTATTGTTACTAGCAAAATAAAAAAACACCCTTCCAGGCGATGTAAAAATAGATTTTTGAAACATATTGCCTGAGGGGTGGGAGTAAAAAATTCAATGTCAGTGAGTTTGTACCCTAAGTAAGTAAAATCATCAAATTCATTAAAGGATTAAAAAATAAAACAATTTGAAATGTAAACTTTAAATATGTATTAAAATAAAACAAACTATATATAGATATATAATACCAGTCATGTATTTATTAAAACTTGTTTAAAAAAAAACAATGAGGACTGTCTAATGTTGCATGTTCAAATTGTGAGCGTAATTATTCTATGTTATGACTATTTTGGGTAATGTGACGTAAACAGTGACATAGTTTTTCTTACAGACAAAAACCGGAAGTGAATCTCCATTATTAATAGATATACACAAGGTTTCAGCTGATGTGTCCTTTGGACTTCTTCAGGGGTTTCTTGTTGAAATCAGAAGCCTTGATATCATAAAGGAATGAGAACAATCTACACCAATGGATTAAATAAAGGGTTCTCTTTGAAGTTCACTGAAGGTTCCAGATTACGACATGAAAGCTTCAGAGTGTGACAACCTCCCCCACCAAAAAAAAAACACACACACAAATACACACCAGAAAGCCAGAGGGCACATCAGTCAAAACGTTGTGTATATAACAATAAAGATGAAGACAACAGTCTGAAAAATCTAAATAATACAACGAAGCCTCATCTGAAAAATTCAGACAAATAATACACAAAAAATGTAAATATGAATGTATAATAGATGTGATTCCTTATCTTTAGGCATAAAATTACCCTATAAAGGTTGATATGCTATTAAAATAAATCAATCCATGCTTCCTGTAGTCCGCCAATACTATACCTGATACCCTTCTCCGGAGACACATACATGTATATTATTACTGTAAACTGTTCATGTTCCTGATACTAAAACATTATTCTGTGTACTAGACATGCAACTTTGTTTGGTTTGTTTTACGGCATATCAACCTCGGTGGGCCATTTAATGCAGACAAAGTTGTGAAATAAATCAATTCTTAATGCATAATGCAATTTTGTTTATCAACTAATGTTTTTCTATTTAACCTATAGATAGGACCCTAACACTCCGGGTCAGAGTGGACCAGGGAGAAATGGTGATGAAGAGGTGCTCCACATTCCCCAAACCTCCAAAACTGGAACCTCACCATCAGATAGAGTTTTACGTCATTCTCTGCCACCACCTTCTAGCACCCATATGATAAAAAGGGGTTTGGGCTTGCCATAAGAGCAATAGGGTTGGGAAAATCATATAGGTGCTAGGGCTTGACGTGACCAGCCGATTGATCGGAGGGGCCTCTCCGACTGCCCATCTAGCCCAAGGTAGGGCCAAAGTGGAGTATTGCAAGTCATGAACTGCTCATCCACCTGGGTTCTATCCTTAAGCATCATGAGTCGCCACCCACGGCCAACAGGTGGCCCCATTGGGGGAGTCTTACCCCTCTGTAGAGGTGCAGTCGTTGCATTCTAACGCCCCAGCCGACAGGGCACACATGCGACTTTGATGAGTTGTGGTGCACCTGAGCACTGTACACAATAAATTTCATTATCATTTTAAACAAGATAGCTACTCGTGTTCAGATCCTGAACGAGGCTAAGTCCACTTCCTAAAACGATGACCATTACGTCATGAGTGCCTCTATAACAACAGGAGACAAAAATAGAAAAATATAGTAAACAACAATGTTGAATAAAAATAATGATTCATTCTTAGGAAAGAAATGAGGAAATTAAGTTTTAGTAGATTGCTAAGAGAAAGTTCCGTCTTGGAAGTTGGAATGCCACAGAATTAAAGGATTGGTCAAATTAAGGGAAATGTCCAAAGTTGGACACTTGAAAAATAAACTTTGATATTCCATTTCAAATAAATACAACAGAACGAAAAGAAAAACAAAGACATTGTATTATGATGTACGAACACATTTTGGCATACACAGTCCTATCAAATATGAATAATTGGACCAAGTAACCAAAAATAGTTATTTATTGGTTACCCAACATCCTTTTATTTAAATAAATATTAAAAAATATTTTATAAATAAAAACTATTTTCATCTAAATAAACATATCTGCATTTCTCTTCTGATTGGATGTAGTATCAGTTTTAATCCTTGTCCGCTGATCTGTCCTTAGAGAATTGTATAATCCTCGTCTCTTGGTCTGTGCTTCCAGCGAGTAATTTAGGACAATTTATCAATACCTTCAAATAGTAAATTAAATACATGTTTGGGTGTTTTGATTGGCCGATTCAGCCATCACTGTTTTGGAACAGTCTATAAGTATAAGTTGTGTTCATTGGCACATTTTATACCAAAATACGCCAACAGACAAAAGTAGACATTTAGCTGAAATATGATAATTTTTCATGTCTTTTTCTGGTCACAGGAATATAAAAAAAAGTAAAAGTCATGTTGAATTTACATTAGTTGTAAAAGCAATAGGCATTAGGAGGGCAAGAAATATTAACCTCTCAATAATATTTATTAAGCCATAAGTCCTCACAAAAGTATAGTTAGGTTTTTAGCTAGTTTGCACCATACATGAGATACAAACTAGGCCTAACCTACGTCAACTATTTACACACACACACACACACACAGTTTCTAACTCTGGGTTTAATAACTAAGAGCTCCTAACATGAAGTGGCTGGCAGATAATCTTGAAGTGTTGACCTCTCAATAATGTTTATTAAGTCATAAGTCCTCACTAAAGCATAGTTTGGTAATAGCTAAAAATCCTGGCTGAAGTGTGTGTTTTCAGCTAGTTTGTATAAGTAAAGTTGGCAGAGTGGCCAATTGTTGATATCAGCCAGACAGCAAGGGAATCTATCCCCTTTTCACTAGCGCTAGACCAGGGAGATTGTTTTTGCATCTAAAGTGAAACACCAGATCTACCATCAGTTCCTCATTTTACCACACAAATCCAAGCTATGCTACTCATGTGCTGAGTTTTTGAGGGATGGTGTTGAACCCAGAACAGCGTGATTCTGATTCGTAGATAATTGATCTACCAACTAAGAAGCATCCTATTTCATGAGAGTAAATTGTCCTAAAAATGAAACCCAAATGTAATTTATGATTTTTGTATGGATATACAGGATTTTACTAGACAAATATACAATATCTGATAACAAATAAGACCCCCCCCCCATTCATTTCAGCAGGGGGTGGGGATATGAAGAGAATAAATCGAGACATAATGGTGATAATAATCACAGTTGGAGTCACTCACTATTAACCTAATTTCCTATTTCTTTGAAAAATCAAGACATTTCCACATAAAAAAAAAATAAGATATGTATGGCAGGTATGACATAATTTTAATCCAAACCAAACCTTAGGTAACAAAACCCAACACGCCTAAAGTGCAAATTATTATTATTATTATTTGCTCCTTTTGAGTTTTCACATCAGCATTAGCTGATGGTCTTTCACTGGAGTCTGAGTGACAGTAAGTCTCCTCAGGTCTCCAGGACTCTTCTGAGTGTTCTGGCAGATTGCAGCAGTGCAGTGTTCTGAATGGTTTCTATCCTTCCTCTGATTTCCAAACTTTCCAAACCCTTTTCCAATCCTTTTGGGACTGTTCCAAGTGCACCAACTACAATTAGTATCACCTTCACTTTCATATTCCATAACTTTTTTTAGTTCTCTGGCAAGGTCCAGATATTTGTCTATTTTTTCATTTTCCTTTAGCTTCACCCTGTGATCTGCTGGAACTGCAATTTTGTTTATCAACACTAGGTCTGGTCTTCTTTATTATTATTATTATTATTATTATTATTTCCTTTCTTATTCTTACGAAAAATTATTTACCTGGCCTCATATTCTAATAACACAGCATTTTTAAGAATATACTACTATATAAAATTTTTTTTTTTTTTCCGACAAATACTATTCAAACAATTTTCGCTTAAATTAATGAATAAACTGCAAATAAATAGAAAAAAAATATTATTATAATAATTATGATGAAGAAAGTTTCTAGAAACTAAATTCTGCAGCCGAAATCTCTTCAGGGAAGTAAACAACTGGATCGCCCCACCCCCTACACAAATAAGATGCTCAGGACCATTGATAAAATAGACAGGAGTGGAAGGGGGCTCTTATCCCTCCGAAAGGAATACACTAAGTATTCTAAGACCCCACTGTATTTGGCACCCCTACAATTTTTTTTTAAGAGGTAAAATAATTACCTAATACAACCAAAAATTCTAGAAAATAATTTGATTTTTAAAGTTTTTATTTTAGAGGTAAAATAATTACAAAAACTTAGAATAAAAAAATAATGAAAGTTAAAACAGTAAGTAAGGCTGGCAAGACTTTCGGACCACCCCGTAATTAGATGGTTCAAATACTGGTAGTCTAAGTCAGTAGTTCTCAACCGGGAGCCATATGCCCTAGGGGGGACCAAATAACTTGGGGGGGGGGCAACCAAAAAATATTCAATCTATAAAAATACAATAGGATTTTTAAACATCAAATGGCTATGGAGGGTGGGGGCACTATAATAAAATATGAATCAAAGGGAACCGGAGGTAATAACATATTGAGAACCACTGGTCTAAGTTACCTGTATAAACATTGGCTTACCAGATACCAACTTTGTATATAAGACAGATATATATATCAGCCATTGAGGGGGGGGTGTCTTATATGTCATCAAATAGAGTAGAGAGGTTCTCAAAAAAAGAAGGCCTAGTAGTGGGTAGACGAAAATACAGATGCTGTAATAATGAACCCTACAGTCCCCCCCCCCCACCTCGTTTTAGGATTAAAGTCTCAAGCAGTTCTTAGACTTGATCCATCTGCTGCTTGAACGGATTAATAACAATGAGGCTAAGATTATGGGATTTAAGAACACAAAAAAGGATTTGGGAAAATAGAGTAAAAAAACTTGTTTCTTCTCACTAGTAAACTAAGAAATAAATGATGTTGATATATATATACAATAATTTTGACCTTGTGTCACATCAATCTCATGCAGAGGGGTTATATATATATATATATATATATATATATATATATATATAAATTGTTTTATTCTCAGTCCTGATGAAAGCTTCCATTGTAAACCGAAATGTTCGAGTATTGACTATAAATTTCCATCATAACATCCAGTGTTTGTTTCTAAATTTTCTCCATAATATATATATATATATATATAATATATATATATATATATATAGATAGATAGATAGATAGATAGATATGCACACACATATATACACACGCACACACACACACACACACAGGCACACATATATACACAGGCACACACATATACACACACACAAGCATATATATACATACACACAAGCATATATATATACATACACACACACACAAATCCATTAAATCCAAGTGTAAAAAACTTGTTGCTTCTCACTAATAAACTCAGAAATAAAGGATGTTGATATATATTATATACTTTGTGGATATCATGGATTTTATATATCATAAATTGTAATTATATATACTATCAAATATATACACCCTCTGGGTGCAAGCATTTAAGTTTTAAGTATTTAATAAAATATCATATTAAATTCTGGCCTTCATCTGGTAGGGGGGTTGTATTTATTTAATTAGTAGCAGCTTGTGTCCAATATCTATTTGAATTTGATTATAGAATTTTCTTATCAATTGAAAATTGTTAAACCAAAACACTAGATAATCTTTGTGACAATAATGAACTTGAATAGAATCAAGTTCACATGAATCACTAACACATTTCTCTTCATAACAATTCTTAAATGTTGGAATCATTTGAATAAATTCAACACCAATACAAGAAGGCCAGAGGGTATATGGTCGGAATATCATAAATAAATAAAACACACACAATATATAAGTAAAATTGTCGGGGTGGCCTAAAGTCAGTATCAACCAGACATCTAGGGAGTCTATCCCCTTTTCACTAGCACTAGACCAAGGAGATTGTTTTTGAGTTTGAGGTGGAACGCCACACCAACCATCAGCTCCTTACTTTACCTCACAGATCCCTGTGCTACTCATACACTGAGTTGGTGAGGGCCGGTATCAAACTAGGAACCTGGTGATTCCTAATCGGACACTCTACCAACTGAGCTAAACCGGCTCTTTTATATATATATGAGAGAGACAGACAGAGACAGAGAGACACATATATAAATAGAAACAGAGAGACATATATAGATATATATATATACACACATACACACACACACACAGAAAATTGACCTTCTCATGCGGAGGGTTTATTTATTTATATATATATATATATATACACATACACACAGAAATTGACCTTGTGTCACATCCTTCTCATGCGGAGTTTTTTATTATATATTATATATATATATATATATATATATACATACACACACACACACACACACTCAAAATCCATTCATCTAAAAACCTAAGCTTTATGTGGATAAGTTTTAAATGTCTCAAATCCATTTTTTTAAATGCCTTAGATTCATGAGTAAAATTATTATTATTAACTAATAAAAGATAACTATTACTCTTCTCCTTTGTTAGTATCTGTTAGTTTATAGGTCAAATAGATCTTGTATTCAATAAGACCGTGTGGTAAAAAATACTATTAACAGATACACAAAAAATGTAAACATGAATGTATAATGAATGCTATTCTCTAACCTCTTAAGTATAAAAAATAACCTTAGACGAGTTGACATGTCTTTAATCCCTTGAGGTTGGGATTTTCAAGAATTTTGAAACCACCAGGCAAATGGTACTGCCATCTATCCTAAAAATTTGGAATTATAGTAGATAGAAAACATTGTTAGAATCGCTGTGATGAACAGGATTAGGTGCATCTATTTGGCATAGAAAGAAGGCAGGTAAGTTTGAATGTTGTGGGGATAAAAATATTAAATTCATAAAATAAAAAAAAGGCATAAAAAGTAACAATCTCCCAGAACGTTTCAAACAGGAAAAACCCTCTGGGCATATATGCAGAGAAAAAGTCTTTTTCTAGCCCCAAAAAGGAATCTCTTTCTTTTAGACAGGGAACGTCACTGGGTGCACATGCTATTGACTGGTTCAGGGAAAAAGTTCCTCTCCAAGAAAGCTAACTTGTTTTGGCTACGTTAACGGTGCAAAAATGTAAACATTGTTTTTCGTTCATAATTTTCATTATTTCCGTGAGCTGAAAATTTTTTTAAAAATCATCAGGAGTTTTTTTTTTAATGCTTCTTCTTTCGAATGGACAAAAAATTTTCAAGATAATATTAACCTTTATGCAAGTTTCATTGTGTTAAATATATGGGTAAATTTCACAGGGATAATTAGTGGTACCTAGTGTATATGTATGTATATATATAAAATCTAAATTCTTATTCCCATTATATATTAGGGAAAAGGAGAAGTTGTGTCTCTTCTCCATCCTTAGAAGGGGATTGGTTTGGTTTGTTTTGTTTTATGGCATATCAACCTCAGTGGGTCATTTAATGCCGATAAAGTTTTGAAATAAATCAATTCTTAATGGATAATACATTTTTTTATAAATACATTTTTCTATTTAACCCATAGATGGGACCCTAACAGGTACTACCACTCCGGGTCAGAGTGGACCAGGGAGCAATGGTGATGAAGGGGTGCTCCACATTCCCCAAACCTCCAAAACTGGAACCTCACCATCAGATAGAGTTTAACGTCATTCCCAGGACATGTAGACTCGCAGCCACCGCCTTCTAGCACCCATATGATAAAAAGGGGTTGGGGCTTGCCATAAGGGCAATAGGGTTGGGAAAATCATATAGGTGCTAGGGCTTGACGTGACCAGCCGATTGATCGGAGGCGGCCTCTCCGACCGCCCGTCTAGCCCAAGATAGGGCCAAAGTGGAGTATTTCATGTCATGAACTGCACATCCACCTGGGCTCTATCCTTAAGCATCACGGGTGCCACCCACGGCAAACAGGTGGCCCCATTGGGGGAGTCTTACCCCTCTGCAGAGGTGCAGTCGGTGCATTCTAACGCGCCAGCCGACAGGGCGGTAAAAGGGGATTGAAAATAATACAAACATAATTGTCCATTACTAAAATAGAAGGAAAGATTTGAAATAACATTTTTTGTATAAAACAAACAAAATCCATTGTCCTCTCTTTACATAAAAGACATTTGATAAAATTGTCACATACAAAAAAGATCAGCATTTAAGGAATGTTAGATAAGAAAATCTAAAGAAAGAAAGAAAAACCCTTGAGGTACACAATACAAATGTTGGTTGGTTGGATTTTACGGCATGTCAACCCTTGGGTTATTTTATGCCAAAGACGTTTTTGTTTTATTCATTATTTTGGTGTATTCAATATTTTAACTCATTTTTTAAAACACATTTTTAAAAACTCATTTTTGATCTATTTAACCTGTTAAGAGTGGACCTGAGAGTAATGACAATGAAGGGGTACCCCACACTCTCCAAAGCTCCAGACTTGGAACCTCATCATTAGATGCAGTTTAATAACATACCCAGGAAACTAAGACCTTCGGCCACCACCTTCTAGTGTAACGTTGTGCCTTTTTTCCGGGCACTAAAACGATATCTGTAACGTGGTGGTATTTTCACAGTACCCAAACGTATATACATAACGGGGCGGTGGTGGCGATATATTCACCGTACTAATAATGTCTTCTGCACGTGGTGGTCATCTTGTTGATAAAAATCACAACGCGAGAAATATGCAGTCACAACTGCTAGCCTTTATCATCGTGCTCATCTCGTGGGTTCATATCAGACAGGAGGAAAGTGCAGAGAGACAGGGAGAGAGAACTATTAAACTACCGTCATCCCATACGGAACCAAGGGCAGGTCTTAACCCTACGCTGTCCCAAATCGAAAAGAGACCGGTCTCTTTCTTCGTTGTTCCACGTCACCATGTGACTTCTGGTTCCGGTCAACACCCGAAACTTCCAGTTGACATTCTTCAATTCTCCATTCGGGAGGTCACGCTCCGGTCAAACTGTTTTGTGTTCATTACTCTTTTTAAAACCTTTAATCTCTCACTTATTTCTTTCTTCCTCCCCCTTCCATTACTAGTCCTTGCCAAATTCAATCTTGCTACACTAGCATATATATGATAAAAAGGGTTGGGGGATTGCGATAAAAGCAATATGGTTGTGAATATCATATAGGTGCTAGGGCTTGACATGACCAGATGATTGATTGGGGAATGCCTTTTTAATCACTTGTTTATCATGTGAACACTACCAATGGTTCTCAATGTGTGTTTTTTTTACCAATAGGCCCCTTTGCTTCCAATTTTACTCTGGTGTATCTCCGATAGCCGTTCAATGTTTAAAAGTCTTATTTTGTATTTATAATTAGATATTTTTTCCTTGCCTGAACCCAAAAGAATGTTATATGGTTGAGATTGGGCTATGGTCACTTCTAAAGAACCACCAAACTAGAGGAATACTAAACCAACTGGTCACCATTGGACTATTGGGACGCATGGACTAATGGTTAGAGTCACAGGAAGTGGACTCGTCAACCCGAGTTCAATTCCTGGACGAAGCTGTTGGCATTTCACATGGTGTTAATACCATTGGAAAAGGTATGAATCTAATTCTCCCTCCAGCTATGGGTAAATAGCAGGGCAGACTGGACTCTTTAACCATGGCTAGGTAACCAGTCTAGGAGAAGGAAAACTCTGAATTCAAACCTGTTAAACTCTGCTTAAGAAATTGACCTTGTGTCGCATCCTGCTCGTGTGGAGAGGTTGGTAAAAAAAAAAAAAAAAAAAAAAAAAAAAAAACTGGTCCCCATTGGAGTTCTAAGGGTTAATTTTCCTGATTTGCTATTAGACACAATCGCTTGCCAAGTCTTTTGCATGAGACCTGAAGAAAAAAGTTTTCTTTCTGAAGAAGTTATGGAGCATATTAAATTGTGAGTGTTTTTATTTTCTAATTATATTAATTAGCCCAACCTTTGGTATTTTTCAGTTAAAGATGAATTTCCTGGGATTTTCTTAATGTCTATATCACAGTAGTCTTCTTAATCATTTCTAATGCTCCTATTACGACCCTAAATAGTGGCTCAGTTCAAATGACACATTCTTGCAATTGCAATTTCCAGGTCCTTGTACTTTAAAAACTTAACAAATTTTTCAGTTGATATACTAGGGTGAGTCAAAAGTTTTGCAATATTTTAGTATGCACTAGATTGTGGCATGTATATCATGTGAACGAGGTGCATTGTGTAATGGTTATGATCAAAGGAAATAGATTTGGCACCGCGTGTTCAAATCCTGGATGAGGTTGTTTGCATTTCATATAGCGCTAATACCCTTAGGAAAAGTATGCATCCAACTATTCTCCCTCCAGATATGGGTAAATAGTAGGGCAGACTGAGTTCTTTAATTTTGGTTAGACAACCAGTCTAGAAGAAAAACTGAATTCAAACCTGTGAAACTCCAATTAAGAAATTGACCATGTGTCACATCCTACTCGGGTGAAGGGTTTGGTGTGTGTGAGTATATATATATATATATATATATATATATATAAAAACAAAAGACACATCTCCTGTTTAACAATATTATTTTTGATCTTTTCAAGTTTTCTGGCCAACTTTTTAATATTTGGGTGGAATTCTTTTTAATATTTGGGTGGAATTAGATGGTAACCATGCATGCCTTTCCAAATATGTTTGAGATTATAGGATGATATTTATGAGGTTGTGAGTGCAGTGAATTCGCTAGTAAAAAATAATTCCCATATATGGTAAACATTGATGAAAAGAATTTTGTACATGATACGCATATCAAAATAAACAGGGGAAATGTTTTGGAAAAAGGCAAAATAATTTTCCACATAAATGTAAACCCTACTTTGTCCAGAATTGGTTTATATCAAAAATTATTTAATTTGCCACTATGAGCCTGAGTCAAAAAGACAGTCCATGGAGTGAAAACATACTGACTCTCTGTTAAAGAAAAAGTTCCGGGTGCAAGGGTCAGTAAAAAAGATCATGCTGACTGTCTTCTGGAATATGAAAGAACCCATCACAATTGATTTCTTTGAAAAAGCTGCAACTGTAAACAGTGTTTCCTATCACCATATTTTAAAAAAACGGTAATTATGAACTTTTGTTTAGTAAATTAGGGTGTCCCAGAAAAAACAGAACCCACAAATTTTGTAAGTAAAGTAAAGTCATCGGGGCGGCCTATTGTCGGTATCAGCCTGATAGCGAGGGAGTCTATCCCCTTTTCACTAGCACTAGACCAAGGAGATTATTTTTAGCGTCTGAGGTGGAGCGCCACACCTACCATCAGCTCCTTACTTTACCGCACAGATCTCTGTGCTACTCATACGCCGAGTTGGCGAGGACTGGTATCGAACTAGGAACCTTGTGGCTTCTAGCCTAACGCTCTACCGACTGAACTAACCCGGCCCCTAAAACTTAATTTTAACTGGGGGGGGGGGTATGGGTTCTGTTTTTTCTGGATCACTCTATACAGGGTGACATAGAAAAAACAGAACCCAAATTTATTTATTTTCCCATTAAACTAACCCTAAACCTTAACCCCAACCCTCCCTAATTAAAATTAACAGTTTTATTACAAAATTTGTGGGTTCTTTTTTTTCTGGGACACCCTAATTTACTAAACAAAAGTTAATAATTACCAAAAAAACATCATATAATATGCACCCTAAATAAGATATTCCATCAAATGGAAACACACTGACTCTCCGGTAAAGAAAAAGTTCCAGGTGTAAGGATCAATAAAGAAGATGATGCTGAGAGTCTTCGAGATGAAAGGACCTATCACTATTTATTTCCTTAAATAAGGTGAAACTGTATAAAGTGCTTCCTATTGAGAACTCCTTGTGGAAAATTCACCTTATTTATTGAATGACACTTTTAGGTTGGGGTTGTCCCTCTGTGTGATTAAATGGTTAGCAATCTGATTAGGTTGGATGGGGAATATTCTTTTTAACTTAACCACTAATAAAATATTTTTGTCAAGAGTGATATTACTTTTTTAAATTTAAAAAAAAAAAAAAAAATGAAATAAGAAGGAAGTATTGGGAAACTTACAGGTGCTGTGTATGTCACACAGTTTTATCTTGAACAACCTCATTCCAATAAAATAGAGAACAAAAATCATGTTTACTTTATTGATTTGGAAGTAGCACTTATCTTTATCTGTTTAAAGGGGGGAGGGGATAGGGGAGGGAGATGGATAGGGGGATAGGGAGGGGGATAACTTATTAAATTGTTTGAAAACCAAAATAAAACAATATTTGTACAAGGTGACATTTTAAGTGGTGTAATGAATCATTAACTAGCTATGCCAGTAGACCGTTGTTACCGAGCTTGATTCTCACTGAGTGACCATTAATTCTGGTCGTGTCTAATCTAAGCTTAATAAAGTAAATAAAAAGTGAAGACGACAGGGTGGCCTAATGTCGGTATCAGACAGTGAGGGAGTCTATTCCCTTTTCACTAGCACTTGTTTTTGCATCTGAGGTGAAGCGTCACACCTACCATCAGCACCTCCCTTTTACCGCAGAGATCCCTGTGCTACTCATACACTGAGTTGGCAAGGGCCGGTATCAAACAAGGAACCTTGCGATTTCTAGGCAAGTGCTCTTCCGACTAAGCTAAACCGGTTCCTTAATAAATGACTACATATATACGTGGTGCACCTCATGTGGGGTAATGGTTAGAAAGTTAGATTAGCATATCATCAGTAGTGAGTTCGATTCTCACTGGGCGCCCCATACTTCTGGCCTTGTGACACAGCTAAGCTTAGTAAAATAACAATACGAGATGTGAATCAAAAATTTAGAGAAGCTGAAAAAGGCACAGACAGAATTACAAGTATTGACACCATCTTTTTAGTGAGAGTGTTCTACATATCCAAAGGGAATTCTTCGATGGTGATGGTGGAAACTAGATGCTAGGGTAAGGGTATTTGCCTCTCATCCCACTTATGAGCGCTGGACACAAGGTCTCTTTTTAACGTGGGCGCGTAAAAATTGCGTCGATCCCGTCGGCATTTGCCCTCAAGGGAGGCGCCTCAGGCACTGGGCAATAAACCCAACCCTGCCCCTTTAAATCAAGGAGGCAGGTATTGCCTGGGGGGAATAGCCCCCTGGAATCGACGCTATTAATTTACTTAACGAGCCAGCGGCCGAAGATCACTGGACCCCCAAAAGTCGGGTAAGTATATTTAAATAAAAATAAATAAACTACAAAACATTTTTATGAACAAATTCTCGTAAACTTTGCGTAACACCTCGTGTACTTGTGAGTGTGTGTGTGTGTGTGTGTGTGTGTGTATGTTAGAGCATAAAAAGAGGGTACCAATTAAGGTTTAGCTCAGTCGGTAGACCGTCCGACTAGGCACAGCAAAGTTTCGGGTTCGATACCGGCCCTCAGCATATGAGGAGCACAGAGATATGTGCAGTAAAGTGAGGATCTGATGGTAGGTGTGGTGCTCCACCCCAGACGCCAAAACAATCTCCTTGATCTAGTGCTAGGGAAAAAAGGATAGACTCCCTCGCTATCTGGCTGATACCAACTTAAGTTCATCCCGACGACTTTACATCTATTTTATCTCTGGGCTCTTAATCCTTTGAAAGGCAACCGGTTTAGAAGAAGGAAAACTCTGTAAATCAAACCAGCTGTACTCCGCTTAAAAATTGGGGGGGGGGTTTGATCGATTGATTTTAATGACATGTCAACCTGTCTCGGTTATTTTATGCACCGGGGTTAGGGAATCGTTTTCGTTGTACGTTTATATTTACATTTTTGTGTAGTTTTTTTTTAAGAGTTTTTTTTTTTCTCTAATTCAATCTTATCGATACAAATATTTTTTTTAGCAGATCTATTTGACACTACCAGATTCAGAGTCAGAGTGGACCTGGGAGTAATGGCAACTGTGGAGGGGTTGGTTAAACAAATACATCTCTCTCGGTTTCACGCACAATCTGTTTATGTTTATATTGTACCAATACTTTGTGAGATCGGTGTGCAGACTATAGAAGACTATTTCGAAAGATACGGTGGAAACTAGTGGTTACGCTAAGTTATTTTTTTTCTTTAACAGTTTATTTCCCGAATTTTAGAGCAGTACCTTATATAGTTCGAAATAAAGCAAAGAAAGGGAGTGCAGGTCAAAACAGAATCAAACAGGTTGGTGATGTCAATTATACGAATATCGTTACTTACACTCACACACACGGACGTGAAAAAAAAGTAACAAGTATACGACTAAAACAAGGTTAGAAAATACAGAAAAAGTTGAAGAAAAAGACAACAAAAATACCAATATATCAACAGAAATGAACAAACAGTTTCTTGTTATTATTATTATTAATAGTTTCTTACCTGAGGGTCATCGGTTAATAAGCGAGCCATAACTGTATGATGGCTCCTAACTTAAAGAAGGCACCAAAAAAAGACAATGTTGTGTATATCTCCTTCCTAGGCTAGACAAGCACAAGACCACCGAGACGAAGCAGGTAGGTACATAGAGGAAGGGCAGAAGACAGCTGGGCAAGAAGTGGGTCTAGAACGGGTAGGGGGGGTGCATAAATACCTTGTCACACTTTAGTAGAGAGAGAGAGTGTGTGTGTGTGTGTGAGTGAGAGAGAGAGAGAGAGAGGGGGGGGAATAGATACAAGCAGCTGACTTACAGGACTAAGAAGGGGAGGAGGAGGAGGAGAAGTCAGCAAAGCCAAACAATGTTATAGGATAAGTACCGAGACAGGACGAGAGAGAGAGAGAGAGAGAGAGAGAGAGAGGTTTGGTGGGGGGGGGAGAGAGGGTGTGTAAAAAAAGGTCACACACTTTGTCGTGGTGTAAACACAGGAAGGGGAACACACCTACACGAGGTGAGCAAGTCGCATTTTCTTAGCTTACACAACTTAGGGCTGTTGCAGACGATAATGCTCTTGATTTAAATAAAATTTATTTTATCAATGGATAGATAGATAGATAGATAGAGAGAAGACTAAATGGGAAAAGAATAGTAAAAGGGAAAGAAAAGAGAGAGAAGTAACGGGAAGAGAGAGAGAGAAGTAAAAAGGAAGAGAAAATGAGAGATATAAGTAAAGAGAGAGAGAGAAAGAGAGAGACGTGGAAAGAAAGAGAGAAAGGAAGAAGTGAGAGAAGTAAAAGAAAAGATAGAGACTAGGAAAAGAGAGGATAAAGAGAAGTAAAGGAAAAGAGAAGGATAAAGAGAAGTAAAGGAAAAGAGAGGGATAAAGAGAAGTGAAGGATAAAGAGAAGTAAAGGAAAAGAGAGGGAGAAAGAGAAGTAAAGGAAAAGAGAGGGATAAAGAGAGAAAGAGAAGAAAGAGAAGTAAAAAAGAGAGGAGAAAGAGAAGTAAAGGAAAAGAGGGAGAAAGAGAAGTAAAGGAAAAGAGAGGGAGAAAGAGAAGTAAAGGAAAAGAGAGGGAGAAAGAGAAGTAAAGGAAAAGAGAGAGGAGAAAGAGAAGTAAAGGAAAAGAGAGGGAGAAAGAGAAGTAAAGGAAAGAGAGGGAGAAAGAGAAGTAAAGGAAAAGAGAGGGGAGAAAGAGAAGTAAAGGAAAAGAGAGGGAGAAAGAGAAGTAAAGGAAAAGAGAGGGAGAAAGAGAAGTAAAGAAGAGAGGGAGAAAGAGAAGTAAAGTAAAGGAAAAGAGAGAGAAAACGAAATAATAATTGTGAATAAAGGAAAGAGAGGGATAGAGAGAAAGAGAATAAGATAGAGGAGAGAATAAGATAGAGGAGGACAGAGTAATTGAGATGAAAGGGAAAGAGGGGAGGATACATTATAAGAATAGAGAAGGAGAGAGAAACAGAGGGAGGAGGAGAAAAAATAAGTAGAGACACTGAAAGAGAGTTTTTCCTTTCCACTTCCTCACCGTCAAGTTAGACAAATTCTTTGAAGGAAATGTTATTAAACAAAACAGATCCCCCAAAACCTTCCCTCATTTTCCTAACAAAATACAAATTCAAACAAGTTTACTTGAGTTACAACTACTACTACACAGATAGTTGGATTTCTCAAAAGGTGGACAGTAAACACATTAAATTGATGTAAAGAAAGAAAAAACAGACTATGAATATTGACAGCATTCAGTTTGTGACTATTTTGTAAATGCCAAAGAAAAAACACAGGTTTAACACTAGAACATTTGTTCTGAAACTTCTTGGTGCTCTTTTACTAGAATCGTCCGATTACTGTCTTTATTTACATTGTCACTCCTTTAGGGTTAGAGATGGTGTTGGGGTTAGCGGAAGGGTTGGTGTTGCTGCTAACCCTAACCTTTAAACAAGTGTTGTTTTGTTTTTGTTTTTTTGTATTATCTGCGTTATTCGGACTATTGTCCTCATCTTTATTGTTATCTGTACAACGTTTCGGCCGATATGCCCTCTGAGATATGATTCAGAGAAATAGTTTTTTTTTGTAAAAATTCAACTGAAAAATTATTGCACAAGTTTAAATTTATTTATATTGCCTCATTTCTTATTTCTATTTTAGCCAGGGCGGCATTGTAAATAAAAATTAAAAATAAAAATAAAATATGTAAATTAATTTGCCGGATGGTAAATATTTAAAGAGGTGCATTTTTACGCCGGTAACCGCCATAAAAAAAAAAATTAAAAAAAGAAAAAAAATTAAAAAGAAAAAAAAATCAGTATATATATTTACCAACCCCTCCGCACGGGCAGGATGTGACACAAGGTCAATTTTTTAAGCGGAGTTCAACAGATTTGAATTCAGAGTTTTCTTTAAAGAGTCCAGTCTGCCCTACTATTTATCCATAGCTGGAGGGAGAGTAGGATTCATACCTTTCCCAAGGATATTAGCGCAAAGTGAAATGCAATTACTACGTCCAGGAATTGAACTCGGGGCGACGAGTCGATTTCCCCATGACTTTAACCATTACACAACGCGCTTCCATCAGTAAAAATCAGTATAGCGTAAATAAGAGCAGGAATCTGGGACAACTCTAGTAAAAGAGCTCGCATTACCCTCCCCCTTTTTTTCTAGCGATAAAAATTGAACCAATGCTCAAAAGATTCAACGAATGATAGTACTTCTCTTGACAAGTCGTTTATTTACGAAGTGTTTCTCAAATGAATAAGAAAAAATCATTCTATTTTATCTATTTCTATTTTTGTTGCAAAATACATCTCTAAGATGCTGTTGGATTCATCATTAGTAATGTTCTTTAGTTCATTAGGGGTTTCGGGTCTTTTCAACATCATACCCCCCCCCCCTCGCTAAAGTGATCCGGCCGAATCTGATCTCGTCTCAGCCTGCATCCAACAAAGTTGCTCTCAAAAAATTCAAAAATTAAATTAGGGAAATAGCTCACTAATTAGGGCAGCTAATTCTAGTAGTGACCACCCCAAGCGAATTTAACAGGTTTGAATTCAGAGTTTTCCTTCTTTTAGACTGTTTGCATAACCAAGGTTAAAGGACCCATTCTGTCCTACTATTTACCCATAACTGGAGGGAGAATAGTTGGATTCATACCTTTCGCAATGGTATTAGCGCTATGTGAACCAATAATCAACGAAAATAATCACTTCCTGTGTACATCTAAGGCATTAAAGTTCCATTAAAATTCGGGACACAGCTTGTTTTTGTCATTATATATATATATATATATATATATATATATATATATATATATATATATGTGTGTGTGTGTGTGTGTGTGTGTGAGGAGTGAAGGATTTGAATAAATCTGACAAAATGTGGTTGAGAATAGAGGAAATTGTGGATATAACAACACAAACAGTTGAATTCAGTTGATATTTCGCTTCATTGAATGAAACTTCGAACAAAGTTTCGAAAAAGCTTCATACAATGAAGCGAAATATCAAGTTATTCAACTGTTTGTGTTGTTATATCCACAATTTCCTCTATTCTCAACCACACACACACACACACACACACACACACACATATATATATATATATATGTATATTAAACTTCAAAGATTGATTTTTTAAAGCATACATTGGAGTCCTAGTAATGTAGTGGCTGATGTGCTGGACTGTGATATCGTAGTAAACAGGTTCGAACTCCAGTCATGCTATTACGTTCACTTTTAGACAAATATCCTTGGGGAAGGTACGAATCCTTCATCTCTCCCCCAGGCTATGGGTTAAATAGTACCACTACCATTCTTCTACAAGGATAGGTGTGGCATTAAATAAACCACGAAGGTTGATATGCCATGAACCCCCCAACCCCCCTACAAAACTAAATGAACTAGCAAATAGAATACACTACTATGAACCCTTTTCATCAGTTATCCACGGTCCATCTCGGAAATAAATAATTCATACACCCATGTGCAAATTAAAACAAAACGAATAATTCCGTTATTATTTTAACTAGCAAATATATGCACCCTCCGGGTGCAAGTATTTAAGTTTTAATGTAATGAAATATCGTATTAAATTAGAAAGTCTAATAAGAATGCAGATAAAAAGATTTGAAACAGAGTGGGGGTATAATAGAAAAATAGAAATGAAACTTACTCTTCCATCACTGCCGTCTTTCGTTGCTGAATTTTATTTATTAACTATTTAGTTAAATCAGGAAATAGAGAATAAAATACACTTATTTCTTGTTAATGATTTCATTTAAGATTCATTGGAGAGATTTTGCTTATATTCATTAAAATAAAACCAAACAGTTAGAAATCAATAATACTTAGCACATATTTAATAAAATCACATTTTTAATATCAATATGCAAATTAGCCTTCCCGTTCACACTGCAAACCACTATTTTTTGTATATATAAATACAATAGCATGTTATTAGTATATAGATATGGACAACACTAATAAAAAGGTGAAGCAATTTTATTAATAATTGAGGTTTAAATATAAATAAAATCATGAAGAATGTGATGTAAATAACTATGTTAATTGTGACTCGATTAGTAATATAGTTTCGGTTACAGACAGAAAAACACACAATCTCCATTATAATAGATATCCACGATCTCTCTTGTAAGGCTTGCCAATGTGTTCGTGCAGCGTTACAATTTTCATTGGCTTCCTTGGAGTAAGATCCCTCGCAGATAATGGCCGTAAGACAACTAACCGATGGTCGAGACAATAGTGTCTGAGCGTGATAAAAATCTGATGCAATCACGGATGACGTATTATTTTTCAAGGCTAAACGAGTTTCATCATACACCACGAAAACAGATTCATTTTACTGCACATCACTGCAAATGACCTAATCTAGAGAAAAAATATAAATCGATTACATCTTGTCACTCCAGTGGGTCTAAAACTGACCGTATGCTGAAAGGGTGTAAATATCTACTTAATAAAGGCCCCAAAGTGAAGCTGGAAATTCAGATATGCCAAACAGATGCTAAGTGTTTCCTTTTCAAAGGAAAGGGTAAAAATTCTTGACTTGGATAAGGAAATACAAAAATGTATTTTGGATTCGCTAAGATTTACGATAAAACCAAATCTGTAGCAACTCAATTATGACTTTCATTGCAAAAGTAACTTCAATAAAATTTCATAAACAGGATGTTAAAAAGAAAAGGATATCATTTGAGATGCAGAGGATGTTTAAAATGTATATCATTTAAGCTTATAACTTAACCAATTCTCGTTCAAATGATCTCAAATTTTAATAGCATGTGGAGAAACAATTCAAAATTCTGTTTTATAAAAAAAAATATCAAGTATAGAAATGAGGGAAAAAAATTGTTTAAACATTAAACATTTCAATTTGTCTCTACACATCTGTTAAAATTTGACATCATTAAGATGTATAGGTGTTTCTGATATCATTTCATATTCTAATACCAATTCTCGTTCAAATGATCTCAAATTTTAACAGCATGTGTAGAACCAAATCAAAATTCTAGGTTTAGTGTTTAAGTTTCTTTTCCAGTGAATAGCATTTCTATACCTGAAAAAAAAAAAAAAAAAAAGAATTTTGAATTGTTTCTATACATTCTACATTTCCGTCCCCTAAAATATATATTGCCAATCGGTTGAGAGAAGGAAAGGCTGAAGAAAGATTGTGGTTGGGTGAACTGTATCGAGTTGAAGATTTAGTTTTTAAATGCTGATAGATTTTCTAATTTAGTGCGTCCTGGGACGCACGGGTTTGTTTTAAATGAGTCCCCGGGAAATTTGATGGGTCCCCACTAAAGTTTCTTAATAAATTGTAGAGTTTTTTAATCTATGAACAACTAAAGCCGTCTAACTTTACCTTGTACCCCATACAATGTAATTAGTGTAATTCATTTCCAAGAAAATATTGAAATGTATTTACAGTTAGCTGGAAATGGTGGGGGAAGAAAATTAACATCAGGATGCATGGATACGATTTTTATGCGTCCTTTTAGATTTTTATGCGTCAGTGACGCAGGATGCATACTATCAGCATCTCTGTAAATGTACATGTTTTAAAAAAATGACGATCACGACTTACACTGAATAGGGGGGGGTATTAATTGATTTTAACGGCATGTTAACCCATCTAGGGTTATTTTATGCCTATATGCTAGGGAATCGCATTCATTGAACTTGTTTCTTAAGAATACTTTTTTTCCCTATCGAATACGAATCATTTTTAAACAGATCTATTTGACCCATAGATGTGACCTAACAGATACTTCCACTCCGGGTCAGAGTGGACCTGAGAGTAATGGAAACGCATGGGTATAATTTCTATGGATAGTAAACGAGTAAAAAATAAATAAAAATAGACAACATTTAGCAGAAGTGATATTATATTTAAGAAACGTTAAAAATAAATTGCGTCAAAAAAGTATCGAGATTTTTTGTACTTTTTGACACGCCTTGTATTCTGAAAAAAAATTAACGTTCCATTCATTCTTCATTTCTATCTTGGTAAATACAGCTTTAAAATCTGTATACCACAACTTTTTTTAAGAAAAAAAAAAAAAAAAATAAAAATAAATAAATAAAATAACGTTACATTTATTGTTCATTCTAACTTGATAAATACAGCTTCAATCTCGATACATTTTGTAAAACACCTTAAATAATTAATTTTAAATATGAAATTTCAGTATCTTCAAATAAGCAATTAGCTTCGTTTTATATTACAGGTAATGCTGGTCCCTTTTTCTTTTTTATCTTCAGGTAAAAATAAAAATGAAAGAAATCAACATCTGCAATGAAATGCAGGTGTTATTAGTAGGAGTGGCTGGGCCAGAATACTTTAGACTAAACACATCTGAAAGGGATTGGGATAATCTATTTACCAACAACTCTCTTTGTTTTCATCTTCTTCTTCTACACATGAGCTTCCCACTTGAAATTAATAAAGAAAACATCTTAGTGTCACTTATCCACTCCAAGTGCTTAAGATTAAAAAAAAAAAAAAAAACAGGCTTTTAACAACTTCAACTTACCCCCTCTCCTTTCTTTGTCGCCTTACACAATTCAGTTAAACCAGTTTTAAGAGGTCAGAAAACACTTTTTACATAGACGAGATGAAGAAAAAGAAAGTCAATAGTCATTACAGACACGGCCATTCCTTCAATGTATGTAAACACTTGATGCCATTTAAGGGAATGCTTTTATCGGAGATTTAGTCACCCATGATATTATTTCAAATGAAAGGAACTACAATGGAATTTTTTAAAAGTATATGTACAATCACCAAGATATATTCCTTTGATTCTCTCTCACCATTCGTCCCTATTGACCATCTCTCTTAGTCAAGTCCTCTAGACAGCATCTAGTGTTCGAGATTGGTTCTAAACAACTCGCAGCATCCTTTTGTAGTTGCTATAAGTTTTTTTACATATCAATTTTAAGGTCCAACGAGTAATGCAGCTAATACCACAGTTATATGGGCACAAGGGTTTTCACATTGGTTCCAGATCGTAGGTGTGGTGATAAATACTTATTCAACAATATTTAATTATTAATATTAACAACAATTTTTGTTTCCCTAAGGGACATGGACATGACCAATCCTATCCTACGCGACGGCCCGGGACACTTCCAACCCTACGCGACGGCCCGGACACTTCCAACCCTACGCGACGGCCCGGGACACGACCAACCTTACGCGCCCGGGACACGACCAACCCTACGCGACGGCCCGGGACAGACCAACCCTACGCGACGGCCCCGGACACGACCAACCCTACGCGACGCCCGGACACGACGACCGACACGACCAACCTACGCGACGGCCGGGACACGACCAGCCTTACGCGACGGCCGGGACACGACCAGCCTTACGCGACAAGACCAACCCTACGCGACGGCCGGGACACGACCAACCTTACGCGACGGCCCGGGACACGACCAACCTTACGCGACGGCCGGGACACGACCAACCCTACCCGCGACGGCCCGGACAAGACCAACTCTACGCGACGGCCCGGGACACGACCAAGTCTATACAATGGACTTGATAAAATCCAACTCTACGTAATCCATGTCTAATTTATTTAATAATAAAATATTTAACACAACCATTCGTTATTCAAATGCATTGGCACATGTCAGCTTTAACGATACAATGATTTGAATTATTGGCAAAATTCCTTCAATCTGTAACACTACAAAGTATGCATAATTACACACTAACATATAGGAAGGAGATCATTTTAATATTCACTATGATAAGGTTTGCTGAATTTCTAGTACAACCGTTATATGATTTTTTTTTTAGCATACTGAATATATTACAATTTAGATGCAGTGATCCGGCGTATTTTATTTTTAAAAGTCACATTGAAATTTTTTTATTGCTAATAAGACGACACTGGGAACATTTTTAGTATCTCTCTCTCTCTCTATATATATATATATATATATATATATATTTCTGCCAAGGGAAATTTTACAACTTTTTTCTCTTAATAGCCCAGTCATCTACAATGAATGATTCATTAAAAAAATAAACAGTATAAAAGGTAAAAGTTGACGTGTAACAAGTATTAGATATCAGAGAAAAGGTAACAGGGTTATAATAGGTATTAGGATATATATATATATATGAAAAAAGATAACTGATTCTCGTGTTGTATGTAAACATACAACACGAGAATACAGTTATATAAAAATACCATCATTTTCAAAAAAAAAATTCATTTAAAAAGAAATGCCATAACTAGACTGCTTCAGTTCCACTGATCTTTTGAAAAAGAGATATTATCTCGAAAATTCAAGAATTAAATACAGGTTAACACACAACATCAGTGTTAACGTATTATTATTTTTTTTTCTTTACACCTGCATCGTGATAGCCTTCTAAATCAACCTCCTAACCAATATATACACAATGCTTCAAGCAAATTATAAAACTCTCTTATATATATATATACTTGCAAATGTTGCAGCATGGCTTTTGGCTGAGTCGGCAGATATACCCACTTTGATGAAGTAGCTTTCCCAATCTTCAGGTTTCATTGCTGTTCGCAGCGCCATGTTGTAGTCAGTCAAGTCAGTATACTGTTGGTTTGGACTACAGCAAGTGGCTAAGCACAACTGAACTAGTGCCCAAAACAGCTGGTACATATGGAACTCAAGAATAGTCCATTCATGGATTTGGGTGATTCCATTCCTTGAGTCCTGATTGGCTGCTTGGTATCTATGATGCTATGAGGCTTCATAAATACTCTGGCATTGTGCAGTAGGATTGCAACAAGGTTAGATTCGTATTGAGTTACGACCCCTTGTTGCCTTGTCTTACCAATTCAATGGTAATTGGAACTTAGTATGATTATTCTACAAATCTGTAATAATGCAATAGGTACTATGCATTTGTCAGAAAGTAATATGCAACATATATATAATTACCAACCCCTCCGCACGAGCAGGATGCGACACAAGGTCAATCTGATCTTGTCTCAGCCTGCAGCCAACAAAGTTGTTTGTCGGCACTTTCTGCGTTGCTCTCAAAAAATTCAAAAGTTAAATTAGTGAAATAGCTCACAGGACAGTCTATTCTAGTAGTGACCACCCCAAGCGAATTTAACAGGTTTGAATTCAGTTTTCCTTCTCCTAGACCGGTTGGCTAACCAAGGTTAAAGAGCCCAGTCTGCCCTACTATTTACCCATAGCTGGGTGGAGAGTAGGATTCATACCTTTCCCAAGGATATTAGCGCTAAGTGAAATGCAATTACCACGCCCAGGATTTGAACTCGGGGCGACAAGTCCATTTCCCGTGACTTTAACCATTACACCACGCGCTTCCTAATATGCAAGATATAAGGTCTAAGTGTTTTAATGAATAATCGGTTACAGGGCTTAGTGTAAAGCTGCACTACCCGCAGCAAATTCGCTGTTTTTAACAAAATATAAAACTTAATCTTTTATTTCTCTGAACTTTTTAAATGAGCCTTGATGATTAGGCCGTGAAGTTTAAGAGAATTGAACGGCCACCGTGAAATTAAGCCACTTAGTCATAATATCTTTATGCATCTAGGTATTAAAAGACTATTTTTATGAGGAAATCTCTTTTGAAGAAATTAATGGTCGAAATATTGACGACACAAAGTCTGATCTCAAGAGTAAGTGTTTTAATTTTAAGAGAAATCATAGTCAGGAAGTCTGAATTGAATTTAAGTGTCGTCAGGCCGTAGGGAGGTGTAGGGTAGAATTTTACATAAATTCAGCTAAGCTCAAGCCCTTTAGACAGTTGGACCCGGACCGTTGAGGTGATAGCGTCGCCAGTAGCAGTAGAGTTAGAAATAGCCAGGAATCCACAACAGTGAAGCCAGTAATCAGCAACTTTCTTGCCAGCTGAGATAGACTGCAAAAGTGTCACAACTCCTCTTCCATCAGCATCCCGTTATCAAACTTTGTGTTTTTGGATTATTTGACTATTGTCCTCATCTTTATTGTTATCTGCACAACATTTCAGCCGATGTGTCCTCCAGCCTCCTTCAGGTGTTTCTTGTCGAAC
>CM042158.1:91696134-91728634 GCA_023376005.1 Doryteuthis pealeii | reverse complement strand
TATAATCCATTAAGATATGCTGGCGGCAACTTCAATAAAAAAAAACACTCCATTTATATTCTCATTATATATACTAGCAAAATAAAAAAACGCCCTCTGGGCGACGTAAAATAAATATTGCCTGAGGGGATGGGAGTTGAAAATTTAATATCAGAGAGTTTGTATCATAAGTAAAGTAAAATCATTAAATTTATATAAAGTAGTAAAAAATAAAATAAATTTATTAAAGGTGTAAAAAAATATTTTTAAAAATTGAAATGGAAACTTAGTTCTGATAACTTTAAATATATAACAAAATAAAACAAACTATATATAGATAGATAATACTAGGTATGTATTTATTAAAACTTGTTTAAAAAAAAACAATGAGGACTGTCTAACATTGCATGCTCAAATTTTGAATGTATTTATTCTACGTTATGACGTTTTAGGTAGTGGGACGTAATCAGTGACGTCGTTTTTGTTACAGACAAAAATTGGAAGCGAATCTCCATTATTAATATTATATATATATATAATATATATATATGGTTTTGTATTCAGAAACAGAAATATATATATATATATATATATATATATATATATATATATACAGACTTTGTACTTTAAATTTTAACTATCTAACCTATTCTCTGAATACCTACAGTAAAAATATTTCTATTGAATTTTTGAACTACAGATATAACAGGAACAGAGAATATAAGATTTATTGACAAAATGATGTTTAGGAATTAAATATAAACTAGCTTGTTTTATTTTTAAGTCTGATAATCTAAGAATCAAAGACTTAACTGTTGAATATAGCGCCGGGTTAGCTCAGTCGGTAAAGCGTTTAGCTAGAAACCACAAGGTTCTTGGTTCGATACCAGCCCTCGCCAACTCAGCGTATGAGTAGCACGTATAAACCATGTTGAAAGTAACACCCCCTTAGCATCAAAACAGGCTTAGATCCATCTTATTTTGGCCTGAATTTGCAACTGGCTGAACAGATGTCAAAATTAGGGTGACCCAGAAAAAACAAAACCCAAATTATTTATTTTTCCATTAAACTAACTTTAAAGCTTAACCCTAAACCCCTCTAGTTAAAATTAACAGTTTTATTACAAAATTTGTGGGTTCTGTTTTTTCTGGGTCACTCATATTTTGACACCTTTGTGCAAGTTCAGCCTTATTTTGTTTCTAAATAGAGCAATCATGAGAGAGAGAGAGAGAGAGAGAGAGAGAGAGAGAGAGAGAGAGAGAGAGAGTATACACACTAAAAGCAGTAATTATTCTGAAGAGTATAAAAATTTAATGCCGCCTAAAAATAAATACAAAATAAGAATAAACATTATTTTAAATTTGCTACAATATATCTAATTAGATTTCCACATTCAGATAAAACCTGTGATCCAAGGAGTTAGTGATTATAGAAAGGGTGAACAGATACTACAGTTTCATCCTAACAGATACTACAGAGAGACAAACGTGATTTCTTGAAATTTGTTTCCAATGTTCCAAGTCAATAACCATGTAAAACACTCATGAAAAGTTCTATAACATCCAATACCAGGAACAAGGGAGATAACTCACAAATAATATTTGGGTTAATTTCCCTTGTCAATCGCTGGTTTGGTCTTATTGTATGTATGTGTGTATAGCAGTATATTGACTTACGAGTTTATTTAGACCAGCTCGTAACTTAATTTTCACGTATATCAAATCAATTTTACCAATTAAGATAAATTGAAATGCCATTAATCCTATTCCAGCATCCCTACAAAAACACCCTAATTTTTTAATCACGTTTTTTAAATAAGCAAAATAGCACTGTATTATATAAAAACATAATAAAATAAAATGTAATGAATTATGTGCTGTAATATGTTCTAACGTTTATTTTTTTTATGAATAATATTTTTCTTTGGCCTAATAAATTTTAATGTTTTTATTGAACTTATTAACATAAGCGTATCTGAAGTTTACTAGAACCTTAAATTCTAACTCTCAATACAAAACAAAAACTTGATCAAGTGACAGCTTTTAACTCGGAAAATCCATAAGTTAGGGCACTTGTAAATCAAGGTACAACTGTATCCCCCCCTCTCTCTCTCAAAGTAATGTATTGATTTTTTTTTTAAAGATATGAAAAATACCAACTTGGAGAATGATTTTGGAATGACGAGTTTTCTATCTCATGAGACAGAAATAGTTAATGTTGGTTGGTTGATTTACCAGTTGAGATCCCCCCCCCCCCTGTAAAATAGTTGTTTTGGGATTCGGCAATCATTCATGCGAACTAGATGACCAGACCAGCGAAGATGTGATCTAAGGATTAATCTCTCAATACTAGGCAGGTGTAAATGACAACCAAATGGGAAAGTATATAAGTATGCTATAAACATCATTTGCAATGTTATCTTACTAGTTTTAAGTATTAGTACACAAGTTTTTTTTGGTTTTTTTGTGGGTGGGGGGTATAGTTTTTTAAATGGTTGGTTGGTTGGTTTATTGATTTTAATGGCATATCAACTCATCTGGGGTTATGTCATGCCTAACAGTTAGGAAGTAATATGTTGTGTATTTATATCTATACTTTTTTAGTAATTGGTTTTCACAATGTGTAGCACTATTGGGGATCATGTGGTATGGCATTAAGTTCATGTCTATATTCTATATTATTATTTTCCTCAAAAAAGCCAGAACGTCCTCCATGTTGACATTTTCAAATAGATCTTTCATATTGTTTGTATTACAGAAATAGTCAAGTCACATCTACACAAAAAGAAAAAAAAAAGAAAGACTAATATGAAATACTGAGCTAATTTGTCAAGCAGCTGCATGTTATCTAATTCTGATGTAATGATAAAAAATACATCAACATATTCAGTTTATGATTAAAAAGCCTATTTATACAGATCTGATGATTTATATAGATAGATTCAGTAAATATCACTCATCAACGGCAGGTACTATAAGTAGCCAGAGGCTTGTGTGCCATATCTAAGCAAAGCTTACTAAATAACTGAGTAAGCTAAAGGAAGTTAAGCAGCAATGAACCTGTTCAATATTTAGATGGGTGACCACTTAAGCAACAGCAGGTACAGTAACAACCTAAGGCCTTATGTGCCATATCTAAGCAAAGCTTAGTAAATAACAATAATACTATTAGAATAAAAGGTATCATTATCTGATCAAGCAATTAGTAATCTTTTCATTTATTTTCCCTTTCAATGTTGGTATGATTTTCATTTCAGATTTTAATTACAAGATTACTAAATTATATTATGTAGCTTATGGCTGGTTTAGCTCAGTCAGTAGGTATTCACCTAGGAATCACAAGGTTCTGGGTTCAATACCAGTCCTTGCTAACTCAGCTTGGGTAAACTGATCTGTGCAGTAACGCATCTAGGAGTTGCCAGGTACTTGTGGCACTGCACTTCAGCAAAAACAATCTCCCTGGTCTAGCGCTAGCAAAAAGAGAATAAACTTCTTCACTTTTTGGCTGATACCGATAGTGGGTCACTCAGCTAACTTTAACTTTTTTTTTTTTTTTTCAACATTTTGCGGTCTCAGGAGAAGGTAAATTCTGAATTCAGACCAGCTGAACTCTGCTTAAAAAATGATCTTGTATTGCACCCTATTAGTGATGGAGGGGTTAGTAAATAAATCCTTTGCTTAAAGATGGTATAATATACTATTAGATTTTAAATGTTTAAAAGACTTTGTTTTCACCTAACACTTTTAGAATACATTGAAATTTCAGTTTCAAGAAATTACATCTGGAGTTATCTCCCTTGATCAGAGGCTCAACTATACAGAGATAAGATCATAAAAAATGCATCATTATAATCTAAATTGGCGATTCTTTTTGTCTGTATATATACACAGCTGAATTTGAACGGTATAATGGAAAAAAAAATGAAATTACTTATACATATACACACACACACATATATATATATATATATATATATAGGATATATATATATATATATATATATATATATATATATATATATATATATATATATATATATATATTTTATTTTACAATGTTTTCATAGATCAATGTTCATTATCAACGACCGCGGTTTCATGCCAAAGCAATCATCAGGTTGAGGAGCAAGATCCAATGGTGTTTGTTGTGGTTATTTACTCAAAGTCACATTTAAATGTGACATTGAGTAAAGAACTCCAACAAACACCATTGGATCTTGCTCCTCAACCTGATGATTGCTTTGGCATGAAACCGCGGTCGTTGATAATGAACATTGATCTATGAAAACATTGTAAAATAAATAAATATTAGCTCTTACAAACTGTGATTGAGCACTGTATTTTCTTTGTTTCATCGCAAAAGAAATTTTGTTTTTACATATACCTATATATATATATATATATATATTAAATATAACAGTTTATACAGAGGTTTTAGGGAGCATTTACCTGAAATAAGCGTTCTGAAGAAGGCAATAGCCAGAAACCTTAGGTAAATGCTCCCTAAAACCTCTGTATAAATACAGCTCTTACATTTGTAATTGAGCACTTTATTTTCCTTTATTTCATCTCAGAAAAATTACCTATATATATAATTATATGAAAAAATGTAATGTCCTTCAACCTTTCTCTTTCTCACCCTTTATCTTTTCTAATGAAGATGAAATATTAATTGATTCATTTGTTTGTGTCTACTTTTCCATTTATATTTTGTCGGATTTTTCCAATCTGTTGTTTATATATATATATATATATATATATATATATATATATATGTGTGTGTGAAAAACAAAAATATATGAAATATGTGTGTGAATTGCAACTCGTCTTTCAAAAATATAACGCTGAACAAATACTGTTACACAACAAAAAAAAAAATTTTATAAAGATTTTTTTATCTCCTGTCATCTATAAAACATCCATCAATTTCTTCACCCCTTAATACATCCTGATGAAGGTTTAAAGAAACCGAAACGTTTAAGCGTCGATGAATAAATTCATCTTATTTTTGGAACACTTATTTTTTCAAATATATATATATATATATATATATATATATATATATATATATGTAATATATTATGAAAAAAAAAAAATAATCTATATACGAAAAAAAAAAAAAAAACAAATTTAATATATACATAAAAAACAACATATATATTATATATGTGAGAAAAAAAAACAAATATATATAAGATATATATGAAAAAAAAATATATATATAAGATATATATGAAAAAAAAACAATATATGTAATATATATATGAAAAACTATATGTAATATATATATGAAAAAAAACAATATATGTAATATATATATGAAAAAAAAAGAAATATATATAAAAGAAATATATTTTATAATATATATATATATGAAAAAAAAAAACAATATATGTAATGTATATATGAAAAAATATATATGTTTTGTGTGTGTGTGTGTGTGTGTGTGGAAAAAAAATGTATATGTGAAAAAAAAAATGGAGAAAAAAAGGTGTCCTGATGTGTTTCACCATGAAATATCTGACGATTTACTGATCCAATATAACTAATAAATAAAACTTACCTCAATATTAACTAAGCTGTTTTCACTAGAAGTTTCCACTCCGCTTGATGAAGGGGGTCTTTCAACAGATTTTGTTGGGCTTAAACTATGTTCACTATCACTGTTGACAGGTGTACGACTGCCACTCCCCATGGATTTGGTATCACCAACCGAAGACCGCGGGGAATGATCTTTTAATGTTCCTGTAGATGAAGCTGAAGATCCAGACTCATCGTTGTGTGATGATGATGATGATGATAAGCCATTGCAATTGATATTCACATTGGATTCAGTCAAAGAGGAATTAACCGAATTGGTAAAGTCTGCGGAATTTGACATTTCGTTGGAATTAATTTGGCACTTGGTGATGCTGGTAGTCAAGAGACTCATAGCCGCATCATGAGTGTCCTCATCTTGGGATGAAGATATCACTGATATTGATGGGCTTTTCACTTCAGCCTCTGTGGTAGGCACAATAACAGCAACAGCAGTGGCAGTCGGTAACTTACTGGGAGTGGTAGTTGTGGTGGTTGTTGAAGAATCTGGACATGGTCGTCGTTTAATTGTACCTGTATTTTCGGAGCTAGTATAGAGTTCCTCTTCGGAATTAGAAGAACTCGAACCCCCTTTTTTATTCTGTAATCCGAATATTCCGTCCTTTGGCGGGTTATTGGGGGACGAAAGCCGTGTCAAAGAGCCGTTAGTTTTTATTTTACTGACAGAACTCCGATAATCAGACTTATCTTTGAAGTCATTATTGCAGGAGTCAAGATTGATCTCAAGCAAAGATGGAGGTTTGATGTGTCTAGTTGCTGGTTGTGGCACCTGAGTTATTGTGGCGTTTTGAGAAGACGGTGCCTGACTCACCTGGAATGGAAGAGGAGAGTTTGGAACAAGGCTCTTGAAGTCTCCACAACTTTGTTTCTCCTGTTCAAGTTGTTGTTCATATTCGGCACACATATTAAGGATCTCTTCCAATCGTTGACGCTCCAACCTCTCCTGCTCTTGTTCCCGTTTTCGCTGTGTGACAATTTCCCGGTGTCGGATTGTCAGATCCTGCTGACTAGCGGTCAACTCGTTGAAGTCAAAATCCATCCCTTCGAACGTGTTCCGTTTCACCTCTTCCAAAGAGAGGTCTCCATTTGTCATTGATAATCCGTTACTAAGAGGCGGTTGGGTCCCGTTTTTTAAGGGTGAAGAAATGGCACTGGCGGTGAATTCAGTGAAATCTGGGGAATCAGTGAATTTTCTTGGATGAGGAGATGTTTTATTGGATCCGGTGTCCCGAGATGAGGACATGTCAGAAGATATGCTGCTGACGCTGGTCAACGAGGAAGAGCTGTTGGAACTACAAGAGCTGTTGACACGATCTGAACTACCATGAAGAACACTGGCGGATATTCGAGTGGTCAAAGTGTCTCGGGGAAACAATTTTTCTCCCAGATGGATCTGTGTGTTAATAGAAGGGTCTGGACTTTTAACCAGTTCTGTCTTACCCGTGGAAGCGCTAGGAGATTTGGGGTTGCCTCGAGATATCAACTCAAACTTGCACACTTTATTGAGAAAGTTTTCTTGTTCTAAACTGTCTCTGTAACTTTCCTTGCCTGCAATTTTTGGAAGCTCTGGTCTAGTGCGTGCTGTTGGACGGGATTCAGTCGTTGTCCTTGGAGTGGGCACTGGTGGCGACGGTAGTTTGCTCTGTGCTTCTGTAATCATCTTCATGTACTCTGGACTTTGCTCCAGCTCTGTAAATATAAAAAATTGATATCTAAATCAAAAGACTGTTTTAAATAAAAATAAAAGCGTATTTAATCTTAATAGGTGAAATTGTTAAGAACTTATCAATAATAATCATCTACTTTCCAGCTCAATTAAGAGCTACATCAATCCATTCTATATAAAAAGAGCCTACCCAAGTCCATTCTATGTAAAAGAGCCGACACAAGTCCATTCTAAGTAAAAAAGAGCCGACCAAGTCCATTCTATGTAAAAAGAGGCCACAAGTCCATTCTATGTAAAAAGAGCCGACACAAGTCCATTCTATGTAAAAAGAGCCGACACAAGTCCATTCTATGTAAAAGAGCCTACACAAGTGCATTCTATGTAAAAAGAGCCACACAAGTCCATTCTATGTAAAAAGAGCCTACACAAGTCCATTCTATGTAAAAAGAGCCTACACAAGTCCATTCTATGTAAAAAGAGCCACACAAGTCCATTCTATGTAAAAAGAGCCGACACAAGTCCATTCTATGTAAAAAAGAAGCCGACACAAAGTCCATTCTATGTAAAAAGAGCCTACACAAGTCCATTCTATGTAAAAGAGCCTACACAAGTCCATTCTATGTAAAAAGAGCTAAAAAGAGCCTACACAAGTCCATTCTATGTAAAAGAGCCTACACAAGTCCATTCTATGTAAAAGAGCCACAAATTCTAAAAGAGCCTACACAAGTCCATTCTATGTAAAGAGGCCTACACAAGTCATTCTATGTAAAAGAGCCGACACAAGTCCATTCTATGTAAAAAGAGCGACACAAGTCCATTCTATGTAAAAGAGTCCATTCTATGTAAAAGAGCCTACACAATCCATTCTATGTAAAAAGAGCCGACACAAGTCCCATTCTATGTAAAAAGAGGCCATTCTATGTAAAAGAGACAAGTCCATTCTATGTAAAAGCAAGTCCATTCTATGTAAAAGAGCCCACACAATCCATTCTATGTAAAAGAGCCCCACACAATTCCCATTCTATGTAAAAAGAGCCCACACAATCCCATTCTATGTAAAAAGAGCCCACACAATCCCATTCTATGTAAAAAGAGCCCACACAATCCCATTCTATGTAAAAAGAGCCCACACAATCCCATTCTATGTGCCCACACAATCCCATTCTATGTAAAAAGAGCCACCCATTCTATTCTATGTAAAAAGAGCCGACACAATCCCATTCTATGTAAAAGAGCCGACAGATCCCATTCTATGTAAAAGTGCCGACACAATCCCATTCTATGTAAAAAGAGCCATTCTATGTAAAAAGAGCCACACAATCCCATTCTATGTAAAAAGAGCCCACACAACCATTCTATGTAAAAAGAGCCGACACAATCCCATTCTATGTAAAAAGAGCCCACACAATCCCATTCTATGTAAAAAGAGCCTACACAGGTCCATTCTATGTAAAAGAGCCTACAGCATCCCATTCTATAGATTTGTGTGTGTGTGTGTCCGGTTGTAACTGAAGATCTATGTCAATTGACAGCAAAAAAACCCAAATATAACCTGAATGAGTATTAGACAAAGAAATGTTTAATAAATGATAAAGTTTGTATAAGCAGAGATATTAGAAAATCTTTAAAATATGTATTAATGACATTAGAAAACAAAACAACATTTATTAGCATTTCAAATCTTTAAGCAAAGTTACAATAAAAATATGGCTATGATAAACAATAAAAATACTCAAAACAGTTCTCTTCAAATACAAATAATAATTAAGATCAAAAACACACAAGGCAGACAATTGAGACATTAAGTTTTATAAGTCCCAAAACAGTCAATCAGGACACATGGCTGAGAAGGTTAAAACATAAAATCAAATATCCTAGCAGATAACCACCAGGAGGTTTGAATTTGATCCTTGGTTCGGGTTCCAATAACGGTGAAAAGGACAAATAGTAGCTGATGCGATATTTCGCCAAGGCACAGATGGCAGAATGAGAACAGAGTACCCTCAGGATTCAATAAAGGATAATGTTGTGACTATATGAAA
This sequence comes from Doryteuthis pealeii, assembly GCA_023376005.1. Lineage (NCBI taxonomy): Eukaryota > Metazoa > Mollusca > Cephalopoda > Myopsida > Loliginidae > Doryteuthis > Doryteuthis pealeii. The sequence continues at coordinate 91,719,349 of CM042158.1, read as the reverse complement.
CCAAGATAAGTATAGCAGTTGGCAAAGTGTAGAGAACAATAATTGGGTACCATTATAGTATGTGGACTACAAAATCATCTCTCTTATAGTAATAGGCTACCATAAAAAGCATATTATAAGGTTCTAATAACAGCCAACCCTTAAGAATATTTTAGAATTAAATATATCTCTGATTCATGTAAATTATAAATAAATTCTTTTTTAATTATTCTTAATTACTATATACAGCTTATGGCTGAATTGCATTTCTTGCAATTGAATATATGTGAAAAATAATTAGTTTCAATAAATTGCCTACTACGTATATCTATAAATATATCTTTACTGAGGTAGGACACATTCAAACCGGGTTGGCCACATACTATAACAGAATCAAAAATGTAGGCACCAATAATTGTTTATTCATAATAATAATGATAATAATAATAACAAAATTGATTGCATACAGTGCTCAGGTGTATCACAACTCATCAAAGGCTCATGTATAGTACATAGAATAATGTACTAATGTCAGGAACAGGAATAGCATACAGTAATAATATATATGTATATGTGCGTGCGTGCACATGCATTTATTTTAATGTTTACTTATTATTTTGTAAATCATAACATTAATATTCTAAATTAAGCAAATTTATTAAAAATTTTTTTTAAAAAAGCTTACAATATACAATAAAAAAAAAACTTTGAAAAGAAAAACGTTTAATGTAAAAAATAAATAAAATAATGAGCATACACTGTTTAGCATAAGGTTTAATTGTTATTTTAAAAATGATGGTGTTTATAGTTTAATTTAAGCAAATAAACGACGAAAATACATTTACAATATACAATAACAATGAATTAAGCAAAGATAGAAATACACTTACAATATACAATTAAATATAATCAAATTGTTTAAAATTAAAATAAATGAATAAAATATTAATAATAATGTATATATTCTGTTTAATATAATGTATAATCATTTTATAAATTATAAAAATTTAAACTTAATTTTAAAATAGAATTAAACAATAATGTATATATACTATTTATTATGATTAATCATTTTAAAAATTATAACACTTATATTTTAATTTAAGCAAAGTTACAATAAAAACATGCTTATGATATACAATTTTTTAAACAAATCTGTTTTATCATCAAAAAATAAATCTATTTAATATATCTATACTGTTTATTATAATGTATAATCATTTTATAAATTATAACATTTGAACTTAAATTTAAAATTAGATAATCATGTATATATAATGTTTATTATGATAATTAATCATTTTAAAATAACATTTATAGTTTAATTTAAGCAAAGTTACATTGAAAACATGCTTATGATATACAATAAAAAATTTATCATGAAAAAATAAATCTATATATATATATATAGATATATTAATAATATATCTATACTGTTTATTAAAATGTTTAATTATTTGATAAATTCTAACTTTTCTAAATTAATTAAATCAAAGATCCATTTAGATAAATTAAGGTAAGATACTTATAAAAAAAAAAAACCCAATGAAACAAATAATGAAATAAGAGATTTCTTTAAAAGTGTTACATAGCAATTTTTAAATCGAATATTTAAAATGAAATGAAATGACTGAATTTTAAAATATTGAAGAATTTATTTGAATAAAAATTACTGGTGTTAATTTGAAATGGACAATTTATTTTGTTAAATAGTGAAAAAAAATGAAATTGTGCATTAGTAATGTTAATCTGTTATAATATACGGGCAATGCTGGGTATCCTAGCTAGTCCTATATAATTAGCTACCCCAGCCCATTCTATATAAAAATAGCTATACCAGCCCAATTCCATAAAAAGAGTTACACAAGCTAATTTTATATGAAGATAGCCTTTTATCGTTCCAGTTACACTGAGTGCACCTAAATCCATTAATTTCTTGAGAAATATTACAAAGAAAATGCTGAATTTATCAAAGCTTTATTACATTAAAAAAAAAAAAAAAAAAAAAAGAACATGCTTACAACATCAGAGCTTAACTGAACAAGAATTGGTAAATCTTATTAAAGCTAGCAGCTCTGCCCTAAAAGAAACTGACCTGGCAACTGCAGAGGTGGCCCTACGTTCCACAGAGAGTCTACAGGAATCAATGAAAAAAAAAAAAAATGAATGAAGAATGAATGAATGAATGAATGAAATTACATTTTTAAAAAGAAAATGGTTAAAATATAACTTAAATGAGCTTGAAGTTGTAAGCCTTATTTAATACTAATAATAAAAAAAAAAATTAAAAAAGGGGGGAGGGAAAAAAATTGATAAAATAAAATTCACAACTTCTCTTGAATAGAAATGAGGAAAATAAAGAATTTTTCTTTTAGAAGTAAAAAGAAGGAATGAAAAGAAAGAAGGAAGGAACGAAAAGAAAAGAAGGAAGGAACGAAAAGAAGAAAAGAAGGAAGGAACGAAAAGAAAAGAAGGAACGAAAAGAAAGAAAAAAAGAAAAAAAAAAAGAAAGAAAGAAAAGAAAGAAAAGAAAAAAGTTAAAAAGAAAAAGAAAAAGAAAAAAGAAAAAAAGAAAAAAAGAAAAAGAAAAAAAAAAAAAAGAGAAAAAAGAAAAAAAAAAGAAAAAAGAAAGAAAAAAACGAAAAAAGAAAGAAAAAAAAGAAAAAAGAAAGAAAAAAAAGAAAAAAGAAAGAAAAAAAAGAAAAAAGAAAGAAAAAAAAGAAAAAAGAAAGAAAAAAAAGAAGAAAAAAAAGAAAGAATGAAAAAAAATAAATGGCATTACTTTGTGAAAGTAATTATTAAAAAAATAGAGTTTATTTATTTGTTATGCCACCTTGGGCATCTTCTCTTTTTTACCATCTTCTCACATCAACGTTGAAAAAGAAAATCTTTACACAAATATCAGCTTTTCTTTTTCTTACCATTATTTCTGAATTCAATTTTCTATGCTATTGCTGTTCTTGATCTGATTAGGCAATATATTCTAAAAGTTTGGTTAAATGAATTATGATTAATTTGAACAAAAATATCTATCAGATGCTTTAAAATTTTCATCTTAAAAATTCTGAATTCTGCTAAAAACATATGACATATTTTAGCAGAATTCATGTTGTTTTTTTTTTACTAAAAAAATCCTGTATAGAAACTTACAAAAATCTTCTGATATAATCATTCATTCTTATCTTTATAGAAAAAAATTTAAAATCATTTTTTATAGCTTCATATATTTTGAAATTTAACGTAGCCAAAATCAAGTTAGGACTAGAGGCTTTTTAAAAAATTCTATGAAAAATCAATTAATGGTCCGATTTTCACAAAAATTTCCATAATTACTTACCATTTGATGAAAATATGTCTGAAATAGTTTTTTCCTAAAATATATTAGGGAAATATTTTTTACGAGGTCTCCCCACCCTATTTTATTTTATGAAATATGAAAAAATGAACCGACAAAAACGAGTTTTACTTTTTTTTTCTATAAAGATAAGAGTCTGAATAATTATATCAGAAGATTTTTATAACTTTCAATTTAGAGTTTTTTTTAGTAAAAGAACCCTGAATACAGAATTCAGCTAAAAAAAATATCAATAAAGAAATTGACCGTGTCGTAAAAAAACGGACTGTTTTACTTATTATTCAAGTTAACGGTGAGCAATTTTTCACAATCGGATAATTTGATATTTGAATTAACTGTTTTCCTTTGTAACAACTCTTTATGTTCGTTATTTGTTTTTTGCGAGATATAAAAAAAATAAAGTTAAAAAATGTTTACGCTTCTTCCTTCAATATGGCCTAAATTGATCACGTGACGTATTTTGGTGGTACCTAATTATCAGCATGTTGTATCACAACAATACACTCGCTAGTTTTTCCACTTGTAAAGTATTTCTAGTTACACCTTTATTTCCTTGAATGAATATTTGTTATGTCTTATTCTTTCTTGTTTACGATATAAAATAGGTTAAATGTATAGTTGTGTATATCTATTTCATCACCATATCAGGAGTGTGCCTCACCCAGTGGCGGAACAAAAGGGTGTAAGGGTGGAGCAGCTGCCCGGGGCACAACTCCGTGGGAAGGGGGTACCTTCGCCCAAAAGCCTTTGTGTTGATATAACACTGAAATATATTGCCTAACTTTTGCCACGATATTCCTAAACTACGAACGTGTAGAATTTGAAAGTAGGCAGGCAGGTAGGTAGGTGAAGCTTTGAAAAAATCTGAATTTATTGGCCACTGGAGGGGGCACCACGTTTCGGTCGATGTGCCCTCCGACCTTCTTCAGGTGTTTCTTGTCGAAATCGGGAACCTTTACGGAACTTCAAACCGAACCCTTTATTCAACCCACTGAGGTTTCCCATTCTGCTCACCATGACTGGGTGCAAGCGTAGTGTATATAACATAAAAGATGAGGACAACAGTTCGAAAAATCCAAATAATACAAATTATCAAGTCTCATCGAAAAAAAAAATTCAGTCAAATACGAACCACAAAGAATACATTTGAAAATCCATGCACATTTTTAAAACATGTAAACCAGTCAGTCTACCTGGCAATTTGAGATTGTTTTGTTGTTTTTTTTTTTCACACAAAGCTCATTTGGAATTTATATCAAGTACACTGCCATAATTGTTACTGAAGATATGTTCAAATCTTCATACAAAAAGTCTACTTAAAAACATCAAGTTTTCAAAAGGAAAAGGAGAAATAGATAAATGATAGAGAAGAAAAGTGACATAGAAGATTCATTATTCTTCAACTCTTGAATCATAAATAAACAACAGATTCATAATCTCGAATAACCTGTTTACTGTATTGTACTTTTTAATAAAAGGTTTGGTTTGTTTTGTTTTACGACATATCAACCTCAGTGGGTCATTTAATGTCGATAAAGTTTTGAAATAAATCAATTCTTAATGGATAATACAATTTTTTTATAAATACATTTTTCTATTTAACCCATAGATGGGACCCTAACAGGTACTACCACTCCGGGTCAGAGTGGACCAGGGAGCAATGGTGATGAAGGGGTGCTCCACATTCCCCAAACCTCCGAAACTGGAACCTCACCATCAAATAGAGTTTAACGTCATTCCCATGACATGTAGACCTGCAGCCACCGCCTTCTAGCACCCATATGATAAAAAGGGGTTGGGGCTTGCCATAAGGGCAATAGGGTTGGGAAAATCATATAGGTGCTAGGGCTTGATATGACCAGCCGATTGATCAGAGGGGGGCCTCTCGACCGCCCGTCTAGCCCAAGATAGGGCCAAAGTGGAGTATTGCATGTCATGAACTGCTCATCCACCTGGGCTCTATCCTTAAGCATCACGGTCACCAGCCACGGCCAACAGGTGGCCCCATTGGGGGAGTCTTACCCCTCTGCAGAGGTGCAGTCGGTGTATTCTAACGCCCCAGCCGACAGGGCGGTTTTTTAATAAAAGGATCATCTTTGATTCAGTTCAGATATAGAGCAATAAGTAAGTAAAGTCGTCAGGGCGGCCTAAAGTCGGTATCAGCCAGTCAGTGAGAGAGTCTATCCCCTTTTCAATAGCGCTAGACCAAGGAGATTGTTTTTTTGGCGTCTGAGGTGGTGCGCCACATCTACCATCAGCTCCTTACTTTACCGCACAGATCCCTGTGCTACTCATACGCTGAGTTGGCGAGGACCGGTATCGAACTAGGAACCTTGTGGTTTCTAGCCGAACGCTCTACCGACTGAGCTAACCGCCCCTTAACAATATGAAATCAACATTTGTTCAGAGAAAGGACAATTGCAATGAATGATGAGTTATTTACCACATACCCCACGTTAGGCACAAGGCCCTATTAATGTGGGACCACCCACGAACCGAAGCTCATGGGTGGCGGGTGCAAAAAATGCGTTGATCCCGTCGGCATTCCCCTTCAAGCAGGCGCCTCAGGCACCAGGCAATAAACCCGGCCCTGTCCTTTAAATCGAGGGGCCAGGTGTTGTCTGGGGGGCCCCCCCCCCGGATCAACGATTGTTAATTAATACAGTCCAGCGGCCGAAGCTCACTGAACCCCCGGCTGGGTCAAAAGTAATAAATGATGATCTTATGTATCATAAGTAAAGTCAGACAGCGAAGGAGTCTATCCTCTTTTCACTAGCGTCAGACAGCGAAGGAGTCTATCCTCTTTTCACTAGCGTCAGACCAAGGAGATTATTTCAGCGTCTGGGGTGGACGACACACCTACCATCAGCTCCTCACTTTGCCGTACAGATCCCTGTGCTACTCACATGCTGAGTTGGCGAGGGCCGGTATCGAACCAGGAACCTTGTGATTCCTAGCTGAACGCTCTACCGACTGAGCTAATCCGGCCCTATCCGACCAATATCTGAAGAGAAAAACTAAAAAATTTTTTACAATATTTTCAACTTATTCATTAAGTCATTAATAAGTAAACAGGTAAGTAAAGTAAGCGCAGTAGCCTATTAGTAGTATTAGTCGAGCAGCGAGGGAGTCTATCTCCTTTTCACTAGTGCTAATCAGGGAGATTGTTAAGGTGGAGCGGCACACCTACCACCAGCTCCCAACTTTACTGCACAGATCCAAGCTGTGCTATTCATGCACCGAGTTGGCGAGGGCCGGTATCGAACCCGGATGCTCTACTGACTGAGCTAAACCGACCTAAAAAAAAAAAAAAAAAAAAAAAAAAAAAAAAAAAAGCGCACCTGCGAAATCAGTTTTAAAAAATAAATCCTTAAGAATCGGTTAATTATCGAATTTTAATAAATATTTTCAGTATTTAAATCAATGAAAGATGATCATTTTGTTAATTGAAGTCCCTTAATGAAGGTGCATATGGAGGATGGTACCCTAACAGGTAATACCACTTTGCGTCAGAGTGGACATAGTAGTAATGTCTATCAAGAAGTACTCTAGATTTCCAGAACTGAAGCTTTTACCAAATGCAGTTTAGTGTCATATCCAGGACAATTTTGGGTGGGCTGAGGGGGCAGGTGTTACCCCCTTTGCTGGGGGTGGGTAAAGTCAGCGTATTCTAAGCCCACTGGCATGGCGACCAATTACTTAAGTCTAATTTAAAAACAAAAAAACGGAAAAACACAACACAACTTTTTTTTGGGGGGGGGTCTTCCTTTTTTTTTTAACTTTGAAATTTGAGAGAAAAAAATCCCTCTATCGTTAGTTGAAAAAAAAATATATATATATATATATATTTCTAAAAAAAATGAATAACGAGATTGTCAAGGCCACTTTAGATATCCAACTGCTTCTGCCTATTTAAGGAAACGGAAATGGAAAAATAAATAAATAACCTTTTTTGTGTCAATGATGGTTAAGAGAGAAAGAAAGAAAGAAAAAAAGGTTGAAAATGTGAGAACAAGAGGGAAAATTGGGAGAAAGATGAATGACTGCTTTTAATGAGGAAGACAACTCACCCCCACCCACCCCCCTTCTAATCAAGTTTAAATAAATTGACCTCTCGAGGACAAGCCAGATGCCAACATTGGTCAGGTATCAGGAGACCAGGTACAGACACGCACAAAAAGTACCACCAATTATCTCTCAGGTAAGAATTTGAACGGGGTTAATAGGAGCAACAACAACAACAACAACAACAACAACGATAAAGGGGGTAAGGGGTGGGGGAGGGGGAGGGGGTGAAAGGCAGTTACCACTCCCAAAAAGGAAAATTCCAAACGCACTTCATCCACGAAAGGGTGAAGTTTGATTATGTACTGTTAGAAAGTAGGGTTCTTCTCCCTGCTATTCAGGGGTCACCAAGCTACGACCCGCGAAGGCATTTTATCAGGCCCGCCGACGGTACTTGAATTTGTTTGTTAAAACGTACGAAACGCGAGACGTTCTGATACCATTTAAATTTAAATATCATGTTAATTGTTAAGCTTACTAAATCTTCATGGACTTGACTACTGTAGGTAGGTTACAAAATTTCGTGCGTGTGAGCATTTCACTTGTTACGCGATCCCGAATTTTCACTTGTTATGACTGCTTAAAAAACACAGGTAATTTTCAAAAAGCTACTGTGAAGCAATGAATTGGTCAAAAGTTATGAGACAAACATTTTTGGGAAAGGGAAAACCCTATATTTTCCATATATGTGTGTCTGTGTGTGTGTGTGTGTGTGTATTTGGGCAGCATTCTTTCATTTATACATGTAGAATTAAACAAAAGGCACATCTCCTGTTTAATAATTTTATTTTTGATCTTTTCTAATTGTCTGGCCAACTTTTTAATGTTTGGGTGGAATTGGTGGATAAGTCCACCAAAGTTCAGTTCCCGAGTACTTTCGGCACTTCAAAGTGCCATCATCAGGGGTGATGTATTCCAGTTTAAAAAAAAAAATTATATTAATGTGGAGGCTGGAAGGAGAAGAATTGGTGAGAAAGGTGTTATAGGCATTTTAGAATGTGTGTACTGTATTGGAAATTAATATATATATATATATATATATATATATATATATATAAGATTTTAATAAAATTACAATTGATCAGAATGTTTAATTTGAAGTATTGAACAGTGGCCCGCGCTCGTTATTTTTTCAATTATCCGGCCCACCGTGAAAAAAGTTTGGTGATCCCCGCTCTTATTAATCATTGCGAAGCAAAGCCTCAGTATCAAAAAGTGCTACCAAGAGTTTAGAGAATCTAAGTTTATCACGTAACTTAAGCAGTGAAATGTACCCACTGTAGTTGGTAGTATCGTGGTAGATGGTGCGCTGACACTCTTATGCATTGCTTTGCTTCGTAAGTGATATGAAAGCTTTAAAGATGAACGTGCAACGTCGTCTAATTCGGAAACTTACGCTTTACAAGTTCGAACAGTGTCATAACGCTGTGGAAGAAAAATAAAATTGTAGCGGGTAAAATAAAAGTAACCAAATGGTTCAAGAAATTTCACACAGGTTGGAAGAACCTCGACGATCAGGCAAGGTCACATAGGCCTAAAACCGTGGATTCCGAGGCAGTGCTCCAAGTCACATATAACTGCACTCGCGGAGAGTATCAGGCGAATGTGGTTCGTCAAGTTTACGACCTTGGCAAAAGCGTCTGGAGCTGCCGGATTGTGCCTTGCGTTACAAAAATATTGCAAAACTTTTAACTCATCCTAGTATATATTTCATCGATGAAATAATAATATATATATATATATATATATATATATATATATATATATATTGATGAGACTTAATAAAGTTGAAACAGTCTGTACGATATTCTACACACCGAGTAATTCTTTGCGAAATTCACTTGTCATTATTATCTTCTATAATTATCGAATTTATGCAATATGCGCATTGTAATTGCCTTCAAGCAAAAAAAAAATAAACATCCATATATATATATATATATAATATATATATATATATATATATATATACAACCCCTCCACACGAGCAGGATGTGACATGGTCAATTTCTCAAGGGAGTTTAACAGAATTGAAATTCAGAGTTTTCTTTCTCTAGATTGGATACCTAAAAAAAGGTTAAAGAGGCCAGTCTGCCTACTATTTACCCATAGCTGGAGAGAGAATAGTTGAGTTCATACCCTTTCCAAGGTATTGGCACGATGTGAAATGCAAACAGCCTCGTGCAGGATTTGAACTCGTCGTGTCCATTTCTGACGACAATAACCATTACACAACCCACCACCGATGAACATATATAGATGACATTTGTTTAACTTCCCCAAACATTTAGGCAGCAACCCTAACACTAAACTTGAAGAGAATTGCTGTCCTCTCCATACACACCCAGTTTCAAGAAAACAAAGATCCAATTCACACCTAGAATGCCTTTGTTAAACAGAATTATTACAAGCATTTTTTTCTTTTCATTATACAAAACATAAAAATATTTCAAGTCAGAAAATGTAGGTTGTACGCAATTATCAAAAGAAATATTAACTTGTGGTAATACAATAGATAAAAAGATACAGAAATAGAAGATAATAATAAAGCATTAAGAATTCAAAAAATCGGTCAATATATATATATATATATATTATATATATATATATATATATATATATATTGTAATAAAAAAATTTTTTTAAGGCAGTTGACAATGCAATATATGTTGAAAACTATTTTTATTTGCCTTTTCTTTTTCTTTTTACTAACATACTTAATATTTTCGGAACAAAATTCCATCTTCAGAGTTGTTAGAAGTTGTTTTTTAAAAAGTACTAGGTGTTTTTTAATAGTACATTTATTTATTTATTTATTTTTACTATAAATTTAAAAAAAAAAACCTTTATTTCATTATGCCTGAGCGAGGCTAAATTTATAGTAAAAATAAATAAATGTACTATTAAAAAACGCCTAGTACTTGAAAAAAACAACAACTTCTAACAACTCTGAAGATGGAATTTTGTTCCGAAAATATTAAGTATGTTAGTAAAAAGAAAAGAAAAGGTAAATAAAAATAGTTTTCAGCATATATTGCATTGTCAACTGCCTTCAAAAAAATTCTATTACAATTACGCACAATGCTTCAAACACACTATAAAAAAACCCTTATATATATATATATATATATATATATATATATATATATATATAATGAAATTGGAAGTGAATCCGACGGTATGTTGAAAGAATGGATCATTTCAAATAAGGATTTACTCTGATGAAGGTCGAATTTTCTTTGTGTGCGGAACATTTCTACATTTTTTCTATTATTATTATTTCATTTGATTATTTAAAAATAATAATAGTTTGAATAATGTACACATGGATAAACTCCTGACCGAAACACGTGTAAGTAATATTAATTAAAATATCCTATATTATCCATTCTATACTTTCTTTCCTTTATTCATTTTTTCAACATATATATATATATATATATATATATATATATATATATGAGAAGTAAACAAACAATGTGTTTTCCAGTCTATAGCTCTGTTGATGAGGCCTAATAGGCCGAAATGTACATACAGGTTGATTTTTCTCGATTTGTTTAGCCTTACATTTGAATAGGTATCTCCGCCTAATTCATTAATTATTAATTTTCAAAATTAGGTACGACTTCAATTAAGCACATATTCTCCTCCCCCCCCATATAATCATTTACCGATTTTTAAAAATCTAACTATGCATATAACTTATATATAAATTTTGTAACTCGTATATCAAATCAATTTTCCCCATTAAAATAATCTGAAATGCCATTAATCCATCTCAGCCCTCTCTCCCGTATGTATATATATATATATATATATATATATATATATATATATATATATATATAAAGATGTTACTCCAGAACATTACCCTTGCCAAATATTATCGAATTAGAACATTTTTTTAAATTCATTTAGCAGTAAATAAACGCATAACATAAAACGCAAAATATTTTTCCTTCAATATCTCGGTCAAAAAGCACCTCAATAGTTTTTAAAAATAGATCTATTTGACCCATAGATGAGATCCTATCAGGTACAATCACTCCGGGTCAGAGTGGACATGGGAGTCATGTCAATGAAGGAGTTAGAGTCGTATTTATGAGGCAAATAGATGTGTTGAAAAATTACTCGTATCCGATAGGACAGTGTGCAAAAAAAACAACAAAAAAACAAACTCTTAAGCAACAACTACACAAAAAACGTAAATTTGAACATACAATAAACGCGATTCCCTAACCTCTAGGCATAAAATAACTCCAGATGAGTTGACATGCTGTTAAAATCATTCAATAATTGACCATCATATTTAATAAAACATGAGAGAAGGGTACACAGAGCAAAAGAAAATAAATAATACGATCTTTTTCTTCTAATAAAAATACAATTCTTCTTATCTAAAAACAAAACAAAAAGAATTGGACAATAGCGTAGTGGATATAGACGCTGAGTTAATACAGTTCTAAGTGACAGTTATCTCTAGACTGCAGGTTCAATCCTGGTCAAGGGTGACAGTAACATAGAATAATGATTAACACAGCTTAACACTTGTACCCAGTTATGGTTAGCGGAATGAGAACAGTGTACCCCGTGGATTGAATAAAGGGTGAAGTTCAAAGTTCCGTGATGGCTCCCGATTACGACAATGCTCCTGAGTCCAACAAGAAATACCCGAAGAAGGCCGGAGGGCACATCGGCCGAAATGTTGTACAGATAACAATAAAGATGAGGACAATAGTCTGAATAATTCAAATAATACTCCTAATAATAGTAAGTACTTAACAAATATCAATTTCATATAGACTATCATTTTTAATAGCAGAATAATACAAATAATAATAAATAAATAAAAAAAAGAATCAAAATTAGAATATTTCCCCGATTAGCAAGAAATAAAATGTCTTTTGTTTTACCTGGCTACAGCAAAAAGTAGTAGTCAACAATATCCGAAGAGAATGGCGTTATCTTACGAAACTACTTTGGGGTCTTCAAAAGAGAGTTTGAAAAGGGTCAGGTGTGATGTATAAGCAGATCCATCCACCCTTACAAATACTCGTTTGTACAATCAGGCATGAAAGAAATCAATCAATTGAATGAACACCTTTTTGCCTCATCTAATTGCTACAGGCAACACTTATTTACCTGTAAACAAAAAAGCACAAAATAATAACCGACTACACCAGGAGATTATATTATTTGTGTGTCTATGTGTGTGTGTGAAATTCTATCAGAAGGTGGACATGATCAGGTTTGCTTACGTAGGCGTGTGAAATCATAGAGGATCTTACAAAAACTAAGCCATAATGTAGGTGGTGTGTATACGTAGAAATAAGTGTGCCATACTGAGAAAACCTGTCATTGTTTGTGTGGCATGTATACATTGTTGTTTTCAGTTTCAAAGTGTCTTCAATACAATTGACCTGTACATCTCAACAGTAAATTATTCACTGACTTGTAACTCAGAAATAAAATAAAAATAACAGTTTTAAATTTTATCTGGTGATGATATCCTGTATTCTATAATGAAACTAATTAATTTCTATTAGTTTATAATATATATAATATATATATATATAAACAAAAATTGAAAAATGAAAAAAAAAAAAAAAAAATGAAAAATGAATTTTTTTCACGGAACAGATGGACTCGCTATTTCTAACACACTTCTCTACCCGGATTATAGTGGCCTGTCAAACCCTCAAAAAATATTTTAATTTTTCTAATAATGTACTTTTTATTAAAAAAAAATAAAAAAATCTCTAAAAACAATTTCTTCAAACAAGAAATTTTCTCCTGACGATGTCCTAAGGTCGAAACTAGTTGAGAATAATAAACATAAAAGAAATATTCCTGTTTGTCTTATCACTTTTTGTTCAGGGCCGGGTTAGCTCAGTCAGTACTGCGTTCGGCTAAAAACCACAAGGTTCTTAGTTCGATACCGGCCCTCGCCAACTCAGCGTATGAGTAGCACAGAGATCTGTGCGGTAAAGTAAGGAGCTGATGGTAGGTGTGGCGCTCCACCTCAAATGCCAAAAACAATCTCCTTGTCTAGCGCTATTGAAAAGGGGGTAGATTCCCTAGCTGATTGGCTGATACCGACTTTAAGCCGCCCCGACGACTTTACTGTTACTTATATATATATATATATATATGTTTCCAAATACCTCTTCAATGGTGTCGTTAGAGTAGTATTATGTCAGTAATTTGTCCAAGACTGCACAATACTTCGTAAAAGGCATAACTTTGATAATGATGATGATAATAATAATTGTGAAAAATTATATCTATATTGGTTAACCCATAGATGGGACCCTAACAAGTACTACCACTCCGCTTCAGAGAGGACCTCGGAGTAATGGTGATGAAGGGGTACTCCACACTCTCAGAACTCCAAAATTGGAATCTCACCACAACATACAGTTTAACATCATACTCGGGACACTAAGACCCTCAGCCACCACCTTCTAGCACATATATGATAAAAAGGGTTGGCGATTGCCATAAGAGCAATAAGGTTAAGACAGTCATATAGGTGTTAGGACATGGCGCGACCAGCTGAATGATCGGAGGATCTCTCTCTTCGATCACCCGTCTAGCCTAAGTTAATGGAGTATTGCATGTTATGAACATGCTCAGACACCAGGATTCCATCCTTAGTAATCACGGGTCGTCACTCACAACAGCTGGCCCCACTGGAGGGGGGGATTTTACCCCTCTTCAGAGGTGCAGTTGATTACTGACTAGGATCAAATTATATTTCTAAATGATGGAGAGAAGGGTAGCTAACTACCCAACCCGTTCACCACGGGCAGGATGTAACATCCGGTCGCAAGTATGGGGCATCCAATAGGGATAGAAATCGCTATTCAGTAGGAAATGGATCTGCGAGACTAGCTTGCTAACCATAACACCAGCATGGGATGAGCTTCTTGTTCCTACTGTCAGTTAAATAATTATGGGTAAGTGGTTTGCCACCATGTTCACTCGCCCTCTATTTTCCCTGTCAACTGATTCTACTCCAATCCAAGGCAAGTGGCACCGATTCTACTCCGATCCTAGTCAGGGCGCACCGATTACACTGATCCTAGTCACGGCGCACAGCCGCAGATAGCGCACTGATCCTAGTCACGGCGCACAGATACCGCACTGATCCTAGTCACGGCGCAACAATACCGGATCCTAGTCACGGCGCACAGATACCGCACCGATCCTAGTCACGGCACACAGATACCGCACTATCCTAGTCACGGCGCACAGATACCGCACTGATCCTAGTCAGCACAGATACGCACTGATCCTAGTCACGGCGCACAGATACTACACTGATCCTTGGAAATTCATAATGTAAATAATCCCTTCATTTTTCTGGGCACTATGCTAGTTACATTATACCGAGCAAAAAAAAAAAAAAAGCATGAGAATTACATTGGTCATAAATTTGTAGGGAAAAGAGTTAAAGATCAGTTTAATGTAAACCAAGCCGAAAAGAACAAACAGCGGGGGGGGGGATAGTAGAGAAGGGGAAAAGATATCAACTTGAAATAAATTGTGAGTAAGTAGCAAAGAGATGCCTACAAATATGAAGAGTAATGAAGAACACATGAAGCCACTTCCTTACCCTTCATTTCACACATTTGAAAAAGGAAACGATAGTTTTGCACTTAATATTCGAAATCCATTTCCTTAATTTTCTAACTTAGATTTAAAGTAGATTCATTAACAGGTTCAATTATCAAAACCAAATAAATAGAATCCTTAGTTAAAAGGTTAAGAAGGGACATCAGCAAAACAGGAGAGGGGTGGGTGGATGTATCCATTTATCTTAAAGAATTCCAGCAGTCTCTTCTTTCTAGCAATTATATCCAACGTCACACCTTAACCCTTTCCATTCTAATCGGAAAATATGGTGGTGGCATCTCTTAGTTTCTTAACTCTTCATCAATTTTAAACCACTCACAGCGGCTTTCGCATGTGTCACTTGCTTACGCTGAAATTCAAGAATATAGGCACTGCCAATTTGTCGTCTGCTTTTTATTTTAAAAACGAATTAAAATTAATTAAATCGATTATTTAAGGTCAAAGATTTGTCTAAGTAGTAACATAATGAGCATCAGTAAAAAAAAAGAATATAGGCACTGCCAATTTGTCGTCTGCTTTTATTTTAAAAACGAATTAAAATTAATTAAATCGATTATTTAAGGTCAAAAATTTGTCTAAGTAGTAACATAATGAGCCTCAGTAAAAAAAAGAAGAAAAAAAAGAAAAAAAAGAGTAAAATAATATTACACATGTATTTTATTTTTAATACATTTTAAACTATTTTTCGGTCAAATAAAACAACTCGTGCATTATAAAATTCATTCATTGATAAACCGACACTGAAAATGTTATTTAAATCCGATAATTCCCTATTTTTTTGGTAATTTTCTTTCAATCGTATATTTGTTTTGTAAAATACGGATTTTTCGGCAACTTTGACAGTGTCTACAATAATAATAGGAATTTATTTGAAATTTATTTTACTCCAGTGAACTCCCTATGGCCATTCGATGTTTAACTCTTTACCTACTTTAAGACGCTCACAGCAGCTCTTCCACCACTACGATCCTACTAATGGTTAGTTCATTATAATTGAGCCGAAGGACTCAGATTACAATAATAATAGGACTTTATTGGAATAGAATGAGTTCTGAGGTGAACAGATAGTGAACTTTGAAATATCCCATCATACAGGTAAAAAAAACAAAAAGAAAACTTGTTACAGCTGGAGCGGGGGGGGGGGTATTTGACAGACAAAGAGATAAGACGTTGAATCTTCACCTCGATCTAGACCAGGCAGCGGTAACATTTTTTTTTTTGAGAAGCGAGTGGCGTGAGACATGGTTCATTATCAGGCTGGCCGCATTACTATACAAATTCAAGGGAATTTTTCAATGAAGGTACCTCAACCATTTTCATTACAGGCCACAATACGCGGAAACAGCTGCCTTAGAACTTAAGAAAAGTTGCCCCCCCCCCACACACACACATGCCTCTTCGGTAAAAAGGGACTGGAACGGATTAATGGAATTCCGGTTTATTTCAATGGGGAAATTTGATTTGATATACGAGGAATTTGAGTTACAAGCAGACGAATTAAACTCGGCAATCAAAGTATATATATATATATAATCCAAAAGTCCAGAGAATAAATCTTCCTTACGACACAAGAGTTTTATTTAAACAAAACCAAGTCGCAGTTTGAGAGCTCAATGTGTGCTCTTAATGTTAGAGTCACAGAGCAAATATATGAGTAAAGAAATATCAAAAGATTTAGAGATTCAGCGTTATAGTCTATTTCAGGGAGCTTAGACAAAGTGTCTAACTCTCCCGATTCATCTGATGAGTCGGGAGATTTAGACTATTTGTCTGATGAGTCGGGAGATTTAGACTATTTGTCTGATGAGTCGGGAGATTTAGACTATAACGCTAAATCTCTAAATCTTTTGTTATTTCTTTACTCATATATATATATATATATATATATATATATATATATATATATATATATATATATATGTGTGTGTGTGTGTGTGTGTGTGTGTATAGTGAATGACTTACCGGTAAAAATAGTAAGTTGGTCTCAATATTTGGTTGGTATAAGTGTTACTCGGATAAGTCAACGTTATAACAAATATAAAGTGCTCGATACCTAAGTAGAGCGGATTTATTATTATTACACACTATAATGCGCACACACACACACACATATATATATATATATATATATATATATATATATATATATATATATATATAGAGAGAGAGAGAGAGAGAGAGAGAGAGAGAGAGAGAGAGAGAGAGAGAGGGAGAGGGAGGGAGACTTCATGAGACTGCTTTTTAGATCCAAAGTGTTTACAAACATATAGCAAAAATGTATTAGGAAACAAACAACAGGCATTAGTTACATAAATTAACACCTGGTATTAATATATATCTCTTGGGACCTACATCTACTATATGTATCTGCTAGGCAACCAATATAGGAAAAGGATAAATTCTGAATTCAAAAAAAGGAGCTAGAGTCACTGAAGCAGTCTAATAGTTTTTGGTCTCATTCTAGCGATTCCAATGCCACTGTTACCAATCTGACCTAGTCCTTGCCATTCCTGTAGACAACATCAGTTGTGCAGAGAAGTGGGTGACATGTTGCATGGGCCATTGTCATTCATCCAACTTAGCCCAGTCCTGTATCAACAAAATGGCCTGAACGTCTTGTCATCCCTAAATATTTTTTAAAGCTAAAATAATAACATAATTCTAGATTACGGTCAAGTCGTGAAAGCACTAGTTCCCGCTAGATCAATGATGTTAAGCAGTGATGAGCCTGTTCAATAGTTAACTGAGTGACTACTTAAGCAACAGCAGGTACTGTAAGCAACCTGCGTCCTTTGTTTATCAAAAATGTCGAACATATCACACTTTCTGTAAATTTCACGTGGTTTGCACTTCTCAGCCACTAAAATTTTTATGACAGACCTGACTATACTGGTAGTACTGTTTGAATTTCCGCCATTTTGAATAGCCTCAAAACAAATACAATGCAGAGTTTACATTTAAGTGAAAAAGATTCTTAAAAAAATAAATAAATAAATAAAACAAAATAAAATAAAAATTATATAAATATATATAAGTGTATTTTGGCAGCATTTTTTCTTTTATACAAGTTTCATTAAACTGTAAAGACAATTCCTGTCGTACAAGTTTTTCATTGATTCGTTCCAATTTTCGGGCCATCTTTCTGGTGTCGGGGTGTAACTGGTATAACAGTCCCCCAAAAGTTTCCAAACGAGCGCTTTCGGCAATACAGTTTGCCATCCTCAGGTGTGAAACGATGGTATGATTTCGTGTCTCGTTTTTAACGAGAACGTGTAGTAGGAAGGAATTAGAAGTGGGAGGTAATAAAAAATTGGAACGGATCAATGAAAAACTTGTACGACAGGAATTGTCTTTACAGTTTAATGAAACTTGTGTGTGTGTGTGTGTGAAAAAAAAAGATTTTGCTTTAAAAAAAAAAAAAAATCTTATTTATTGAATGACCCTCGTAATTACATTTTATTTTCAATCTTACTTTTAAGATCAACTTCCAATTCCTACGAAGATTTCAATTGACAGAAGAAGAAAAAGAAATTGAATTCCAAGCGAAAAGGGCACAGGAGTAAAGAGCTACAAGGGAAGATCTTCACTTTGGTAAGACAGTGCACTGAGTCAGAAATCCAAGAACACAAGTTGGAATGGTTGATAAGGAATAATTGGCAGTTGGCATTCACAGAAAAAGGAATGCTATTTGGAACGTTTTCTTAACCATCCCCCCCCTCTTTTTTGGCAGTCGTTCCAAGAAATGAAGCAATATGGATAACCGACTACAAGTCTTCCGAATTTAAAAGTTGATAAAAAAAATGCTTACATAATCACTAAGTTTATTTTAAACTTGCTGTTTATGCAAACTGTGATATCATGGCTTGAATTTATCAAAATACATACGTCAAAACTTTCTAATGATTGCATAAATAGCGATACCACAAATTCTGGAAATAGGGGGGGGGGCGAATAAACAATAATCAGAGATGTATGAGGGTGATTCAAAAAGTAATGGCATTTTGTTTAGGACAGGTATAATTACCAACACAGGAATATGTATCATACATCAAAATGAAGCTGGTCCTCTGTGGATCATATCCCTACTTCTCCACATGGGCGAGTCAAAAAGTAATGGCATTTTGTTTAGGACAGGTATAATTACCAACCCAGGAACATGTATCATACATCAATATGAAACTGGTCCTCTGTGGATCACATCCCTACTTCTCCACATAGGTGAATAAAAAAAGTAATGGCATTTTGTTTAGGACAGGTATAATTACCAACACAGGAACATGTATCATACATCAAAATGAAGCTGGTCCTCTGTGGATCACATCCCTACTTCTCCACATAGTCACCGTTTCTCTCAATAACAATGTTCCTTCAAATGAGAAAATGTATCCCTGCCCTGTAACATTCTGTTGACTGTTCTTTGAACCACTTCTTCGCTACAGATTTCACTTCCTCATCACTGGAATAATGTTTGCTTCTCAAACCCCCTTTTCATTGGGCCGAAAAGATGGGACCCTAACAGGTACTACCACTCCGGATCGGAGCAATGGTGATAAAGAGGTACTCCACACTCCCCAGAGCTCCAAAACTGGAACCTTCACCATTAGAAGCAGTTTAACATCATACCCAGGACAAGATTTGATTCTGAAATCTAGTGGTTGAAGCCTGGAAAACATGGCAAGTATAACTGCCCACTGACATTACCTTTACTTAAGTCCTATTTAGTATTAACAGACAAAAATATTCCTGGTTGTATATTGATTGATTTTAATGGCATGTCAACCTGTTTAAGGTTATTTTATGCATAGAGGTTAGGGAATCACATTCATAGTTACATTTTTTTGTGTAGCTGTTTCTTAAGCTTTTTAAAAATTTTTTTTTTTTTTTTTGCACACTGGCCTATCAATTACGAGTCATTTTTTAAACAGATCTATTTGACCCATAGATGGTACCCTACCAGGTAGTACCATTCTGGGTCAGAGTGGAACTGGGAGTAATGGAAATGAAAGGGTACACCACACTCCCCGGATCCTAAGAAATATATCCTCACCATCAGAAGCAGTCTAGTGTCATACCAAGAGCAGCTCTAAATTTTTGGAGGAAGGTATCTTACATCCTCTTTAGGGGATACAATCAGTGTATTCTAAACCCCGCCAACAGGATGGTATGCAATCAGAGGGAATAAAACTTTCAGTGTGTTTGTTTAATAAACACTGCGATATCAAGATTTATACAGAATGCTAATACCCACATATTTTACTATCTACATTGTATTCAAAAATAGTTTTCTAGTTTTAGTATTCTAAGCTCCGCTGAGAGGGCAGCCTATGGAGAAGAGCAAATAATTCGGCACAGAATATTGCCAAGAATTTACCATTTTGCACAAAATAAGATATTCTTGGGTTTCACAATCTTAAAAGATGTCTTAAAAATTTGTTATATAAAAAGTGGTATTCTTGATTTTCAAAATTAGTTAGGCAAGACTTTCAGCTAAATATATTCAACTCAGCAGTCACAATGGTTGTGATCCACAGAGGACCAGCTTTGTTTTGATATATGATACATGTTCCTGTGGTAATTATACCTGTCCTAAACAAAATGCCATTACTTTTTGACTCACCCATGTTGAGAAGTAGGGATGTGATCCACAGAGGGCCAGTTTCATATTGATGTATGATACATGTTCCTGTGTTGGTAATTATACCTGTCCTAAACAAAATGCCATTACTTTTTGACTCACCCATGTTGAGAAGTAGGGATGTGATCCACAGAGGGCCAGTTTCATATTGATGTATGATACATGTTCCTGTGTTGGTAATTATACCTGCCCTAAACAAAATGCCATTACTTTTTGACTCACCCATGTGGAGAAGTAGGGATGTGATCCACAGAGGGCCAGTTTCATATTGATATATGATACATGTTCCTGGGTTGGTAATTATACCTGCCCTAAACAAAATGCCATTACTTTTGACTCACCCATGTGGAGAAGTAGGGATGTGTCCACAGAGGACCAGCTTCATATTGATGTATGATACATGTTCCTGTGTTGGTAATTATACCTGTCCTAAACAAAATGCCATTACTTTTTGACTCACCTATGTGGAGAAGTAGGGATGTGATCCACAGAGGACCAGCTTCATATTGATGTATGATACATGTTCCTGTGTTGGTAATTATACCTGTCCTAAACAAAATGCCATTACTTTTTGACTCACCTATGTGGAGAAGTAGGGATGTGATCCACAGAGGACCAGTGGTAGGAGGATACGGGTAGCAAGTTACGTGATGTGAAGGGTTGGTTGGTTGGATTTTATGGCATATCAACCCATTGGGTTATTTTATGCCAAAGACATTGTTTTATTCCTTTTACATAGGTACCCAATTTTTATTTTTAAAACATTTTTTTAGAACTCTTTTCTATTTAACCCATAGATGGGACCCTAACAGGTACTACAACTCCGGGTCACAGTAGACCTAGGAGTAATGGTGATGAAGGGGTACTCTACATTTCCCAGAGCTCCAGAATTGGAACTTCACCATCAGATAGTTTAATGACATATCCAGGACCATGATATGAAAGGATACCTTCAGTTGATGACATGTACATCAATGTGACATTTACCTTGTTATAGAACTTTGTCAAATCCCTATATATTTTGGTAACAGAAAGGTATTTTTAATAGATGTTTGGTTATTGTCACTAGACAGAGCAATACTTAAATGATCAACTCAGTGTGTAGATGTTATAAATCTAAATTAAAATGCTAGACTCAATAGTGTTCATTCACTGCAAAACTGTTTTCAATAGTCATATTTACAATATTCACTTCCGCAAATTATCTTTAATCAATATCTTTATTAATTAATTGGAATTAACCTAGAAGATCCTTATGGTAAAACTCGAGTAGGTTATTTTTATTACACACTGTAATACCACATATATATATAATTGGTAATTTGCTTGAAGCATTGTTAAGTGTGTTACTATATATTAATGATTTGAAAGCAATTACAATGCATATAAAAAATAAAAACAAAAAGATGTTTTATGTCTTATCGATTTCAAAGTAAACTTTATCTTCAGAGACAATTTTCAGAAATGTACGTGCTTTTGTGTTTTTTACGTGTGGTTATATATATATATATATATTTTTTTCTTTCTTCTCCTCCTCTTCTCTTTTTTTCCTCTCTTTTCTTTTCTTTTTTCTTTATGTTATGAATGAAATGGGCGGATAACTGTAGTTTCATATTTTAGAAATATCTGTTGAGAATGGGTTTGAATCTTTTTGTATGTATATGTATCCAATATTGTCTGGCCAATTTCCGGTGAATACTGCCACATAGTAGCTATCTTGAATTCAAAATAAAAACGGTCACATTTTTTTATATATGCATTGTAATTGCCTTCAAATCATTAATATATATATATATATATATATATATATCAAAGTGTGTCTTTCTGTTGAACAAATCAGTCAGTGTAATGTGTAAAAACAACAACTAAATAGAATGGTCAGTCCCTTGTATGAGGGAGAATAAAGAATTATCCACACTTTCATCATAACATATATTTATTATTATCACACTGTGTTCTGAGCATGCATGTTTATAGTCAACACTGTTGCAGTCACATGATCAAAGTTTGAGCCTGATCACACAATTTTGCTTGCTGTCTTTATATATCTTTATAGTTAAACATGGCTGCTCCACTAGCAGCAAGGAAGTGACATGATTTCTCTAGTCAGAAGGAATATTAGAGGCTAGAATTCATTGGAGTCTTTTAGCACAATACAGAGACAGTGCACTAGCGCATAGAAGTGTGCATGAGTGGATAGAGTAGTTTAAAAGTGGTTGGACAATCCTAATGCACAAAGAGGGAATACGACACCCGTCAACCTCAACCCCTGATGAGAAGATTCAGCAAGCATGAGTTATGGTGATGACAAAGCAGCAAGTTATCTACCTTGATGGTTCTCTACAGATTAGTCATGGTTCTGCCAATCAAATCCTCCACAATGAGCTTGGCTTCCATAAAACAAGAGTGCAGATAATTTTTGGTTGGTTGGGTTTTACGGCATGTCAACCCATTGGGTCATTTTATGCTAAAAACGTTTTTGTTTTATTCATTCTTGAAGAGTACTTAATTTTTTAAAAAGACAATATTTTTTTCTATTTAAT
>CM042158.1:91663634-91691134 GCA_023376005.1 Doryteuthis pealeii | reverse complement strand
GAAATCCATTGATAAGTTCATTTGATTAAAACTAAGTCTGATTTTCTGGCTGGGCTTGGTGATCTGGTTGTATCACAAAATACAGTGAATTATGCATCCAATATTTTAGGACACACACTAGTCAGTGCATATTTGGTTGGTTGTTTTACAGCATGTCAACCCTTGTTGGGTTATTCAATACTGAAGTAATTTTAACAATTCAATAACAGTCTCCAATTATATATATATATATATATATATATATATGTGAAGTAAATACACAAG
This sequence comes from Doryteuthis pealeii, assembly GCA_023376005.1. Classification (NCBI taxonomy): domain Eukaryota; kingdom Metazoa; phylum Mollusca; class Cephalopoda; order Myopsida; family Loliginidae; genus Doryteuthis; species Doryteuthis pealeii. Next base: position 91,690,870 of record CM042158.1, on the reverse strand, counting down.
TGATGTGTTTTGATATGGCTCTTTTTTTAGACGACAATTTTTGGGAAAATATGTTTTATTGAAGTCGTACCTAATTTTGAAAGTTAATTAATTAATAATTAATTAATTAGGCGGGCATACCTATTTAAATGTAAGGCTTAAACAAATCGAGAAAAATCAATCTCTGTATGTATATTTTGGTCTATTAGGCCTCATCAGCAGAGCTATAGATAGGAAGACCGCCTGGTGCGTGATTCGAACCTTGACTGTCAAGCTGACAGGCGAGGACCGTAACCCCTAAACCATATATATATATATATATATATATATATGAGGCACACAGTGTAATGGTTATTGTCGTAGGAAATGGATGGCAAGATGAGTTCAAATCATATATATGTATACTCACAAACAAACACATATATATATATACATATATATGTTCACAAACATTTTAAAAAGATAAACAATTAGTTTTAATATCAATGTTTATTCAAGATTACATTAATACATGGGCTCTTTAAATATTGATATTGCAACTAAGTGTTTATCTTTTTAAAATGTGTAGAGTGGTTTCTTTGTTTAATGACATCTCAACCTTCATGGATTAATTAATGCCAAAGCCATACTTGTAGAAGAACAGGAGTGGTACTCTTAAATCCAAAGATGGGAGGAATAATACATTTCCCAAGGGTATTAGACTGTAAGTGAACGTAATAACAAGCCTGGAGTTCAAAATCACTAACTACAATGGTAGAGAGGGTAGACTCCCTCTTTAAAATGTTTGTTGAGTATACATTTTTGTACTGTATATAAATTGGAGACCTTAATTGTTAAAATGACTTTGGCATTACATAACCCAACAAAAGTTGACATGCCAGCCAACCAACCAAACCTTCTTTGTTGCTGCACAAAATTAATGCACTCGAACAATATATAGTGAAAGGCGTTGTTCAAAATTCAGCTAACAACCACATGTCAGACCACAAAAGCTATTGATCCAATTCATATATATATATGTATGCATACATATGTTATTAGAGTGGGATGGTTGGATTTTACGACATGTCAACGCTTGAATTATTTTATGCCGAAACTTTTTTTTTTTTTTTAAATTCATTTTTGTTGGGTGTTCAATTTAAAAAAAAAAAAATCATTTTTTAAACATTTTTAAAAACTCATTTTTAGTTTGGTTTGTTTTGTTTTGTTTTACGGCATATCAACCTCAGTGGGTCATTTAATGCTGATAAAGTTTTGAAATAAATCAATTCTTAATGGATAATACAATTTTTTTTAAAAATACATTTTTCTATTTAACCCATAGATGGGACCCTAACAGGTACTACCACTCTGGGTCAGAGTGGACCAGGGAGCAATGGTGATGAAGGGGTGCTCCACATTCCCCAAACCTCCAAAACTGGAACCTCACCATCAGATAGAGTTTAACGTCATTCCCAGGACATGTAGACCCGCAGTCACCGCCTTCTAGCACCCATATGATAAAAAGGGATTGGGGCTTGCCATAAGGGCAATAGGGTTGGGAAAATCTATAGGTGCTAGGGCTTGACGTGACCAGCCGATTGATCGGAGGGGGCCCTCATTTTTTAATCTATTTAATACATACATGGGACGTACTACCACTCTGGGCCAGAGTGGACCTGGGAGTAATGGCAATGAAGGAGTAATCAACATTCTCTAGAGCTCCAGAACTGGAACTTCACCACTAGATGCAGTTTAATGTCATACCCTGGACACTATGACCCTCAGCCACCACCTTCTAGCACATGTATGATAAAAAGGGATAGGGTTTGTCATAAGAGCAATAGGGTTGGGGAAAATCATGTAGGCACCAGGGGTTGACATGACAGCTGATTGATTAGAAGGGGCTTCTCCAACCGTCACTCTAGCCCAAGTAAAGGCCAAAGTGGAGTACTACATGTCATGGACTGCTCGGCCACCAGGATTCCATCCTTAAGCATCCACAACTAACAGGTGGCCACATTAGGGTTTACCCCTCTACAGAAGTGCAGGGAGCATATTCTACAGTCACAGATGACAAGGTGATGTTACACACAGACAATATATCAATATTAAAATTGTAAATTAAAAATTTATAACAATAATGATTAATATTAATAGAAATAAAAACTTGTTATTATAGAGAAAACCTAACACTCAACAAGTAATGGTTGAAGTTAAGATTTGTAAAAATGCTGAAAGATAATTGATATTGAATTAAAATAAACAATAAGTCAGTTATTGATTGACTGTCAATCATGTTTGTCAGAATTATCTTCATACCTACAAGTTTTCAAAAAACTAACAGAAATAACTATTACACATAATAGTACTATTTGATGTATGCAAAACTTTTATGTATGTATTTGAACACTAATTTTTAAAAAAATGAATGCTTCTATGTAATGCTGACAAATAGACACACATATATATATATTAGGTATACCCAAAATGAGGCTAAACTGTCTTTTTTTAGGCACTCCTTTTTGATCTCGATTAAGAAAGGACGTTTTTTATTTATACCATCAATATCCGGTTGTTTTAACAGACAATTTTTAGATATTTTTTTTTAATTATAAAACTAATCCTAACCCTAACCCCTAACAAACAACCGGATATTGACGGTGTAAATGAAAAACATGTCCTTTCTTAATCGAGATCAAAAAGGGGTGCCTAAAGGGCATATGGTCCAAAAATTCTAACATTAACAAATAATGAACCTAAAGAAAACAGGAGAGTATGACAGTTGAAATGTAGTGAAGACTCTTGCCAAACTTTTTTTTTTTTTTATGAATTATTAAAAACCCAACATAAAATATTTGATGCCATATAAAATTATTTGTGTATAAGACGCATCATTTTTATTTCCAGATTTTTCAGTCCAAAAGATAGGGATGTGTATTATACAGGGATAATATATAATCCCCCCCCCCGCCACATGCGTAACCATATTCAGGATGGGATAACCGAAAGTGGGTTATATCTATAGTCCAAATACAATTTTTTCCACCAAAATTTTGTAGTTGAAAGTCAGGGGTGCGTGTTATACACAAATAATTATTGTATTAAGGGGAAAAATGTTGGCTGTTTCAGAGGGGTCCAAAAGTCTTCTCACCCCTACATATTGTTTTAACTTTCATTATTTTTTGTTTTAATAATATAGTATACATAAGGGGGGTCAAAATTAAGTGACCAAAAAAAATGAGAAAGCTTTGAAATAAAATAAATAATGCATTATAAAGATCATTCTTCGATAAATAAACACTGAAAATTTCATTAAAATCCGATAATTCCCTGATTTTTGGTAAATTATTTTCTGTAGGGGGGGGCTAAAGTCATTTGGTCAAAAATGACTTTGAGGCTCTGTTTGCCAGTCCCTATAATATACTATATAAATTATGTAGTTATTTTACCTCTAAAAAAAATCTTTAAAAATTAAATTATTTTCTAGAATTTCGGGTTGTCTTATGTAATTATTTTAGCACTTTGAAAAAAAAATGTAGGGGGTGACAAGATTTTCGGACCACCCTATTACTCTAAGCTCTTCAAATTCATATGCCCCCCCCCCATTTATTACAAATTTATAAAATTCTAACATCAAGGTAGGGGCTTTTTGGTTAGCAAACCATTACTAGTGAGTTTGAGTCTCACTAGGTACCCCAGACATCAAAAACCACAATTAAGCAAAGATTAGTAAATAACTATGACGAAGTTTGCATTTCACATAGCACTAATACCCTTGGGAAAGGTATGAATCCAACCAATTCTCCCTCCAGCTATGGATAAATAGTAGGGCGAACTGGGTTCTTTAACCTTGTTTAGGCAACCAGTGTCGGATAAGAAAAACGCTTAAAGATATTGACCTTGTGTCACATCCTGTTCGTGCGAGGATAAATATAAATGCCTTCAAATACATTAGTTAAAAAATAAAAGGAAAGAAAGTAAATAGTTGACATTTTTAATAAGTGGTAATAAGTGCTTTTACAAGTAAGTAAATATATACAAAACATAGGCATAGTGTCAATAGATTTATGTGTGCGTAAGTGGCTGTAACTCTGAGCATAAGACTTATACAAGGTGATAATGCCCAAACCTTATCCAATCCTATCAGTCAAACATGTAAACAAATAAAATGGTTGGTACACAAAAAAAGGTGATTAAATAAACAAGATTACTTATCCTATCAAAAAGGAAAATGTAAAATGATGAAAAAGAAGATTGACTGATGAAAGGGGAAACAAAAACAAACTTAACCCAAACATTTATTTCTAAAACGTTTAAATGTTGATACCATATCTATTCTATGCATATATAAAGGGCAGTTGTGTGTATCCGTATGTCCGGAGGAAACTTCGAAAATAAAATGATTAACGACAAAGTAAATAATATATATATATATATATATATATATATATACATTAAATATCACCAGGGCTTGGTTTTTGAGCAAAAATAATTAAGATTTTATTTATATTTGGGAAGATATTTAAAAATTAAAATTTGTATAGTAACAAAAAGGTAATTGAAATATGATGTTGATTGATTGAATTAATCGCCTTATTTATATTGTATTTTTTTAAATTTTTTTAGATTGTAAATTATTGAATTAAAATTTCTTACTATATTGTTATTATAACAATATAGCAAGAATCATTATAAAAGAAGTTATAACAATATAGTAAGAAATGTTATTATAACAATATAGTAAGAAATTTTAATATATAACAATGTTATATATTTACGTGGAGATTTCATGGGGCATCCAGTGAGGATCTAACTTGTGATAAGTAATAATGGATCTGCGAGACTAACTTGTTAAAAATCACCCTCTACCAGGCGACGCCGGGGAACCACTTCTAGTACGAGTTTTAAATAAAGTAAAGTAACATACCGGTTCTAATTCTGTATCTAAATAATCTTTCACAAAGACTAATAATACGAAACCATCTATCAAAGAAAACGAAAAACGGTTACCTGCAGGAGCAAAGTAAGTCCAAAGAGGGTCCCATTTGGAAAAAAAAATTAGGGACAGTATGTTTTCGAAAAATATGAGGTTCGAAGTGCGATTGAACAAGGACAGTAGAACACTAAAGAGAAACAGGTAAGCTTTTTTTTATGTGAACACAACAGAACTGACTCAAGCCATGTGAGGGGGTATCTAAGAGCCAGTTCAGTCCACTTTTAGTGGTCAACCCGTCAGACACAAAGCATTACCCCCACCAGGAAGCAGACATTTTTTTTTTACCCCTGGCAGCCGCACACCTATGTATGGTGCCAGGCAGTGGAAGAGATAAAAGTGAAGATGGAGCAGTGAAAGTAAGTAAAGTAGATAACAGAAAGAAAAGGAGGGAGGGTAAAAGGATTTTTTTTTAATACGACGGTGTGTGTGGGGGGCGGGTAGAAACTAATATCAGCTGTAAGCAAAAAGAAAAAAGAACAAAAAAAAATTCTTATAGTTAGAAAAGAGGAGGAGGTAAAAACAAAATCTAAAAATAGTAGACACTGCAGTTTTGAGGTGAGACGAGAGAGAGAGAGAGAGAGAGAGAGAGAGAGAGAGAGAGAGAGAGAGAGGGGAGGGGGAAGGAAGGAAGAAGGGGGGAGGGAGAGAAACAGGTGAGGAAGAAACACTTCTCTCCCACCTCTTTAGGAGAAACTACTAAGTTTTGGCTTGTTGCTATAAATTTATATATAAATAATATATAATCTTCTTTCTTTTAAAGATGAGTATATATTACAAAATAGCAGTTTTGTTTATTGAGCCCCCACCGCACAGTCTCTAACCAAGTGTTTTTTTATTTTATTTTATAGTTTTGATGTAACCCTGGATCTTGGAGTCGGGCATACTGCTTATTATCAATTTGATTGGGACTATCTTAAGGAGTTTTCAGGCCCCTTGAAAAGTAGTAAAAGAAAGGGTAAATGATAATGAGAAAGAAAGAAAGAAAGAAAGAGAGAAAATAAAAATAAATTTAGCAAGGTTTCCCTAGACCCACCTAGGTGTTACTCATCCACAATAATTTACAAAGCTACCCTTATTGGTTTACAGTCAAAGAGTGTCTACAGAATAAATAGAAGACAAATATTTCCACAGACAGGTATAAATAATTTTAGCCGTCAACATCGTCTCGTTTCCCATTCCAGCTGCTAATTCATTCCAACCAATTTTTCTTCTTTTCAAAAAAGATTACCACACTGGGATCCTCGTTAAAACAAGGAAGGATAGAAAGGATTGGGGGGGGGGTTCTGAGGAGTTTAGGGTAAGATTGTCTGGGTTATTGGTGATATTGACATTGGTTCCTTAATAGAATTAATCAGAATCAGAACATCGGGGGGGGGGTGATAGACAAATGAAGATATGAAAACATTCTTTCAGGTGTAAACGATAGAGAATTGCAAAGGGAAGCTAAACTTAGAACTCTCGAACAATCAAGTTTGTATGAAAAGAAAAGTTAAGGATACTTGGAGAATGGTGTATATAATGAAAATTTAATTTATCAGAAATAAATTTATTTCGACCACTTTCGCCTCTCCAAATCTGATTTCAGACAAAAATTACATATAATATAAATAAATGTATGAAGACATTAATTTTTCAGAAATAAATTCATTTCGGCTACTTTCGCCTCTTGAAATCTGATTTCATAATGGACAAGAATTTACATATACTTAGTATATATAAATTCTTGTCCATTACGAAATCAGATTTCAAGAGGCGAAAGTAGGCGAAATTAATTTATTTCTGAAAAATTAATGTCTTCATATATTTATTTATATTATACTTCGAATATATGTAAAAATATGCACATACACAGATATTTACATGTATATACGCAAAATCTTTATATGAACGTTTGAAGTCTCAAATTTGGTTGAATATTATCACGGAAGTACTTGAAACCATATATATATATATATATTTACCAACCCCTCCGCACGGGCAGGGTGTGACAAGGTCAATTTATTAAGCGGAGTTCAACAGGTTTGATTCAGAGTTTTCTTTTTCCTAGAACAGTTGCCTAACCAAGGTTAAATAACCCAGTCTGCCTACTATTTATCCATAGCTGGAGGGAAAGTAGGATTCATACTTTTCCCAAGGGTATTAGCGCTAAGTGAAATATAATTACACGTCCAGGATTTGAACTCGGGGCGACGAGTCCATTTCCCATGACTTTAACCATTACACCACGCGCTTCCATGTTACTTGAGACCATATAAGGAAAAAATAAAGAAGATTTAGATTTTTAGCCTTATAGACTATTTCAATGAACTCAGGAGTTATCCAGTCGTTACCATCCTCAGAATGAAATAGTCTATAATGCTAAAAATCTAAATTTTCTTTTTTTTTTCCTGGTATAATTTTGCTCTGTGACTGACAATAAGAGCACACATTGAGCTCTGCAAATTACGACATTTGAAAAACTACTACGTCGTAATGGAAGATTTATTTACTTGATCTTTGGATATATATAAGTTCAAAGTCTCACCCAGAAAGAACAGTCATTTCTTATAAAACTAAAAAAAAAAAAAATAATCTTCATTTTTGTGCAGGTGTGAGGTATGCAACAAATCTAAAAATGACCTGAGCAGTCATAAATATCTGAGTGAATGTTAGAAAATTTATATAATTTCATAAGCTAATAATTTGACCAATTCTCGTTCAATGGTTTCAAATTTTAACAGAATAGAAATGCCATTTACTAGAAAAGAAAAGGTGTTTAATTTTGGCTGACTTCTGATTTAGGTCGGAAAATTAAAACGGAAAGTTTTTTGGTGATCCCCATGACAGTTTAACTACAGTCTATGAAATTAACATTTTGCGAATTGGGTTACGGTTTTAGGGGATTACGGTTGTTTTTAATTATGTATTGCTTTAAAAAAACAAAACAAATTACTATACATTTAATGTTGAAAAATATTTTTTTAAACTAAGTTGAATTGAAATTATACATTGCAATACTAACACAAACAATCGTCTCACTAATAGATTCAATAATTAATTTCAATGGTTAATTAAATGTGTAGTAATTTGGTGTTTTTTTAAGCAATACGTAATTCAAAACAACCATAATCCCCTAAAACCGTAACCCAATTCGCAAAATGTTAATTCATAGACTGTAGTTAAACTGTCATGGGGGATCACCCAAAAATCTTCCGTTTTAATTTTTCCGACCTAAATCAAAAGTCAGCCCAAAATTCTGTGTTTAATTTTTTTTCTTTTCTTTTCGGGTATTGCCATTCACTGAGAAGAAAAGGCGCGCAGATACTACTTTTATAACCTAGCAGAAATGATAGTAAAAAAAAAAAAAAAACTAATTTCACTGGATCACCAAAGTTAAGCAGCGATTAACCTTTTAGTACTTAGATGGGTGATCAGTTAGTAACAACAGGTAGTGTAAGCATGACTAAGAAACCCTTAGTGAATAACAATAGTCAAGGTACAGTGTCCTTTGTATAGATAGACAAAAGAAAAAGACACTAGGTTTAAAGCTTTAAAAAAGTACACTACTTGAGCATATAACAAGATATAGTTTACTGGGTGCTGGTATAAACTCAACCATGAATTCAACCGTTGGGGTCAGGGAGTGCATGATTATACACAGGATCAGTAGGAGCACTTTGCATGGTGTAATGATTAGCTAGGTAATAGAACAGCTTTGAAACTAGCTTTTCCTATCACTCCCGGCTTTCATTGCTAAATTTTCGTAATTTAACTATTTAACTAAATTAGACAGTAGAGAATAAAATTACTGTTATTTCCTTTTGTTAATGGATTTCTTTTAAGATTTATCGACGGGATCTTTGCTCATATTCATTAAAATAAAACCAATCAATTAAAAATCAATAAAACAAAGCAAATATTTATCAAAATCAAATTATTAAAGTCATATGCAAATTAGCCTTCCCAGTCACACCGTAAATTAGCATTAGCCTTCCCATTCACACGGTAAACTGCTATTTGGTTGTCTATATAAATACAATTACATTTTAGTAGGATGAAGATAAGGCAAAGAGTGCTAATAATATAAAACAATTTTATTAACAATTGAAATTTGAATAAAACTAAAACCATGGAGAATGTGACGTAAATAACGAAGGGAATTGTGACGTCAGTGGTGACATAGTTTCGGTTACAGACAGACAAGACATATAATCTCTATTTATAATAAGAGATAAACTCAAGGAGAGCAAATAACTACACAGAATCAGTGGATAGGCAGATCAGCATCACAAGGAAGATTTGACAGCTACAAGTTTCGAGATTGCCAGAGAAAGACAACAGATAAGACAGGTAAAGAAAGAACATTAAAGCCTCACCCCCCCCCACTGCACTGAATTAGATAACAGGTCTATTCAACATTCCTACGAGAATGCAATAGACACCTGAAGAAGGCCAGAGAGTATAGCAGTCAAAAAGCTGGAAGAAAGACAAAAAAGCTAGTCTAAATTAATCCGTGTATTATATTCGAAGGCAGTTTCTTAAATTATAAATTTAAGCCACCCTAGCCCTGTCAGCTGGGGCTGTAGAATATTCCGACTGCATCTCTGCAGAGGGGAAAGAACCCCCACCACCTGTTGCCTGTGGGTGGTGAACTGGTAGCTGAGCTGTCCATGACATGCAACACTCCACTTTGGCCATTATTTGGACTAGACGGATAATCGGAGAGACTCATTTGATTAATTGGTTGGTCACGTCAAGCCCTAGTACCAATACGATTGTCCCAACTATATTGCTTTTATGGCAAACTCCCAACCCTTTTTATCATATATGCTAGACAGCGGTGGCTGAAGAATGACACTAGTAGTGAAATTTCAATCCAAGAGCCCTGGGGAGTGAAGAGCGCCCCATCGTTGCCATTATTCTCAGGTCAACTCTGACCCAGAGTGGTGGTACCAAATTGGTTCATATCCAACGGTTAAATAATAAATTAAAAACATCTGTTTAAATTTTTGGAATACCCAGCAAGAATGAATAAAACAAAAACGTCATCGGCATAAAATAACCCAAGGCTTGACATGCCGTAAAATCCAACCAACAACAAGTCTTCACATAAATGGATAGAGAAGCCATTACTCCCAGGTCCACTCTGACCCGGGTGGTAGTATCTGCTAAGGTTAAATAGATTAAAAAATGAGTTTATAAAAAATAATTGAGTTTCAGAAAAATTAACATCCCATCAAGAATTAAAAAACAAAAACATTTGGCATAAAATAACCCAAAAAGGTTGACATGCCGTAAATCCAACCAACCAACCGATTCACGGTCACAATCTATCTTTTATTATATATATAAAGAGCATGAAACTATGAAAATAAAACAATTAACGACAAAGTAAATATATATAAACATTCACTATCATCATATCTTGGTTTTTGAGCAAAAATAATGAAGATTTTATTTATATCCGTGAAGATAATTAAAAATAAAATTTAAATGACAACAGCATGGAATTTTTTTTTTTTCATTTAACATTGTAAATAGTAGACATTAATTTTTCTTTTCAGTGTGGCTGGATCAACACAAGGTCTTTTTTACGGGGATTTTAATGGGACATCCTGTGGGAAACCAACTCACGATTCAGTAATAATGGATCTATGAGACTAAATTTTTTTAACCCCCAAACCTCTACCCAGCAATACTGGGTAGCCGCTTCTAGTCTCCAATAAAGACTAAACAGATCTTCAAGTCTATCACATGAAAAACTGACGAAAAGAAGACAGAAGATTTAAATAGTCTGTACTTGAGTAACATTATAAAATGACATTAACTGTTCGTAATATGTACAGAACGTGTTGTACATAGACAAGACTCTTCTGTAGCTCTTTGTTCATTGTTAGAGAGCTAAACAACAAACTAAGTACATGTAGACCCCTACACAAATTCAACAACCAGTCATCTAGTTCATTTACTAATTCAACACTGATTTAAATTTCCTAGGTAACCACACCAAATCATTGCACATCATTTTGATGGTACTACGATGATCAGTTGAAAAGTTCATATCATGACGTCATATCTGGTGTTGGTGACTTAAAAAAAAATTATCAGTGATATCCAAGCACTGCAACACTGCTGAAAGAAGTATGTATGACCGCAACGGAGAATAATAATAATAATAATAATAATAATAATAATAATCTGGGACCTTGAAATAAAAACGGATCACCTTATCCCAGCAAGAAGACCAGACCTAGTGTTGATAAACAAAAAAGAAAGAACTTGTCAACTGGTGGATTTTGCAGTGCCAGCAGATCACAGGGTGAAGCTGAAGTGAAAAAATAGACAAATATCTGGACCTTGCCAGAGAACTGAAAAAGTTATGGAATATGAAAGTGAAGGTGATACTAATTGTAGTTGATGAACTTGGAACAGTCCCAAAAGGATTGGAAAAGGGTCTGGAATGTTTGGAAATCAGAGGAAGGATTGAAACCATTCAGAACACTGCACTGCTGCAATCTGCCAGAATACTCAGAAGAGTCCTGAGGAGACTTGCTGTCACTCAGACTCCAGTGAAAGACCATCTGCTAATGCTGATGTGAAAACTCAAAATGATAATAATAATAATAATAATAATAATAATAATAATAATAATCTATTAATAATGGAGATTCGCTTCCGGTTTTTGTCTGTAACAAAAACTACGTCACTGCTTACGTCACATTACCCAAAATCGTCATAGAATGAATACACTCAAAATTTGAACGTGCAACATTAGACAGTCCTCATTGTTTTTTAAAACAAGTTTTAATAAATACATGACTGGTATTATATATCTATATCTATTTTAATACATATTTAAAGTTTACATTTCAAATGTTTTATTTTTTAATCCTTTAATGAATTTGATGATTTTACTTACTTAGGTACAAACTCGCTGACATTTAATTTTTTACTCCCACCCCTCAGGCAATATGTTTTTAAAATCTATTTTTACATCGCCGGAGGACGTTTTTTTATTTTGCTAGTAATAATAATAATAATTCTACAATCGCAGCAGATCACAGGGTGAAGATGAAGAAAACGAGCATATATATATATATATATATATTATATATATATAAAATAGTATTTAGTAATTTGCTTGAAGCATTGTTAAGTATGTTATTATATATTAATGATAGGAAAGCAATTACAATGCGTATAAAATTAAAATAAAAAGATGTCTAGTCTTATCAATTTCAAAGTAACTTTGATAATCAGAGACGGTTTTCAGAAAACCGTCCCTGATGATAAAATTACTTTGAAATCGATAAGACTAAACATCTTTTTATTTTAATTTTATACGCATTGTAATTGCTTTCCTATCATATATATATATATATATATATATATACACACACACAGATGCTGATAGGTACGCGTCCCTGGCACACAAATATCTAAAAGGACGCAGTAAAATCGTATCCATGCGTCCCAGTATTTTTTTATTTTTTCTTCCCTCACCATTTCAAGCTGACTGTAAATATATTTTAATAGTTTCTTAGAAACGAATTACACCGGATAAGTTACAAGGTAAGAGTTAGAAGGTTTTTAATTGGAACCCATACATTTTCTCGTGGACTCATTCAAAGCAAATATGCGCCCCCGGACGCACTAAATCACAAAGCTATCAGCATCACTATATATATATATATATATATATATATATAGTATGAACAAAAAGTAATAAGACAAACAGGAATATTTCTTATATGTTATTTATTCTCAACTAGTTTTTACCTTAGGTCATCGTCAGGAGAAAATTTCTTATTTGAAGAAATTGTTTATAGATTTTTTGAAAGGGACCATTATAGAAGAACTATAAAAATTGAGTGTTTTGAGGGTTTGACATGCTATTAAAATCCGGGTAGACGAGTGTGTTAGTAGTAGCATGTCCATTTGTTCCGTGAAGAACCTCTCTCTCTCTCTCTCTCTCTCTCTCTCTCTCTCTATGTTGAAAAGAGAAATAAAGAAAAGAAAGTATTGAATGGATAAAATAGGATATTCTAATTAATTTAAATCACACTTGTTTCGGTCAAGAGTTTATCCATGTGTACATTATTCAATCTATTATTATTTTTAAATAACAAATTGAAATGAAATAATAATAATAGAAAAAATGTAGAAATGTTCCGCACACAAAATTGATAAATAAATAAGTTAAATTAATTAAAATATCCTATTTTATCCATTCAATACTTTCTTTCCTTTATTTCTCTTTTCAACATACCGTCGGATTCACTTCCATTTTCATTTTACATATATGTATATTTTTGGAGGATATGTGCTTAATTGAAGTCATACCTAATTTTGAAAATTAATTAGTTAATAATTAATGAATTTAGGCGGGCATATATGTTTCAAATGTAAGGCTAAACGAATCGAGAAAATGTCAATCCCTGAATGTACATTTCGACCTATTCAGGGATTGACATTTTCTCGATTTCAAAATTAGGTATGACTTCAATTAACCACATATCCTCCAAAAATTGTCGGCTTAAAGCCATATAAAAATAAAACACATTTGTTTGTTTACTTAACTTCATATATATATATATATATATATATATATATATATCCTAATTATTTCAGATGCTATATGAGTTAACCAAAAACAGAGGCCCCTCTGAGGTATCTGGTCCCTTTAAGTGGGCACACCCCGTAAATAGATTTTAACAATAAATATCTTGTGATAAATAGGGACTCAAAATCCACAGGTCTATCTCATCAGGGAATGACAAAAAATTCCACAGAAAGAAAAAGAAAATGACTTTTTACCACCTGTATAAATGCTATACAAAACTAACAAAAAATGCTTATATGTGTTTTTTATGGCCGTGTGGAATGTCATATCACTTATGGTATAATGAAAATACTTTAACAAATGAATATAAAACAGTTTTATGCTTTAAAAAAAAATGCAAATTGTCTTCATCTTAAAATTCAGTGAAAAGCTACAAAAACACTGAAATATATATGTGTGCCAGTGACCTACATTTTAAGGAATTTGTTTTCGCTTTCTTCAGCTTTCACTTCCTTGATCACCCATTCCACCCACATCTTGTTGTGTCCCATCCCAGAAAAAAAAAGGTACACCTTTAAATTCTACTAACACACCAAACCAACTAATATATAATACTTAAATACCGTGCATTAATGCTAGGTAGGTCTAGTGTCTTGACATTTGTAAAAAAATTCGCTCATAAAAATGGAGGGCTCGAATGAAATAAGGTAAGAAAAAAGAAAAAAGAAAAAATGATGTGGAGAGAAAGGAAGGAAGGAGAAACTTGAGACAGGAGGAAATAATGGATTAGGGGGTAAGGAAATAAACAACCAAACAAGGAGGAAGGGATAGGAAAGAAATATAGAAATTGAGGTAATTTTCACCTTTAGTTGGCTAAATTCCTAGCATAAAATTGTACGTGCGCATTATCTGAAATGAACTTAATTGTTATTAAGAACAAATTTTTGATATTTTTGTGTTAAAGCATGCAGTTGTATTGTTTTCGAAAAAGTTTCTAAGATTTGTGTATTTCGCACGGAGACTTTCAAAATGGCTACCGGTTTGTTTCAAAGTGAAAGTCAGTTGGCTAAATTCCTAGCATAAAATTATCTGAAATGAACTTAATTGTTATTAATAACAAATTTTTGATATTTTTGTGTTAAAGCATGCAGTTGTATTGTTTTCGAAAAAGTTTCTATGATTTGTTTATTTCGCACGAAGACTTTCAAAAGGGCTACCGGCTTGTTTCAAAGTGAAAGTCAATGGAGGTTACTCTAATTGCTTTATTTGCAAGGAATTTAGGCAACTAAAGGTGAAAATTACCGAAATTGATAGAGAAAATGCTACTTAGCCAGTCCCGGTCAAATAGACAAACATGCTTATTTAGCCGGTCCTAATATAGACAAACCCGGTTTAGCTCAATCGGTATAGCGTTCGGTTAGGAATCACGGGGTTCCTGGTTCGATACCGGCCCTCGCCAATTCAGCGTATGAGTAGCACAGGGATCTGTGCGGTAAAGTGAGGAACTGATGATGTGGCGCTCCACTTCAGATGCTAAAATAGTCTCCTTTGTCTAGCGCTAGTGAAAAGGGGATATACTCCCTCTCTGTCTGGCTGATACCGACACTGGGTCGCCCCGACGACTTCTTTACTTACTGTCGCTGTAAATATTCTCATTATCAATGCAAGTAATGTTAACAATAACAACACAGATTGATCACAAAAGTTTATTCATATTTATATTTTGTGAAGGATAAAGATTAAAATAATTATTCTAAATGAAAATTATAGATACAGTTTGTGACTTTGTGGTCAAAAATTTGAATTTTTACAAAATTTAACAAAAAATTAAAGGAAATGATAAAGGTAAATTTGACTATCATGAATTTTTTCCAAAGTGGAAAAATAGCATTTTCCACTATCAATTGTTAAAACATAAATTCTAACCCTAACCCTAACAATGAATTCTTGTTGTCTATGAAAACGTAATATATATTGTTTGTTCCAAAAGTTATTTACATTACCTTTTATAAAGAAAGACGTTAAACATGAAATGGCCGGATGCTAGCTATTAGAACCAGCTAAATAGCCTATTCGAATTGATATGAGGAATAAAATAGAAAAGTACACAAATGATGAAAAACTAAGGAATAGTTATAGTAAAAGAAAGCGGAGTATTCTAGACCAGGAAGATTGTTTTTGCTGAGGTGGAGTGCTACACCTACCGTCAGCTCCCCACTTTATCGCACAGATCAGATTACCTAATCTGTGATACTCATGCGCTGAGTTTGCGAGGACCGGTATCAAACCGGAACCTTGATATTCCTAGACGAGTGCTCTACCGACTGACCTAAACTGGCACATATGACAAGATAAATAACAATTCATAGCCAACAATTTGGAATGTGTATGAATAAACTTGGAAGCAACATGTGAAATAAAGAGTGAAGGAAAATAATAAGTTTCATCAATATTATTGAAGTCAGTCAGTATACTGTTGATTCGGGCAACAGCAACTGGCTAAGCACAACTGAACCAGCCAGTCAGTTAGTATACTGATGATTTGGACAATAGCAACTGGCTAAGCACAACTGAACTAGCCAGTCAGTTAGTATACTGATGATTTGGACAACAGCAACTGGCTAAGCACAACTGACCAGCGAGTCAGTCAGTATACTGTTATGTTATATATGATAAATTAATGAGAATGGTTCTATTCAGGACCTTTTTAATATAACCATATTAAAAATTGGTAGTTCGCAAGAAGAGCTCAATGTATAATAATTTACAAAGAAAAGGCTTAAATATCGGTCATGTTAACGGTTATAAATTTATTTCAACCAATACATAAGGTAGGATAGCGTGAACCTGAAGTCAATGGTGCTTTCTTACTATGTGATTTTCAAACCAAAATATAAATAATCACACGATTCCCTAATATATAGGTATAAAATAACCCTAGATGGGTTGTCATGCCGTTTAAAATCAATCAATAAATAAATTTCTATTAGAATTTAATTTCTAATTATTTCAATGAGGTTGTTTTGAATAACTTAATAGCTTAGTAGGTGAAAGCTGGTTTTTGTGTCATGGTTAGCAAGCTAGACTAGCAAACCATTACTAGTGAGTTCGAGTCTCACTGGGTGCCCCATGAATTCCCTTGTACCAGAAGCTTAGTAAATATCTATCTCTCCCCCCCCCCGCTCACAGTCTCTCTGAATAGCAAATCTTATTATAATGGAGATTGTGTGTTTTTCTGTCTGTAGCCGAAACTCTATTACTACTCGAGTCACAATTCCCTTAGTTATTTACGCTACATTCTTCATGATTTTATTTTTATTTAAACCTCAATTATTAATAAAATTGTTAAACATTATTAATATTGTTGACCATATCTACACATTAATAACATGCAATTGTATTTATATATACAACAAAATTGTGGTTTACAATGTGAACGGGAAGGCTAATTTGCATATTGATATTTAAAATTTGATTTTAATAAATATATACTTAGTATTATTGATTTCTAATTGTTTGGTTTTATTTTAATAAATATGAGCAAAAATCTCGCGAATAAATCTTAAAAGAAATCCATTAGCAAGAATAAATAACTGTATATTTATTATTTACCTCCTATTTTAACTAAATAATTAAATTAGAAAAATTTAGCAATGAAAGAAGGGAATAATGGAAGAGTATTTTTCAGTTGTTTTATCTTTCGATTATATCCACCTCTGTTTCAAATCTTTTTATCTGCATTCTTATTTAATTTCGTTGGCTTTTCTAATTTAATATAATATGTTATCACATTAAATACTTGCACCCGGAGGGTGCATATATTTGCTAGTACATATAAATCATTTTATCTCTAGACGATTTATCTTAATCACATGAACAAAAGCAAAAATATTATTGGAAACAAATTTAAACAAAACATAAAAAAAGACATTCTTAGAATTGCGTATTTTTAGTGCCCACTAAAAAAAATGGTAATAACCAGTGATATATCTTCACCAGTGAAACAACTTGTCATTTTTTATTACTTTGAACATGTTAGGTATATAACTTGATACCCTTAGGGTGAGTAATTAAACAGCCCCAAACCCAACTCCCCCAAAAGTGGTGGATATTTCAAATATGAGATCATATTTTTTATTATTAAGAATAATTATTCTTTTCAAGTAATTCGAAAGTTTTATTGATATGCTATTCAATTCTGATAATTGAGATTGTGAGTCTGTCTGTAACCGAAACTATATTAGTACCCAAGTCACAATTCCCTTAGTTATTTACGTCACACACTCCATGATTTTATTTTTATTTAAACCTCAATTATTAATAAAATTGTTTTACATTATTAATACTGTTAGCCTTATATACATATTAATAACATGCAAGTGTATTTATATTTACAACAAAATAGCAGTTTACGGTGTGAATTTGAATATTGATCTTAAAAATTTGATTTTAATAAATATGTGCTTGGTATTATTGATTTTTAATTGTTTATCTTAATAAATATGAGCAAAAATCTCAGAGATGAATCTTAAAAGAAATCCATTAACAAGAAATAACAGTAATTTTATTATTTACTTCCAAATTTAACTAAATAGTTAAATTAGGAAAATTTAGCAATGAAAGACGGGAGTGATGGAAAATGATGGAATAGTTCGTTTCAAAGTAGTTCTATTTTTCAATTATACTCCTTCTGTTTCAAATAATTTTACTGCACTCTTATTTAGTTTCATTAGTCTTTCTAATTTAATATATTTAATTACATTAGAACTTAAATATTTGCGCCCGGAGGGTGCATATTTTTGCTAGTTTATATCAATGAACAAATTATTTCAGATATTGAGCAAATTAATTGAAATAACTGCTTTAGATTCCTTTCTTTCACCATATGGTCAGTTTTAGACCCACTGGAGTGACAGGGTGTAATTGATTTTTATTTTTTCCTCAGATTAAATAATTTGCAGTGGTATGCAGTAATACGAATCATATGTTTGCTAGTTTATACCAATGAATAAATTATTTCAGATATTGAGCAAATTAATTGAAATAACTGCTTTAGATTCCTTTATTTCCCCATATGGTCAGTTTTAGACCCACTGGAGTGACAGGGTGTAATCGATTTCTATTTTATCGTCAGATTAGATAATTTGCAGTGATGTGCAGTAATATGTCTATTTTTCGGAGTGTATGATGAAACTCGTTTAGCCTTGAAAAATATTGCGTCATCTGTGATTGCATCAGATTTTTATCACACCCAGACACTATTGTCTTGACTGTCGATTAGTTGTCCGACGGTCATTGTCTGCGATGGACGTTATTCCAAGGAAGCGTACGAAAATTGTAATGTTGCACGAACACACTGGCATGGTTTACATATAAGTCACAGATATTAGAATAATAACAGAATTATTAATTTTGTTCCAATTAATTTACACAAGGGTGTAAATAAACCCTGACACTTATGATATATCGAGGTGAAATATTTAAAAATAAGAACATATCAAATTCACTTTCTTTCTAGTTTATGTTGTTCTTTTTAATGGAATATTCTATTTATCTGAAGTGAGGACAGGACGTGACACACGGAGGAACAAGTATACTAATATATCGGTCGGTATATACATATACATACAGCGAGGGAGTCTATCCCCTTTTCACTAGCGCTAGACCAAGGAGATTATTTTAGCATCTGAGGTGGAACGCCAAACCTTTGGATTTTTTGTCTGTTGTCCTCATCTTTATTGTTATATGCACTACGTTTCGGCTGATGAGCCCTCCGACCTTCTTCAGATGTTTCTTGGCGTGATCGGTAGCCTTTACGGAACTTCAAAACGAACCTTTTATTCAACCCACCGGGGTAGACTGTTCGCATTCCGCTAACCATAACCGAGTACAAGTGTTAAGCTATAGGTTCGAAAAATCTTAATAATACAGATTATCAAGCCTCATCTCAAAAGTCCAGACACATAATATCTACATGTATATAATAATAAAAAAAAAATCCGGCAAACTTGAGTGCAGACAGTTGCTCTTTGATCAAAGAGTAAGAAAAAGATCTGAGACCAATAAATCCTACTTTTGGCCTCATAGCTATACAGCTTTATTGCCATCCAGTCACATTTTATTAATCTCCAAATTACTTTATGATGTACTTACAAACTACCAGAGGCGACCTTGTGTCACATCCATCCATTGGCGAACTGGTTGGATAAATACCTACTTACAAAGGCTGAACTTGCACAAAGGTGTCAAAATTAGGGTGACCCAGAAAAAACAGAACCCACATTATCTATTCATTTTCCCATTAAACTAACCCTAATTGATTGTGCGTCTGAGTTGGAGCACCATCAACTCCGCACTTTACCACACAGATCCAAGCTGTGCTACTCATGTGCTAAGATGGCGAAGGCCAGTATCGAACCCAGAACTTTGTTCATATGCAATACTGTAAATGATGTATTGTAGTCTGGCCCAACGTGTTTCTGCATAGCCCAAGCTAATGCCTAAACAAAAAAGGCTTTTAGTAAAGATAATGAAGTTCTTACATAACTTGAATTAATATTTGTACATATATGCACGGGTGTTATAAATAGAAAATAGCACTTCAATATCAAAAACCCAACCCTTTTTTGCGGGGGGGGGGGTAAGGGGTGATAAGAAAAGTTTACACACTCCCCCCACTTTTTTTTGTAATTTCAGGCAAGAGTGAAAAGAAACGAACAGCTGGCTGAAGAAGAAGACTTCTTTGGTAAATATAGAGTTGAATGTGAAAGGGGGGGGGTATTGTGCCCCATCCTACCCCCAAAAGCTGATAACTTTTCAGCATCTATATACGAAGTTCGGCTAAAAAGTTCATAGGCTGACCAAGATACTCTCACGGAATGTAAACCAAATGAGGTTTATCTTTCGCATACCTCCTCTTGTGGTTCACGCACTTCTTCCATCGGTGTTGCAGTGCTTGGATCCCATTGGTCAAAAAAGTATGATTCCTACACAGTCTCATTAAAAATTACTTAGTGCTATGATGGTCGGCTGAAAAGTTCATAGGCTGACCAAGATACTCTCATGGACTGTAACCAAATGAGGTTTATTTTTCTACATAGTCTCCTTGCAGTCCACACACTCTTTCCATCGGTGTTGCAATGCTTGGATCCCATTGATCAAAAAAGTTAGCAACAGCAAATATGACCTTTTCAGCCTACACTCATAGTTTTTATCTGTTAACCCTCAGCACTAACGTGCAATTTATTTAAAAAAAATGCTATATTCATATTTTTTTATGGAGGTGCGTGTTGTAATGGTTATTGTCGTAGGAAATGGACTCGGCGATCCGAGTTCAAATCCAGAATGAAGCTTTATTGTGTATACATTATTTTTGGAGCGCCCACCCCATTGATAATTATTAAAGAAAAGTTTAAAAATAGCCCCCTCAATATAATTTTGGTCGGTACTGGGTTGATTTTTGATGAAGTATGTGCCGGTTTAGCTCAGTCAGTAGAGCATTCGACTAAGAATCACAAGGTTCCGGGTTCGATACCAGTTCCTGCCGACTTAACACATGAATAGCACAGCTTCGGTAATCTGATCTGTGCAGTAAAGCATCTGCGAGCTGACGGTAGGTGTGGCACTCCATCTAAGCAAAAACAGGGTGCTCTTCCAATATGTGATCTACCGGGTTGTTTACATTCCAATATGTGATCTACCCATTATTTTCCCATTAAACTAACCCTAACTTCTTTTTTCTTAGTAGATCACATGCTATGAATAGTAGATCACAAACCTTTGGTAGATCACATATTGGAAGAGCACCAAAAACAATCTAGTGCTAGCTAAAAGAGAAGAGACTCAACGAGGGAGTCTATTCCCTTTTCGCTTGCACTAGACTCCCTCGTTGACAATAGGCCACTCCACAAACTTTACTTTTTAAATTCTCTTTAAATGCATTAAAAATTCATAATGACCTCATTTTTCAGCATTATAGTCAATATTAAGTTCAACTGAAATTTCATGGAGATACCTGAACGTTGTGATGGAGTGAAATTCAAATAAGCATGAAAAACAATATCAATGACAACATTTGATATTAGTGTTCAGTAGAGGGAAAAGTCGTAAGGGCAGAGGAGGAGGAGGGAGTCTTAAGGGCAGAGGAGGGGAGTCTTAGGAAGGGGAGGAAGGAAAGAAAAAGGAAAAGAGAAGAAAATAATACTTAGAAAAGTAACATTCCTATGGGATTACTGGTAATCTTTCTTATTAATGTAATTTAAAGGTAGAAAGAGATTGTGGTTTATCTCAGTGGCTATATTATCTTCAAAATGCACTGTTAACCTCTTTATTACATGAGACTTATCATCAACGATATTACAACATATTATATAGTCAACTAGAGTATTGCCTACATCTAAGAGAGCTTTTAATATTATAAATAGAACCGTTGCACTTTGTAACAATAAGAGCCATGTTTATTTGGGTTAAAGAAAATGGGCACTCATGGGTGCAATGAAAATAGTTGAATTATACAATCTAATGCATGTTCTGGGTATGACACTAAACTGCATCTGGCTCCGGTTCATTGCCATTACTCCCAGGTCAACTGTGATCTGGAATGGTAGTACCTACTAAACTGCATCTACTGAGGCTCCAGTTCATTGACATTACTACCAGGTCCACTGTGACCTTGAATGGTAGTCCCAGCTAAACTGCATCTGGTAGTAACATTCCAGTTTGTTGCCATTACTCCCAGGTCCACTATGACCTGGAGTGGTAGTATCTGCTAAACTGCATCTGATGGTGAGGCTCGAGACCAGGAGTACACTTTTATTCCCAACCTTAATCACATAAAGAGTAGTCGGAGATGCCAGAAATAGTGGAATCAAAGTTGGAGTCGGAGGTTTTGTGTTCTGACTCCAGAGCCCTGGTTTGACATGCCATTAATCAATCAATCAATCACAATAGATGGCACCCAGTGAAAAAGTGTAAGCAACATCACTTCAGGTATATCAACTGCATGCATTATCATTATGGGGTTTAACTTCTTCAGAAGTTATTGGGTAATTTATGAGGAAGTGCGTCTCGGTCTCCTGCCTCAAAAATTGCTACCCGGTGACTATCAAAATAACAACCCCAGCTCGTCGTAATTTATGAGAAAGTGCGTCCCGGTCTCCTGCCTCAAAAATTGCTACCCGGTGACTATCAAAATAACAACCCCAGCTCGTCATAATTTATGAGGAAGTGCGTCCTGGTCTCCTGCCTCAAAAATTGCTACCCGGTGACTATCAAAATAACAACCCCAGCTCGTCGTAATTCTTGTTTATTTATCGTAATTTGTCGTAATTCTTGTTTAGATATGAAGATGGATATATAGTTTGGAATAGACTGAGATAGATAGATAGATAAACAAACAAAATAATATAGATAGATATGAACAAATGGAGATAGATATTTTCGACAAGTAAATGTATTTGGGGGGGGGGTCCGTATCTTTTTTTGTCGTAATTCTTGTTTATTCTAAACTAAAAACAAGACATTAAACAAACATGAATAAAAAAAAATCTTAGTATTTAAAGTAATATAGATAAATATGAACAAATTGAGATAGATATGAAGATGGATAGTTTTGAATAGACTGAGCTGGGTCGTTATTTTAATAGTCACCGGGTAGCAATTTTTGAGTCAGGAGACTGGGACGCACTTCCTCATAAATTACCAATTATTGAATGACAAATGAGGTGCAAACACTAAATGAAAAGCAGATCTGGATTGATAAGCACGATGACACCAAACACCAAAAAGGGGGGTGTCATCTCTTGAGCTTCATGGGATGCGTGTGCTAAATAGTTGTTGATCCTAAAAACAGGGTTCATCTGTCCTTAGGTTTTATTTGTCAAAATTTCTGGGTGTCTAGCCACCTTCCTCCTCATCAGGTATGTCTGGTGGGGAAAGTGAAACCAGTTTAGTCAATCACCACTCAACCATGTCGTAAATAGTACTGGGTAACAAGATAGCAAGATAGATAGTAGCAATCTTTGAGCAGCCTTAGATTATATAAAGACCTGTGTGCCTGTGCTATAAAAAAAACAACTAAAAGACGAGAGTATATATATATATGTAAAAATGGAAATTGGAAATGAATCCGACAATATGAGGAAGAATGAATAAAGAATTCAAAATAAAAATTTCACTCTGATGAAGGTTGAATCTTCTCTGTGTGCGGAATATTTCCACACAGATGAACTGACCGAAACACATGTGTAAGTGATATTGATTAAATTCATCTTTTATTATCCATTCTGTTCTTTCTTTTCTTTATTCATTCTTCCTCATATATATATATATATATATATATATATATATATATTGATAGATATAAACTCTTTATGATTAGAAGGTTTTAAAATACAAAGCATTTAAATTTTATATCTTTATAATACTGGGTTCAGTATTGTATAATTTTAGCTCAGTTAAGAGTCGGCTTAACTCAGTCAGTAGAGCGTTCGGCTAGAAACCACAAGGTTCCGAGTTCAATACCGGCCCTCGCCAACTCAGCGTATGAGTAGCACAGGGATCTGTGCGGTAAAATAAGGAGCTGATGGTAGGTGTGGCGCTCCACCTCAGATACTAAAACAATCTCCTTGGTCTAGCACTATTGAAAAGGGGATAGAATCCCTCACTGACTGGCTGATACCGACTTTAGGCCACTCCGACGACTTTACTTACTATATATATATATATATATATATATATATATATATATATATAGTATGAACAAAAAGTAATAAGACAAACAAGAATATTTTTTATATATATATATATATGTTATTTATTCTCAACTAGTTTCGACTTTAGGTCATCGCCGGGAGAAAATTTCTTATTTGAAGAAATTGTTTATAGATTTTTTGAAAGGGAGCATTATGGAAGAACTATAAAAATTGGAGTATTTTTGAGGGTTTGACATGCTATTAAAATCCGGGTAGAAGAGTGTGTTAGTAGTAGCAAGTCCATCTGTTCCGTGAAAAACCTCTTTGAGGTGGGTTATTTTTTGAATGCTCTTATATATGTGAGGGAGGGTTATTGGGAGTTATATATATATATATATATATATATAAAAACTCTTTTTATGATTAGAAGGTTTTAAAATACTAAGTATTTAAATTTTATATCTTTATAATTATGGGTTCAGTATTGTATAATTTTAGCTCAGTTAAGGTCTGGCTAAGCTCAGTCGGTAGAGCACCAGCCTAGGAACCACAAGGTTCCGGGTTCAATACCAGCCCTCGCCAACTCAGCGTATAAGTAGCGCAGGGATATGTGCAGTAAAGTAAGGAGCTGATGGTAGATGTGGCGCTCCACCTCAAACACAGAAACAATTTCCTAGGTCTAACACTAGTGAAAAGAGGATAGACTCCCTTGCTGAATGGCTGATACCGACTTTAGGATACCCCGACGACTTTACTTACTTATTGTATAATTATGAAAATTTATTATAAGTATAGGGCAAATCAAGAATGAGAATCAATCATGATAGAGAAGTAACAGTCAGCTAAGCTAATTTGTTAACCACTACTCCATAGCGAGTTTACCTTTATATACTCTTGTACATGGTGTGTTCAAGGGAAGTAATTCAATAATTTTATGTTATTTTGGAGGTACACTTGCATAACAGTTATCATTCTAAGAAATAGAATTGGCAACTCTAGTTCAAATCCTGGACGAAGCCATTTGTGTTTCACTTTGTGCTAATGTCCCTAGGAAAGGCATGAATCCATTTGTTCTCCCCTCAGCTATAGGTAAATAGTAGTGCCGACTGTTTTTGTTCTTTTAGCCTTCGTTAGGCAACCAGTCTAGGAGAAGGAAAACTCTGAATTCAAACTAGCTTTACGCTGCTTGAAAATTGACTGTGTCTCATCCTGCCAGAGGCGGAGGGGTTGGGTAAATACAAACAATATTTTAAAAGTATGAGGAGGTGGTTAGCTATTGTTTCGGGGTAATTCTCCAGTGATTCAGCATTTTCATTTCTCCGGCACTCCTCAGCTCCCAATCGTGCCCAGATTAGTGAAGGTCTACTAAATTTATTCAAATATTTAAACAATTCAGATATATTCAGATATTTAAACAATTTTAATATATCATTATTTTAATTTTTTTTTTTTAATAGACAAAATATATAATTCTAAAAAATGTATAGAATAGTAATTATATGTGATTCTTTTTTTAATTTCATTTATCTATCAAATATAAGACTAAACTACACTTACATACACAATTAATAGGCTACCTATCAATTATGTAACATTTTAGACTTAGTGTTCCTCGAGGAGGGGTCAAATCCTTCAATGAATGATCGGTAATATTTAATATTTTAATATTTTAATTTATTTATTTATGAGACCAGAATGTGATGTATTGTAGGGTAACAAGGAGATACCTTATCTTGGTTTTGTGGTGTGTATTCTTAGATCTCTCTGAGACATGGTTCCCCACGTATCGTGTCCGTTGGTCACGTGAAAAACTGAACACCTTTATCAATCTCTCTTTGGTCATTCTTACCCCTCTCCAGCATGATAAATCCTTTTTTACTTATATATAAATTTATATATAAATCCTTTTTTACTTAAATGAATTTTTTTTAAATTTCATTTGTCTATCAAATATAAGACTTAGAATTTTTATTTAGGAAATGTAAAATACAAATTGAACTCTCTGAAAAAAATTGCTAGGCATATCACAATGAAAACTTATCAAAATGAATGGGTGGATATGAAAGAAAGAAAGAAAACAAAAAGAAAATAAAAAGACTAAAATAATGAAATGGGAACTGGATACTAATCATCAGAATAATAATAATAATAATAAGTAAAGTAAAGTAAAGTAAAGTCGACGGGGCGGCCTAAAGTCGGTATCAGCCAATCAGCGAGGGAGTCTATCCCCTTTTCATCAGCGCTAGACCAAGGAGATTGTTTTTTGGCATCTGAGGTGGTGTGCCACATCTACCATCAGCTCCTTACTTTATCGCACAGATCCCTGTGCTACTCATACGCTGAGTTGGCGAGGACCGGAATCGAGCTATCCCGAATAAAATATTAAAATACAAACATGAAAAATAATATAAAATTAAAGAATAAATAATAAATAAATAATATAAAATAATATGAATATGAATGAATATAAATATAGATAAAAATATAAATACAAAAACAATATATATATATATATATGAATAAGATATAATGAAAAAACAAACGATGTTTACAACTGAAATAGGCTCATCAGAAGAGAAAGTGTGCAAACCGTTTCGGGGCCAATTCTCTTGACGGTTTAAAAATTGGCCCCGAAACGGTTTGCACACTTTCTCTTCTGATGAGCCTATTTCAGTTGTAAACATCGTTTGTTTTTTCATTATATCTTATTCATACTGTCGGATTAATTTCCATTTTATTTTCACATATATATATATATATATATATATATATATATATACAAATTATGAATAATAATAATAATAATAATAATAATAATAGAAAAATATATACAAATATAAATAAGGATATAAAAATAATATGAAATAAAATATAATAATTAATTGATAATAAATAAAATAATATGAATAAATATAAATTTGAATAATAATAAAAAATATGAAAATTATATACCAAATATATACAAATATAAAAAAAGATATAAATTGAAGGTTTAACCTGTCTGAATAAAAATGCTGCGGCATCTCTCTCTGACATGTACTTATCC
>CM042158.1:91631616-91663534 GCA_023376005.1 Doryteuthis pealeii | reverse complement strand
TTTCGACTTACGTATGTTGCTGTATCTTTGAGAATCTGTGTTACACTCAAGAACGTCGGTTCAAGTTAACTGACCTGAATAAAATGTAAAAGTTTTTTAGAATAAAAATAATACTGGTACATTGTTACTGTTTATTATAGTCATGCTTGTTAGCAACGACCTAATTTCCATGCACTCTTTCGCCAACGTCCCTATCGATCATCGCCTCCTAGGAGGTCTTCCTCACTGCTTTGGCAGATCTGTCCTGCACAGAGTACTGACGTGTGAATAGGGATTGGCTGATCCAGCCTAACAACTGGCGCATGTATTCATCAATGGTGTATGGCGTGTTGACCACGTAGAGAACATCATTTTATGAAGATTACAACTCCTTGCTTCATCCACAGTGTCAGACATGGTCTTGACAACTTGCTCCAGGATAGATTTGCTTCTTGATAGAGGCAAGTGGACGCATCAGTTTACTTTCCTCATTGTGTGTAATGCTTATCCAGAGTTGTTCAAGACCATGCCAGCATCCTTGTGCAACGTCCCATCTAGCCTTTTCTCATTGGTTGCTCGCTTAAGAGTCCAAGTGGCGTGGCCAGCCGCTTACAGTCAGCCAGCTCGGTATCGGCCTATATCTTGAAAGAATTCTCACTATAAATAATATGTCCTCTCGGTTTGGTATTCCATTTTTTTTCTCTTTTGGTGCTTTATTGTATCAGATCTTTTAGTTATGGTGTCCAGTAAGTATTGATAATGTCTACTCTTCCTTAAGGGGCTATCAGTCCTTTCTTTAAGCTGTTACAATAGTAAGTGAGATGATTCTTGATTCTTTGTTTATCTTTTAAGAACCCCCTCCCCAAAAAAAAAAAAACAAAAAAAAAAAAAAACTAAATCTTCTTAGCTCTTAGAAGAGTTATCTTGTAAACACCATTAAAGTTATTGTAATTTATTATACATTGCCTTGAAAAGCATTGTTTATGTAGGATATGTTATGTTAGGTATATAAGTAAACCATAAGGTCAATGGATAGCCTTAATAAGAAAAAGGTCTATTACACAGAGTATTTATTTTCTCTTGCACTAAATACTCTTGGGAAGGTATTGTATCTATATTTCTAGCAAATGAAGATAAATAGTAGGGAAGGTTTAGGCAACCGGGTCTAAACACGACAATACTAAATTCAACCATATGGTCTCTTAAGCCAGAAGTAGAAGTGTTGGTCATGGCAGTGGAAATAAAAAGACTTTTTTTTATTCATTCTTGGTTTGGTTTGCGTTGGATTTACGGCATGTACCCTTGGGTCATTTATGCCAAAGACTTTTTGTTTTATCATTCTTGGTTTGGTTGGTCTCGGTTAGTTAGGTTGGACCTTGGTTGGATGGATTTTACTGGTCGCTCATGTTTCTAACTCTTGGGTTATTTTAAGTTATGTTTTTGTTTTTTCTTATTCATTCTTTCGGGGTATTCAAACTTGTTTGTAACTCATTTATATTCAAACATTTAATAAAAAGGTCTATTTACCATAGACATAGGATCTCCGTAATATCGTCACTACCCACCTTTCCGAATTAGTTTCCTTGCCTGGGTGGCCTAATTGGGGTAAGAAACAGGTCTAGCTGCACAAGCCTATTTATTCTTCTTCTTCGACTAATTGCGCTCTTGGGGAAAAGCCATGAATCCATTTGTCGTAGGTAGAGGATAAACTAGTTGGAAGACTTGGGAACTTTCTAACCTTACGGGCAACACCGAGCGTTAGCGAGGAACGTGAAATCAGGATGAGGGCTAAACCTAGTTGATTCAGTTTTTTGTCGTACAAAGACTCTTGTGACAAATTGGACATAGAGTACCAAACTCATCTAGGCTTATTGTCTCCATACTGATTGTACGAACCATTGGGAGAGCATATTTCCACATGTGCCTGTGAAAGGCTCCTTCTCTCGAGTTGTTTTGCTAAGTTACCTTTCAACCCCTGCACAACCGTGACTCTTGAGATATTTTAAAATAGTTGGATACATTTCCAGAACTGATTCGTGTTATGTTGTTCACTCTGTAATGAGGATGAGACCTTTATATTATATACTATATATATATTACATTATTTATGTATTTTATGACTCATTATAGTGTACAATACATTAAGCGGCAATTCTTACCATTAGTTTCCCGAAAGCCAGCATGTCAGCTACTTTGTCATCAACCCATGTACTGCGATTAACATGACTTGGGTGTAGAGAATCATTAACAATTTGAATAAATACAATACGCTCTCATACACCCATAATCAACACTTCATTTTTAATTCTTCAATACTAAAAAAGACATATATATATACTATACCTAGTATATATATTTGTAGGATATGTGTTAACTCGAAAGTCATACCTAATTTGAAAAATTTAATTAGTTAATAATAATGATTTAGTCAGGCATATGATGTTTCAAATGTCGGCTAAACAATCGAGTAAAATGTCAATTCCTGAATGTAACTTCAACCTATTTTTCAGCGCATTGACATTTTTTCCATCGTATTTGCTGCTAGCACTTTACATTTGAACATATATGCCCGCCTAAAGAAAATTTCAACTTTTAAACTTTTATGTTCAAGCTAATTAATTTCTCAAATATAGTATAGTACTTTCACATTAAAGCACATCATCCTACAAAAATTGCGGCTAAAAGCCACTCAAACATAAAACACATTGTTTGCTTTACTTGACTCCTCCAGTTATAGATATATTATATTCTCTATATATATAATAAAATTAACCTAATGCATCAGAATTTACCTACTTAATAGTTTCACTTAGTAGCTCATCAGTGCAAGGAATCAGTTCTTGCCCCTGATGAGCTTACTTAAGCGAAAACTATTAGTAGGCTATATCTGCACTTCATTAGGTTAACTTTCATGATATTGCTCCTACTTACGGTACTGAGCACTTTTTACATTTTTCGCTTTAGTACATCATTAAGCAGTGTTTTTTTCTTCATTTGGCAAAGTGTGTTAGTATTATTCGATTATTTTTGTTTTGTACCAACCCTTGTCGCGCCCTTCGTTTTTTCTCCAGGTGTTGGAAGTTTGAGAGTAGATACTTTTTATCAAAGTATCATTTGCGGCGTTTTTTCTCTACCACAAGGGTTACCAATAAGTTTTGTATGCATACTATAATATATGCTATAATATAATATTATATTATATATATAATATTGGTGTGTCCTTGCATGGCCACTGTGTGCGCCTACTGTATTTGAGTCGCAGCTTAGTCATCAATGTACATTTTGTTATCTACCAGTGCCATCATAACCGTCTTATTAAAACAAATTCCTATAATCCTGATTTGTCTGTCAACATTGCCAGTTGCAAATATGATCTTTTTGGTAATGAACTGACTCTTTATCAATGAGCTATGCAGCAAACCCAGAGGAAAAACCATTAATGATATTTGATTCTTTAAAAACGCACTTTTTCTTTGAAGTGTTGGACCATAAGTTTAATCTGTTCACTGACATAAATGGACCAGCCTTATGAAGATGATTGAAACTTATCTCAATAAAAAAACACAACCCTGCCCAAACCCCCCCCCCCACCAATGATGCAGTATTAGGTAAGAAAAAAATCATACATAAGTGGAATAGCGTAGATATTCGATGGCAACACAAGACCATCCTAGGCTCATAATTCCTAATGATTCACACTAGAATAATTCCAATTGGACATATAGACTAGTGGATAATAGGCACTAGGATAAGAAAGTTTATCAGTGACAGTAGATATAGTCTTAGTGATCAAGACTTAGGTTCCAATCCTGGGTTCTGGCGCGGCACGCAGTAACATAGAATAATAATTAACACCAGCTCTAACACCTGTACCCCAGCTAGAGTATAGCGGAATTGAGAACAGATACTCCCCCGGTGGATTGAGAATAAAGGGTTAGGTCTCAAATTCTTGATGGCTCGCCGATTACGACAAGGAAGGTTCCCGATTCGAGAGAAATACCTGAAGAAGCTGCTTACTGCACATTTGGCCGCAAAGTACAGATAACATGAAGAAGAGGACAATATCCTCCGAATATACAAAGTAACACCTAATTATCAAGTTATCATCTCAAAAATTCAGAAAATATTTCTATAGGCCTGAATAACCCATTTTTAATTAAGAAGTACAAAATGATCTTAAAACCATGTGAAATTTCAATTTTTCTTGAGTCAGTCCAGGTGGGCCTAAAAGTCAATGGTATCACCATTACAGCGAGGATCTATCTTCTTTTCATTCAGACGCGCCGATAGACAAGGAGATTGTTTTTGGTGTTTGAGTGGAGCGCCAACATCACTACCATCAGCTCCTCACTTTCACTGCACAGATTCCTGTGCTACTCAAACGCTGATCTTTGGACGAGGGCCGGTATCCAAGCCCGTGACCGTTTTTGGTTCCTAGATACTCGAAACGCTCACGACTGAGCGAAACCGGCCCTTTTAATATTAGTTTAGCTTTTAGATTGACACAAGTCTGGACCAAAGGTTAACCCTTACTTACCATGTGACCACTAATACACTTACAGAATACCAGGTTTGCAGGTTGAAAACTATCTCTTACATCACTTTGCATACCGGACATTTAAAAGTTAGCTGGCACTTCAAATTGATGAACGCCAGGCATTCAATCACTGTTTCATTGAAGTTAAGTTAGTATGTGCACAATTCTTTGTCACAGATTGTTTCACCAATTGTGGGAATGTTATAACTAAGAGTGTATTCCAGTTAGTAATATAAAACATATTAAAAATCAAAATCTTATACAAGTATTTATATTTCTCCTTTACTCAGGTTGCTAAGTACACTGAAAAAAGATTTGACTTGTTGTGTCGTTGTATGTATTCAACCTATATACTCACTCTACTTATCATTATAAGTATATACGCTATATTATAATATATATCATTAAGGAAGTGTTTCGGTATGTACGTGTCGATTGTATAACTCGAAGACGACGTCACACAGATCTCGATATAATTAAATAATTATAACAAAATTCAACCTAATTTTTTATTAATTTTACTAAATCTTTAATTATTGGATGCATGATCAGCTTTTTGATGTTTAGTTTCATCCTGCGCGACCCATATATTGCTTAATGAGTCACCAGCGAAAATTTTATGGTAAACTCCTACCTTTGTTATACCTATGTGTAATTAATTTCTCAGAAACATTAATGTATTTACAGTTAGCTTGAAATGTGGGGAGAAAAAAGAAAAAAAACCAACACTGGAACTAATGGATTGGATTTTATCAGATCTTTTGCTTCCGAGATGCATGGACACCATACCTATTCAGCGTGGTCTTAGTGCGCGTGTATCCTTAGCATCATTTCAAAGTGATAAGTTCCAATATAGTAGTTTTTGTTGAAGAGCTATCGTCTCTTCGGGCTGGGTCGCCTGGTGACCATCTTGAGAAAAGACAGAAGGACCTAGCTAGTGTCAAATGCTACGTGTCTAGGAAGCCTACGCCTGTGCATCCTGGCACCACAATCCTCTATGATGATATTCAATAAAAAAATACAACAGGAAATGGTCTTCACTCTCGCAAGCCCGACCTCGGCTGACCCAGCTATCTAATATATATCATTATATTTATACTTTATTATATTATATACGCCGACAGTACCTAGTCCATGATAAAGTATTTTAGCAACCAGAGAGAGAGAGGGGGGGGAGAAGAGTCAGGGTAAGAGGATAATAATTCAGCAAATTTCTCTATTAAAATAAATTGTCTATTACACATGTTTTTTTTAATTTTTATCTTAGAATTGTTGTTTTGCTTTATGCTCTTTTCACTATTTAGCAATACTCATTTAGTACAAAAATGTACCCTTAAAATGTGAGTCGTTATTGAAACCTAGACAATTTCATTTTGCTATAATGAAAATTTTTTTATTGTATATTTTGTTTATCGTGGCACTTCTTCCAGCAGCGTCTAGCATGTCTTGTTTGGATTGATGGGGGCTGAGGCGGCTAAAGTTGCCGCTACAGCTTTGTTTTAAATTATTTAATTAGCGCTGATACTCTCCTGATCTTCATCAATTTTTTGCTGCAGAAATCTCGTAGGCTCTAAATTCTAGTCATTCTTTAGTTAGACCAGTTGTGAAACACTCTATGGGTTCTCTATTTGGAATATATGCATGTAATAGACCTATTCCAGTGTGTCTAAAATATTATCCTAATTGGGGCCTAATATAGAAACGTTCCATTGTTGGTGTAGTTGATGTACAATCACAGCCTCATTGCTACAATTTATTGCCAATTGCAATTAACTGGACATCATTTGTTTAGCCTCTTTGTAAATAAAATATTAATCCTGCACGCTGGAATGATACAATGATTAATAAAACAAAATACACTCTCATCTATATCATTCTATCATCTATCACTCAGGTTGGGCTGTTAGCATGGATTCTCATTGATCTTCTCCCTCGTCATAACATCCCTATCCAGTTCATTGCTCCTGGTTAGGTCCTCCACAATGATATCCCAGAATCTCAAACGAGCGCTAAATGTAGGTTTTTGCTCTGGTCTGAGATCAACCACACTGTTTTGTTCATATGATAGTTAGTCCACAAGATAATTCTGTCACTTATCAGTTTGTTTTCGCGTCTTATGCATGTATGTTTTTGCTGACACACTGGTTTCCTCAATGTAATTTGAATTCCCAAAGAAATTACCCTTCTTAACATGGTTAGGTTAACTAACACTTCAAGGTTTTCTAGATCATATCCAAGAGTGTAAATGAAATGTAATTCTTTTCTATGATTAACAATTACTTTTCTCTTTTGGATTGCTGTGCCAGGTGGCGGCTTTTGTGCTTGGGGGGAACCACTGAAAAAAGTTACTTTTTATAGATAAAAAAAGCAATGAAAAAGAACGCTATTGACTCATGGATTCTGACTAGTGTCTTTGGTAAAGATGGACCTGTTAAGATTTTGAATATACCCTTGTAAGTACTCAGAATTTCCTGACCTCAAAGAAATTCGCTTAAATTTTCTGTAGTTTTGTTGTGATATGTATGCATATTGGTATGTATACCTATACATTTCATGTATGTATGTGCTGTATAGTTAATATATAGTATGTGTATGTTACTATTATATTGGTGTTGTGTGCTTGTATATATGTATGTGTGTGTGTGTATGTGTATGTGTGTGTAATACTAGTGTGGTGATTTGTGTGTGTATAATATCTATAGTGTGTGCTGCTATATATATTGTGTTGTGTGGTTTGTATATATATATATATTAAAGTTGTTGTGTGTATCAGCCAGCAGTAAGGGAGTCTATCCCCCTTTTCACTAGTGTTAGAAGCACCAAAAATTGATTGCCGCTGCTCTAAATATCTGTCAATCAATGAATGGAAGTGATACATTCAATCAATGATCGTGAATGATGTTGGAGACATTTATTCTTTCAATTGAGAGAACTATGCCAGAAGGAAAAACAAGTATGACTATGAGATATTATAGATTGCTAGCTAGATATAAGCCTTTTTTTTTTTGAGGCAAGAACTGTTCATGTGGTTGATCAATATTACCAATTATTTTTGACTCTTTAAGGTTTAAAATATTTATATCATAAAGGAACTCCTATAATGTTAACATTTTTTTTAAAAAAAACCTTCCTTATAAGTAGACATTATGCAAGGCAAGCGCATGGTGAAATGCGATAGAGTCGCAGAAATGACTCGTCAACCCAAGTTCACAATCCTGGCAAGGCGCTGTTTACATTTCCACATATAGCTGACTGGACTCCTTTAACTTTGCCAAGGAAATTAGCGAGGAGAGGCAAAACTATGAATTTAATCTCGTTAAACTCCACTTTTCAGAACATTGCACCTGTTGTCACACTACCTACTTGTGTGGAGGGTTGTTATATATATATATATATATATACTATACTCATGCATCGGATGATCTCCTTAGAGTTGGTCCATGATGTATAGAAAAGAAAAAACACAGAGAGAGAGAGAGAGACGAGAGAGAGCAGATGAGAGAGTTAAAAGGTGAATAATAGAAAATTGAAATAGTAACCCAGAGAAAGATTATTGACAGTCTTGATATAGTAAATATAAGTGTTATTTAAAAAGTGAAAGTTTACTGTATTTAAAATAAAAAGAGATTTTCGTAAAATTAGTCGGAAATGAATTAATTCTATAAATATTATTTTCAATAATAAGGTTGCCTCTTAATTATTTTTAATACACCCAGAACCACGATAGTAGCTGGAAACGAGTTTTACAGTGAGAGGGAAGAAATAATTTAGCAACGTGAGAAGTGTGCGTGTTGTTGTGAGCGCATGCATGTGTGTCGTTGTCTTGAAGCCTTCTTAGTGAAACCTGGGCTAAATAACTGTGCTATTATTCAGTTACCTGTGTCACATGCCTGCCGTGTGGAGGTTGGTAATCTATTATATGGAGATGTGGGTTTTCTGTCTGTAACCGAAAAATATTTACTACTCAAGTCACATGTCCTTAATTTATTTACGTCAAAATTCTCCATTATTTCTCTTTCTTAAAACCTTCAGTTATTATAAAATTGTTTTTACCATATTAATCTGTTATCATATCTACGTACTAAATTACATGCAATCATGTATTTATATATACAACAAATAGCTGTATTTTACAGTCTGAACGAGAAGGGCTAATTTGCATATTGATATTAAATTTTATTTTAATAAATATGTGCTTGGTATTATTGATTTCTAATTGTATTGGTTGTATCTAAGAAATATAAAACAAAACTCGTGGGAGAAATCTTAAAGAAAATTATTACCAAGAAGAAATAATTGTATATTTCCTTTACTCCTTATTTCTAACTACAATAGTTACAATTAGAAAAATTTACCAATGAAAGGGGATATGGAAATGATGGCAATAGTTAGTTCAAGTTGTTCTATTTTTCGATCTATACCCCCTCTGTTGCAGATCTTTTTTCTGCATTCTTGTCAGTTCATTTGCCATTTCTTATTTAATGTGATATTTTATTATATCGAAAACTTAAATACTTGCACCCGAGGTGCATATATTGCTAGATATATAAGTAGACATTTAGCTGGAAAATAACCAGAAATCCAAGTTTTACTTTCCATTCCTATAAATCTTTGCTGTTACTTGGAAAAAAAAAAGATCCAACATTGTATTGTTTACATTTGTGGTTTGCTCAATGGCCACCAGGGGCCATAACTGTTAATCTTTTTGGTACTGTTTTACTAATTATAAGTTCTCACAAAAAAACAAAATAAAAAAAATAAAAACAAAAAAAAAACAACAGTGGGTGTTGATTGCTGAAATAAAAAGTGGGGAAAAAATATATCTATGACTGTTTTATGTAACTTAAAATTCTACTCATAGGGGCGTTTTTTTCTGCTTGTCTGAAAAATATATTAAATTTATTTGGCTTAAGATTATTTTGCTAAATACAAGTTTTGAATTTGTCCTGTTAGTATCCCTTGGGTAACATGACAAATATTTTAACCGAGTCAATTGTGATTTGTACAGTTGTGTATTTATAAAATTCATGCTAATGCCCTTGGAAAAGGCATGAATTCATCTCTCCTCTTTCCAGCTATCTTACTCCTTTAACTAAAATGATATCTTATGACATCAAATAATCCCATGGGTCAACCTTAATAGACACACATACACACAAATTCATCCCTCCTCTTTCCGGCTATCTCACTCCATTAACTAGAAATGATATCTTATGACATCAAATAATCCCAAGGGTTAACCTTAATAGATACACACACAAATGCACAAACTTCTACATATTAGTACATACTAGTAAGTAAGTAAAGTCGACGGGGTGGCTTAAAGTCGGTATCAGCAGTCAGCGAGGGAGTCTAATCCCCTTTTCAATAGCGCTAGAACAAGAAGATTGTTTTAGCATTGAGGTGGAGCGCCACACCTACATCGGCTACTTTACCCGCACAGATCCCTGGGCTACTCATACGCTGAGTTGGCAAATACCGAACTAGGAACTTTGTGGTTTCTAGATAACCTTCCGATTGAAGTACTATGATATTATTACAGTATTAAAATTTAAAATTAATTCATGGGTCCATTTTCTTATATAGATAAGTATGTGTAATAATGTACAGTGTGAAATAATGTGTTAGAACTGTCTTTGATTAATGACATACCTATTAATTACATCTTATGTTATAAATCTCTTAGTTTTATCAATAAACATAAAAAAAAAAAACAGTATGTTGTGATACTATGTATTAATAATGATCCAATAATTTTTTTATGATCAAGAAAAGTGTGAAACTTTAAATATACGCTCCTACATTTGGGGCGCTGGTGATTGTCGTCAGTGATGTAATCCGCAGGGTTCATTAGGAGGTTTCGGGTCTTCCAACATCAGACTTCCCTCGCCCTGCTGACCCTATCAGAGGTGATCAAACTCTGGTACAACCACCAACAATACCCGCTAAAAGACTTTTGCCAATGAAAAAAAAAAAGAAATTTCCTTGGACGGTTATAAAACTCTAACCCATTTAAATACAAAGCACCGCGCATCTGATTGGTTGTTAGTAACAGCCAATCAGAAGCGTGGTGCCTCGTACTTAAATGGGATACGTAGCCAGAAACACTTTTCTCTGTACGGATTTACAAGGTTTAGATTAGGTAAGTCAACCCTTCTTTAATAATGATAGGAGAGGAAGGATTTTAATGATTTGTTTTACATTTTTTTTTCAAATTATGTTATTAGAACTATCTTTAATTAATGGCATACCTATTACTTTAATTACACCTTATGTTATAAATCTCTACATATCAGTAAATAATAAGTAAAAGTAAAGTCGTCGGGGTGGCCATACAGCAAGGGAGTCTATCCTCTTTTCACTAGTGCTAAACCAAGGAGATTGTTTTGGTGTCTGAGATGGGGCGCCACACCTACCATCAGCTCCTCACTTTACCGCTCTGGTCCCTGTGCTACTCATACGCCGAGTTGACGAGGGCCGGTATCGAACCAGGAACCTTGCAAGTAGTATTAATAATAGTCATAGAGATATTCATGGTGTCCATTTTCTTATATAGATCATGTCGAAAAATATGTGTAATAATGTACAGGTGTGAAATAATGTGTTATTAGAACTGTCTTTGATTAATGACATACCTATTACTTTAATTACATCTTACTAGCAAATATATGCACCCTCCGGGTGCAAGTATTTAAGTTTTAATGTAATGAAATATCGTATTAAATTAGAAAGTCTAATAAGAATGCAGATAAAAAAGATATGTAACAGAGTGGGGTTATAATAGAAAAATAGAAATGAAACTTATTCTTCCATCACTGCTGTCTTTCATTGCTGAATTTTACTTATTTAACTATTTAGTTAAATTAGGAAATAAAGAATAAAATTACACTTATTTTTTATTGTTAATGGATTTCATTTCAGATTCATTGAAGAGATTTTTGCTTATATTCATTAAAATAATACCAAACAGTTAGAAATCAATAATACTAAGCACATATTTAATAAAATCACATTTTTAATATCAATATGCAAATTAGCCTTCCCGTTCACACTGCAAACCGCTATTTTTTGTATATATAAATACAATAGCATGTTATTCATATGTAGATATGGACAACACTAATAAGAAGGTGAATCAATTTTATTAATAATTGAGGTTTAATATATATATAAAATCATGAAGAATGTGATGAAAATAACTATGTTAATTGTGACTCGATTAGAAATATAGTTTCGGTTACAGACAGAAAAACACACAATCTCCATTATAATAAGATGTTATAAATCTCTTTTATCAATAAAATCACAAAAAAAACCCAGTATGTTGTGATACTGGTGTTATGAATATCTTTCTATATATATATTGCAGGTTTTAGATATGATCCAAAGTAAATGAAATGTCAATTCTTTTTAGATAAAAAGAAATTCCTTTTTCTTTTGGATTCTGTGGGTGGGGATCTTTGTGTTGGGGGGACACTGATAAAAAGTTACTTTTTATAGATTTAAAAAAAACAGAATGAAAAAAGAGAAGCTATTGTCATTGTTTGACCAGTGTCTTTGGTAAGATGACCTTTAAGATTGAAATTCACACTTGTGAATCTACTCAGATTTCCTGACCTCAAAGAAATTTCCTTAAAATTTCTTTGTGATTTGTTGGAATGTGTTAAAAAAAGAAAATTTTGTGTGTATACACACACTGGTGCACACATATGTATGTGTGTGTGTGTGTGTGTGTGTGTGTGTGTATATATATATATATATATATATATATATATAAATAAAATGTATATGTCATTCTCATCTCTTCAGTGTGGCTAGATACAGCAATTACGTCTTACCAGGAGCGAAATCCGATTCGTTAACCTCTCGGCTGCTGTTAAGAGGCGGTGTTAAAACTATTAAATACATACATTTGTTTATATATTTTACGATCACCAGAGAGATCCAGTCTACAGTGAGGGAGTCTATCCCCTTTTCACTAGCACTAGACCAAGGAGATTGTTTTGGTGCCTGAGACGATGCGCTACACCTACCATCAGCTCCACACTTTACCACACAGATCTCTGTGCTACTCATTTGCTGAGTTGGCAAGGGCCGGTATCAAACATGGAACCTTGTGGCTCCTAGCCAGATGCTATATATGTGTGTGTGTGTGTGTGTGAGTATATAATATAGCTTTTTCACTAGGTGTTTTGTTAGAGTTCAAGTGGTGCAGCTGTACAGTAGCACTGATACAGCTATGGCCTGGAAGAATTCTTGATTTATATTATCAGTGGAGACGTAGAGGTCCTATCTGGAGATCTAAAATTCCAGCTTCTAAGTGAATCCATTATTTTGTGTATATATATTTACAAACCCCTCCACACGAGCAGGATGCAACACAAGGTCAATTTCTTAAGCAGAGTTTAACAGGTTTGAATTCAGAGTTTTCCTTCTCCTAGACCGGTTGCCTAACCAAGGTTAAAGAGCCGAGTCTGCCCTACTATTTATCCATAGCTGGAGGGAGAGTAGGATTCATACCTTTCCCAAGGGTATTATTTTATGTATAGTGCTCAGTAATTTCCTTTTGGTGTTTGAGATGTTGTAAATGTAGTTGTAGGTAGTTTAAAACTGTCCAATATGTCTGTCTGTTAAGTCCGTATACTTTCGACCATCTTTGGTCATTTTTGAGGACGCAGGTGCTCTTATGTTGTGGAGCGGTGAGTTGTTTCTCTGGAATTTCTTCAAGAAATAGTGAAAGATAGAATTGACTATGTAGGTATACATATATATGTGTCTACAGATTTATTCTCTCTATCTATCTATCTGTCGATGTATCTATCTACCTATCTTTCTATATCTCTGTCTCTGTCTCTCTACATATATAAAGTGTTATTATGGGTCCAACAGGAGAAAATTAAATATTTTATAAAAAAAGGGTCCACAAAATGGATGATACTTTTAGAAAATTTAAAAGAAAATTTTTATCTTACATTTGCGACACATGTTTCAGATCTTCTGATATCTTCTTCAGGCATTGATTAATCATCTCTCTCTCTATCTATCTATCTATCTATCTCTCTCTCTCTCTCTCTCTCTCTCTCTATATATATATATATATATATATATATATATATATATATATATATATATTTTTTTTTTTTTTTTTTGAGGATATGTGCTTAATTGAAGTCGTACCTAATTTTGAAAGTTAATTAATTAATGATTAATTTATTAGGCGGGCATACTTTAATTAATTAATTATTAATTAATTAACTTTCAAAACTAGGTATGACTTCAATTAAGCACATATTCTCCCAAAAATTGTCGGCTAAAAAAGCCATATCATAAACACACCACGTGTGTATTTACTTCTCATATATATATATATATATATATATATATATATATATATTGACAGATACAGAGATGAATGATTTTTTAAAAAATTTTAAAACGCTCTAAATTGAACTTATAAGAACTTTAAAACTCGAGTTGTTAGAAGCCATTTAGGGTAGCAGTCAGTTTCACAATGTAGATCTATTTCAAATATTGCTTATGTAGTTAGTAATTGTCTGTGAAGATTGGAATTGTAAAAAAATAAACAAAAATAAAAGAACACGCTTGAATATCAACATTGTTTAAAAATCAAATATTTTGTTTTTTCTTCTAGGACCAATTGGAGGTGACTGAGGCAGGATCGGCATACAAAGTTCATTCAGAAAGGCCCCATTTGGTCAGTTTAGGAAGTGGACGCTTGTCTACAGCCGTCACATTGCTACCTCTTAATGAAGGTATGTTTTCTGGTTTCTCTCTTCTACTTTGGAAAAAACTTAAAATTCAATGTGAACATGGTTGTTAGGGTTTCCTTTCAGAATGTTTATATTGATGAATACCATATATATATTTACCAACCCCTCCGCACGAGCAGGATGCGACACAAGGCAAATTTTCAAGCAGAGTTTAACAGGTTTGAATACCTTATATAGTCATGTATCAATCAACTTTTTGAAGTCTCTTGCAGTTAGGTATTTTCAGCATACCAGTTGGCCTTGGACAACTATTTGTAAAAAAGTTAGCGTCTCACATGGCGTTACCTAATCACTTCTGCCAGGTCCTCTGCACAGCATCCATTTTCCATGCAGAGCTGATCGATGTAGGTTTTTGCTGGTCAACCCACACTGGTGTGTCAATGTGTGGGTGCCCAAAGGAGAACATCACTTATGAGCTCGTACTTGCTTCTCCAGCAATGTCCAGCTCATCTTACAAGTGGCCCTACAACTGCTTCCAAGATTTATTCAAGATAGCACTCAGCTTTCTTGTATAGTTTCCATCTAGCTTTTTCTCCAAGAATTTCTTTAGAGTCCAAGTGGTGCAGCCATACAGTAGCACTAACATGGCTACAGCTTGGAAGAATTCTCACTTTATCTTATCAGATTTCCTTATGATTGATAATCTAAGTCAAAATTTAGAATTTAGCTTTAGTGATGTTCAAATGTCAATGATGTTTGAATGAATATGAATCAAATGCTGCCCCCCCCCCATGGGGCCATGAGCACATGCAAAAAAAAAAAAAGAAAAAAAGAAAAGTGCTTTCATATGGTCAGGAAGAAGTGCAAGAATTACAAAGAGAATTGTCACAAAGTGTCTGTCAATCTATTCAAAACCCCTTCGTCTAGTCATGTGTTCCAGAGTAGCTAAGGTGATGACTCTTTGAGGGAGAACAAGTATTTCCAGGGGAAAAAATATGAAATGTTTTCTTTTCTTAAGAAAATGAAAAACTCAGCCAATTGGACAATTTATAAGTGATAAATAATTATTTTATTTTAAAAAAAATAATGATTATTTACTTCTTTTTTTTTTTTTTTTTTTCAGAAACAAACATATACAACAACATGAAAAGTTCATAAACAAATAGTTCACATGTTCAAATAAATACGTTTTTTCTTTTTTAAATGAACTCTCCTTTCCGCCTTTTTCACTTTATAACTTTCAGTTCAGTCCTACAAATTCACTCTTCTTTTTTCTTTCGATAATCCACTTTCAATAAACTTTCTTCTTTTTCCCTGTTTAGTTCGTTTTTCCCAAGAATAAACTCTTTTTCAATCCAACCATCCGATTCTTAACTAACTCTCTAACTAACTTTTTTTCCTGTTCCTTAAACTACCGTCTGGTTTTTGTCGAATTTTCGCACCTCACTCTGTTTACATCTTGAGTCTAAGGGCGGCAAACTCTTGTTCGCCCTTTGTTCAAATGAACAGCAGACCAGATGAGCAATGCCCCATTTCAGTTAATTTAAATTACATTACAAACAGAACTTGTGTTAATAAACTATTCTTAACTGGTTAAATTTATTCATAAATTTAACAAATTCTGACAGAATATAGGATTATCATATATTTAATGTAAACATATTCCTAATAATTTTACTATAGAAAAGCATTGATGTCAAGAATTAAGATTGTCAAACTATTATAATAAGAAATTAACTTAAATTTCATAACCTAAAACCTTGCCGCCCTGTTGGCTGGGGCGTTAGAATGCACCGACTGTACCACTGCAGAGGGGTAAGACTCCCCCAATGGGGCCACCTGTTAGCCATGGGTGGCGACCCGTGATGCTTAAGGATAGAGCCCAGGTGGATGAGCAGTTCATGACATGCAATACTCCACTTTAGCCCTATCTTGGGCTAGACGGTCGGTTGGAGAGGCCCCCTCCGATCATCGGCTGGTCACGTCAAGCCCTAGCACCTATATGATTTTCCCAACCCTATTGCCCTTATGGCAAGCCTCAACCCCTTTTTATCATATGGGTGCTAGAAGGCGGTGGCTGCAGGTCTACATGTCCTGGGAATGACGTTAAACTCTATCTGATGGTGAGGTTCCAGTTTTGGAGGTTTGGGGAATGTGGAGCACCCCTTCATCACCATTGCTCCCTGGTCCACTTTGACCCGGAGTGGTAGTATCTGTTAGGGTCCCATCTATGGGTTAAATAGAAAAATGTATTTATAAAAAAATTGTATTATCCATTAAGAATTGATTTATTTCAAAACTTTATCGGCATTAAATGACCCACTGAGGTTGATATGCCGTAAAACAAACCAAACCAAA
The DNA here is from genome assembly GCA_023376005.1 of Doryteuthis pealeii. Lineage (NCBI taxonomy): Eukaryota > Metazoa > Mollusca > Cephalopoda > Myopsida > Loliginidae > Doryteuthis > Doryteuthis pealeii. Next base: position 91,646,929 of record CM042158.1, on the reverse strand, counting down.
CCAACTAAAACCTTGATGTGTTAAATGTATTATTACTTAATAGAACAGTGGATGTGCAATCTTGTTATCTGACATATTTTATTTTGTCTAAACGTCTATAATTATAGCTTATCACTTATCTGACTCTTATATCAACTTGTGAAATTGTTGTCTTTATTGAAAGCAATGATTTATTAGAGACAATCTGGCTAATTCTTGTGTAACTTATCTCTCACCAGCTGCATAGGAGCTGATGAGTAAATACACTTTCACTATATACTTTTCCTTTGCTATATTATTATTATTATCCAACCCAGACCCGACTTGACCAGCTAACCACGCCTGCTTGACCTTATCTAGCCCTGCTCCCCATAACCAATCCAGTTTAGTTTGTTACAGAACTATTTATTATACTCTCAAAACACATTCTCACCATTGTTTGTTTATGTTGGTTTTTTTTCTCCTCTGACTGAATTAAACATTGCAACACCCTGTGAACTTTGATCTTGCACTAGTTGATATTTATTTATTTGTTTATTTGATTTTTTTGTTGATTTTGTTTGTTTGTTTTTTTTTTGTTGTTGTTGTTTTTGTTAGCTGTAATTTAAGTGTTTTTCTGCTCATATTCCTACCATCTGCCTTTTTAGTGAATAAATTACATTCAATTGTAAAAGCATTTAGGGGTATTTAATTTGATAAACTAATAGATTAGGAGCAGCAGAAAATTCTGTTGTTGATTCCCAACTACAAAGTCAGTAAAGAGTACATTTATCATTAAACCAGTTCTCTGGTAATAGCAATTGTGTGTGTGTGTGTGTGTGTGTGTGTGTGTCTTTGAAAGGAAGGAAAAACCCAACACATTTATTACATAATGAATTTATTTCGACCAAAATTGGGGCCTTTATAAATCAACTTAGATTTATAAAGACACCAATTTTGGTCGAAATAAATTCATTATGGAATAACAGTGTTGGGTTTTTCCTTCCTTTCAAAGATAAATATTGCTCTGTATATAATCTAAAAAGATTATTATACATTGAGCTCTCTGTAGTGATTTAAAGATTCACTGTATTTATACATACTGGATCATACAATAATAATACAGTGTGTCTTAGATATCACATATAGAATCATCCCTTACTACCAAGTTTTGGAACCTCACACACACACACACACACACATATATATATATATATGATTCTGGATGCAGCAGAGAAGACTTCCCAGGGGGTAATGACCGATGGGTGTGGTTGGCAAGAGATTGTCATGGATATCCGTGCTGCCAGCATTACATGATGATTTCTTAAGCAGAGTTTAACAGGTTTCAATTCAGTTTTCCTTTTTCTAGACTGGTTGCCTAACCAAGGTTAAAGAGCTCAGTCTGCCCTACTATTTTACCCATAGCTATATATATATATATATATATATATATATACACACAACACACACACACACACACACACACACACACACACACAAACATGCAGGGTGTTTTTAAAAAAATGTGATATCATTTGAGGAGCATAGGGTGTTTCCCAAAAATAGGACAGGGGTTTTCAAATTATGGAACCTGACCCTTCAGTGGGTCGAGAAATAAATTAATTGGGTTGCAAATGGTTGATTTACTCATTTTATATCATTGCGCTTAGGTTTAATAGGTTGTAATTCAAATTGTCGTTCTGTCTGTTGGCTGCAGTAAAAAAAAGGTTGGAAAACCCAAAAAAAAACACTGCTCTAGAGAACTCACCAAGAGTGATGGCTGATAGGGATTGGATGGTGAGAAAGAGACAAGAGAATCCATATTGTTGGCATGCCATGATGATACGAGATAATGAAGCACGTGGTCTAATGGTTAAAGTCAAGGGAAATGGACTTGTCGCCCCGAGTTCAAATCCTGGACGTGGTAATTGCATTTCACTTAGTGCTAATACCCTTGGGAAAGGTATGAATCCTGCTCTCCCTCCAGCTATGGGTAAATAGCAGGGCAGACTGGGTTCTTTAACCATGGCTAGGTAACCAGTCTAGGAGAAGGAAAACTCTGAATTCAAACCTGTTGAACTCCGCTTAAGAAATTGACCTTGTGTCACATCCTGCTCGTGCGGAGGGGTTGGTAAATAGATATACGAGATAATGAAACTATTACCTAATAATTACTATTTTAAGACTAAGTCTTATAATCACTTGCATCTCATGATGGAATTTTTTTTTTTTTTTTTTTGTATTAGTTGGAAAATTTTGGCAGTTATTTTTTTGGCAGTAAATATTTTATTTGTGTAAAATATGGCAGCTGTCTTAAAGAAAAGAAAAACATGGCCAAAATGTTTTAATTGATTTAAAGGAATTTTGTTTTTGATGTTATAACTCAAGTATCAGTTAATAGAAAAATAATAGGAAGGAACTCAAGTATTAAGGATAGAGAAAAAAGTTTAGTAAGCAAAGATACAAGGTGAACAGAGTAATTAGGAATTGCTAGGTTGAATTAACAAGTCCTGTGAGATCTTGTTTCTCTCTTCCAAGATTTTGTCAGACATTATTTATAGGAAAAACAGATGATTTGATTCTTATGTAAAATTGTCTAAATGGAATTAATGCTCTCAAGAATTCTAGATAATTTTGTTTAATTCTTGTTTTTTTTTTTGTTTTCTGGCCCCATCCGTGGGTGAAACAGCAGCCGTCTGTTCCTGAGAAAAGAGAAGCACCAGTTCTTTAATCAATCTCTGTCAGGGTGGGGGTTTGGTGCCGTCAATTACATCCATATGTGTAGTTCATTCTTGCTGAGAATCCAAGATTGAAAGATAGGTGATAAATAGGTATTTGTTTATCTGGGATTGGGGGTTTGGGTGGATGGGGGCTTCTTTGGGGGTGGGGCTTCTTGGACGACTCCTCCTCGATCATTTGTTATTATTACGTGCTGTTAGTTAGGAATGAAATCCTCATGAGTTCCACATGTAGAATCCAGTTCTTGGTTCTTGCATGCAGATGATTGAGGTCGCACACACGCACATACACACACACACTCACCAAATGTCTCTCATCCTATCAGCTGGAATCTACACTTTGTTGTTTTTATATTGGATGGGGGCGGTGGGGTCGGGTCCGGTGGGGTGGGGTGTCATGTCCAGAATGACTTTGCTGGAGCAAGTAGCATAAACAAGGGGATAATATGAACTTTCCTAACTAGTAGAACTGAGTTAATTAGAGAGCATCAGTGTGTGCATATATCTACACACAGGTGTTTCTAGACAAAAGTAGAGTGCTTCTAGAAAAGATTTGTAAGCATATATATATATATATATATGTATATATATATATATATATATATATATATATAATTACAATATTCATACACACATACATTACAGTATTTTAGAAAAGATTTGTAAGCATATATATATATATATATATATATGTATATATGTGAGTGTGTGATATATATATATATATATATATATATATATATATATATATATATATATATATAATTACAATATTCATACACACATACATTTACAGTATTTTTATTTTATGCACACACATACAATTACAATTTGAAAAATGAAAATGAATCTAACAATATGTTGAAATCTGACAATATGTTTTAGCCTTAAAACATCCAAAATGAATGATGAGTATAAGTTAACATTTATTTAAATACCTCAGATGCAGTACCTGTAAGTAAAGTTGTCGGGGTGGCCTGAAGTCAGTATCAGCCAATCAGTGAAGGAGTCTATCCCCTTTTCACTAGCGCTAGACCAAGGAGATTGTTTTTGCATCTGAGGTGGAGCTCCACACATACCATCAGCTCCTTACTTTACCACACAAATCTCTGTGCTGCTCATACGCTTAGTTGGCAAGTGCCGGTATCGAACTAGGAACCTTGTGGTTTCTGTACCTAGCCTTATTCTATAATGTTGTGACTCTATTCACCCTGGGTTGGTTGAGCCGGCTCCAACAAACCAACTCACTGTATCTCAAGTGAACGATTTAGTGAATTCATGAAAAGAGTAACAAGGGAATAGGAAATTTCACAAGTGGTCTCCAAATATCGTGTGCTTATCCTCGTTAGAGAAAGGAGATGACTTGGTTGCTGCACATTTTCTACAGACGCAGTTGTAGGGAATTATCTTCCTTTTGCCGGAAGAGTTATCTCCTCGCTGCATTGCTGTTTGTTCCCACTAGGGGACCTCTGGTAGTTAGGCGCGTTCTTTCAAATGCTGCTTCCTCTTTTAGCTGGACGTTTCTCAACGAACTGCTATGGGCTAGAGTCTATCTACCCCCTTCTCAGTGGGACTTTTGCCTCACCTCTTACATTACTGTGAGTCCTTCATACAGCATGGACTATCCTTTAGTTCCATGTCTGTAATATTTATATATTAAGTACACTTGGGTATCTTGTTTATACCTAAATATTGTATATGTATTTACATGCTCTATTCTCCTGTACATTATGTATCTTATCGTTTCCCTGTGCTGTTATATATATTAAATATTTTGTCTCACAACGTGTCGGAATTGTATGTTCATTAAATGACTTTGAATCATACACAGTGACAGGTACTCCAAAAGCTGTAGATTCCTGATGATAATTGAAATGCCCTTTAGATTTTCACCAGAGCCCCTTTAGCTGGGTTGTGGCCCTAATACCACTGTATGACTGACCAATCCTCCTTGGGAGGCCCTACCAGGAACTTGAGTTCCAGGTGGCATAGCTCTGACACTACCATGTTGTCACCACCCTGTCACAGTGAGGAGGGGTTGGAATTAGGGTTCTATGATACTATCCAAATTGTCATAGACTACCAGTACTTGATTCTATAATACTCTTCAGTCACCATAGACTAGCAGTATTTGTATCTTGCTTAACCCTATATTATTAACAGTAAATGAAAAGGGGTGTTTATATGCCATCAACTACAGAAATTCTCCGCCCTGTCAGTGGGGCATTAGAATACACACACTTAATCCCTGCAGAGGTTAAGTCACCCCCAAATGGGGCGACCTCTTGGCTGTAGGTGGCGACCCGTGATGCTTAAGGATGGAATCCTGGTGCCTGAGCAGTCCATGTGCAAATCCCATTTTGGTCCATACTTAGGCTAGACATGCAGTTGGAGAGGCTCACTCAGATCAATCGGCTGGTCATGTCAATCTCTAGCACCTATATGATTGTTCCACCCCTACTGCCCTTATGGTAAGCCCCAACCCATTTTATCAAATGGGTACTAGAAGGTGGTAGCTCTGGGTCTTCATGTCCTGGATATGATGTTAAAGTTCTGGGGGTCTGGGGATTGTAGAGCACCCTTTCATCACCATTGCTCTTAGGTCCACTCTGACCAGGAGTGGTAGTACCTGTTGGCTCCCATCTATGGGTTAAATAAAAAAATTTTTTACAAAAAATATTGACTTTAAAAAAATTCTTCCAAACTATCCCTGCAAATCTTTGCTGGCATTAAATGACCCACCATGGTTGATATGCCATAAAACAAAACAAACCAAACAAATTCTTAAAGAGTCTTTACTTTTTAAAAAGTACATTGGAACATCTGACCCAAAATAATACAAAATTTTTCTGCTTTATAAAGAAACTATAAGCGGCTACCCGGCATTGTCTGGGTAGGGGTGGGGGTATAAAAAAGTTAGTCTCGTAGATCCATTGATTGTTTTGGTCTCCATAATTGATTTGTTTATGTTTTAATCATGAACACCACCAATGACTTTCCTTTCTCTTACTATTCTAATTTTTAAATATCTTCACGAATATGAATAAAATCATTATTTTTTCACAAAAACCAAGCTCTGGTGATAGTGAATGTGTATATAGATTTACTTTGTTATCAATTGTTTTATTTTTGTAGTTTCCTCTGGCCATACATACACACAAACTGCCCTTTATATATAAAGAAATAAGGCTTAATGCCCTTGGGAAAGGTATGAATCCTACTCTCCCTCCAGCTATGGGTAAATAGTAGGGCAGACTGGGCTCTTTAACCTTGGTTCAGGCAACCGGTCTAGGAGAAGGAAAACTCTGAATTCAAACCTGTTAAACTCCGCTTAAGAAATTGACCTTGTGTCACATCCTGCTCGTGTTGGTAAAAATATATAAAAAGAAATAGGCTTGAATTGCCAATCCAAAATTCTGAATGAGTTACATAGTTTTTTTTTCCTGGGTAGAGAGTAAAATAAAGCACATTTCGTGGACCTGAACTTTCAGAACCCCACCATCTAAATTTTTGTTTTTAATCTTTTTTTTTTTTTTTTTCAACGGATTATTATCGATTGCACACCAATCTATCCGATTGTAAAAAAAATTTTTTTAAAGTTATTTATTTTTCGAGTTTTCAGGGGTGCTCAGTTCCCCGTATAAGTTTATCATAAACCGATCCCCCATATCGGAACCGCTGAAAAAAAATTTTTCTTTGTAATTTCTTTTCTTTTTCTTCAATGGATTATTATCGTTTTACACACCAATCTATCAGATTGTAAAAAAAAAAAAATTCTAAAAAGTTCTTTATTTTTCAAGTTTTCAGGAGTGCTCATTTCCCCGTATAAGTTTATAGTAAATCGATCCCCCATATCGGAACTGCTCGATAATAAATAATTTGGGTTCTGTTTTTTCTGGGCCACCCTAATTTTGACACCTTTGCGCCAGTTTCCTTTCGAGTGGTTCTGATATGGGGGATTGATTTACTATAAACTTATACGGGGAACTGAGCACCCCTGAAAACTCGAAAAATAAAGAACTTTTTAGAATTTTTTTTTTTTACAATCTGATAGATTGGTGTGTAAACGATAATAATCCATTGAAAGAAGAAAAAAAAATTAAAAACAAAAATTTTAGATGGGGGGGGGTCTGAAAGTTCAGGTCTGGGCCAGATTTCATAATTTAAACATTGCTAACCCAAATCTTTTTTCTGTCTGAAAGAAAAGTCCTTCATTTACATGGTTAGTAAACATGTATATTTGTTGTTCAATCATTGTTTTACAGCTGTTCTTTCCTTGAGGACACATTCAAGTGCATATATTTGATTTCTCTTGGTGTTAGTAGTTTTATAGTGATAAGAATTGTATGTTCAGCTTTCCTTTGACCATTGACCTCAGTCTCAGGAACAAAATCTATCAAGGATATTTTTTTTTGTTTCTATGAATGACACAGTTGCTGATAAAACTCTTCTAAGTTAGAGACTTAGCACTGCAATGACCCCTTTTCCCCCTTATTTTGATTTATTTGAGGGTTTTTTTTTTTTTTTTACTGCTTTTTAACTTGCAAAATGGTTGTTTTTCCTTAATTTATGACTTGTCACCTGTTCCTTCAAGTATTTAAAACATTCTGGTTCCTAGTGTTTGGATCTCTTGAGATTCTCAAAAAAATTTTCACACACATACACACACAAATATATATATATGTGAGGAAAAAATGAGTAAAGAAAAGAAATGTAGATGGATAAAAATGAATTTTATCGATATCACTTTTAATCGATATCACTTACACATGTGAGAGAGTCCATAATTATTATTATTATTAATTAGTAATTATTATTATTATTAATTAGTAATTATTATTAGTAGTAGTAGTATTATTAATTATTATCAATTAGTAATTATTATTATTATCAATTAGTAATTATTATTATTAGTAATTAGTAATTATTATTAGTAGTAGTAGTAATTATTATTATTATTAATTAGTAATTAAAAAATGAGTTAAGAAAAGAAATGTAGATGGATAAAAATGAATTTTATCGATATCACTTACACATGTGTTTCAGTCCGTTTATCAAAATGTATACGGATTTACACTATTATTATTATTAAAATAATCAGATGGAGTTGAAATGATGATGATAATAATAATAGGAAAAATGAAAAAATATTCCGTACACAGAGAGATTTTTTTACGACCTTCATCAGAGTGAATTTTTTAATTTAAAAAATGTATTTTTATTTTTGATATATGTATATATAACCGCAGGGTGTAATGGTTAGAGTCTTAGGAAATTGACTCATTGGGAAAAGTATGAAAACAATTCTCCCTCCAGCTATGGGTAAATAGCAGGGCAGACTGGGCTCTTTAACCATGGCTAGTGAACCAGTCTAGAGAAGTAAAAATCTGAATGATGAAATTAAATAACACAAAAAGATTACACTTATTTACTTTATTCTAATTGATTTTGATATAAAATTATACATAGGATTGCTTTTAATATTTGAGAATAAAACAATAATATTAGAAAATCAATAACACCAAGTAATCATTTATTCAACATGGTTTTATTTAAAACTGATATGCAAATTATTCACACCATATACTATGTAACCTTTATTTCTTAATGATATATAACACACATTGCAGTATTTTAAACATATTAATATGAGCTGTTTTGAGGCATATCTATCTCGGCTAGACCTTAATAGAGACATTGTTAATAAATAAGATGCTAAGATGAATTAATGATTATTTAATAACCATTGTGAGAATATAATGTAAATAACAAAGGGAATTGTAATGTTGATGGTAATGTAGTTTTGGTTACAGACAGACAGATACACTATCTCCATTATAATAGGATTTTCATGGATTGTGGCAGGAGTAGGTCAGTATTTTTTCATTGGAGGGAAAAAAAAGAAAAGAAAGAAGAAACTATTTTTTTAACATTCACACTGGTCTGTAACTTGATTTGGTTTTTGGGGCCATGTCTTAGACATGAATAATCAAACAAAGCCCTTCCCTCTCCAGGTCAACAACTGGTTTGAATTCAGAATTATCATAATCAGAATTACATAAAGAGGAGTTAAAGTAATATATAGTAATAAACAGGGTTGTGGAGTTGGAATCAGAAGCAATTAAGGGTTACTGGAGAATAAAACTATGCTGACTCCTGTTGAATTTTATATGGCCCTAGTTTTAAGTTATATAGTTCACACTTATAGATTATTAAAAAAAAAATCATTTTTATATCTATTTGTAAGTTATAATCCATTACATAAAGAGGAGTTAGAGTAATATATAGTAATAAACAGGGTTGTGGAGTTGGAATCAGAAGCATTAAGGGGTTACTGGAGTTGGAGTCAGTAAGGCTATACTGACTCCAGTTAAATTTGGCCCTAGTTTAGTTACTGACTCCAGTTAAATATGGCCCTAGTTTAGCCTGTAAAGTTATATAGTGCACACTTTTTAGAAATAGATTATAAAAAAGTCATGGTTTTATATTTATTTGTAGGCCATAATCCCAATTGCATAAAGAGGAGTTGGAGTAATATATAGTAATAAACAGGGTTATGGAGTTGGAATCAGAAGCAATTAAAGGGCTCACTGGAGTCAATAGAACTATACCAACTCTGACTCCAGTTGAATTTAAAATTTATATGGCCCTAGTTTAGCCTGTAAAGTTATATAGTGCACACTTCTTATGAATAGATGATAAAAAAGCATGTTTTTATCTTTATTTGTGGGCCATAATCACTGAATTACATAAAGAAGAGTTGGAATCGAGGTGCCAAAAACTGAGGAGCCAGAGTTGAAGAATTTTGTGTTCCGACTCCATAGCCCTGCAGTTTTCATTAATACAAACAATATTTTTCTGAAAATTAAATCCTTGCATTCTTCCAGGTGTTGCTGTAATTTCTTGAAATTTTAAAATTAAAATTAAAAGAATATATTTCTTCAGAGTTGTCAAAAAATATATTTGATTTTTTTTGTTTTTGTTTTTGTTTTTGTTTGTTTTTTGTTTGTTTGTGTTTTTTTTTTTTTTTTTTTTTTTTTGTCTGTTTTTTGTTTTTTTTGTTTGTTTTTTGTTTTTGTTTGTTTTTTGTTGTTTTTTTGTTTTTTTTTTTTTTTTTTGTTTTTTTTTTTTTTTTTTTTTGTTTTTTTGTTTTTGTTTTTGTTTTTTTGTTTGTTTTTTTTTTTATTATTTTATTTTGATTTATTTATTTATTTATTTATTCATTTATTTATTCATTTTTTATTTTTTCAAGGCATTACTAGGATTGGAACTCCTGATGCCAAAATTATCCAGGATATTATTGTTCAAGGCACTGGAGTTGAAAATGAACATTGTTTCATTGAAAATACTGCTGGTGTTATTACATTATACCCATTGGCTAAAATGTGTGCTGTTGATGGTGTCTTGGCCACAGGACCAACACGTCTCTCACAAGGTAAGTTAATTTCTTTTCTACATTTGACTTTACTTTTTTTTTTCTTCTTTTAAGAGCTTTATAGAAGTTAATATCAGGAATACCTGGAAATAAAGTCTATATCAACCCCCCCTCCCACACTCCTCATTCGGGTTGATATGTCATGTTTATTTTAATGGGCCAGTTTAGCTCAGCCGATAGTGTTTGGCTATGAATCACAAGGTTGTTGGTTCAATACCGGCACTCACCCACTCAGCGTAGGAGTAGCATAGGGATCTGTGCGGTAAAGTGAGGAGCTGATGGTAGGTGTGGCGCTCCACCTCAGATGCTATAATAATCTCCTTTGTCTAGCGCTAGTGAAAAGGAGATAGACTCCCTCACAGTCTGGTTGATACCAACATTAGGCTGCCCCGACGACTTTACTTTTTACTTAAACAGCCAATGACACAATTGAGGCCATAGGTGTGGTGCTCCACCTCAGATGCTATTATAATCTCCTTTGTCTAGCACTAGTGAAAAGGGGATAGGCTCCCTCGCTGTATGGCTGATAGTGACATTAGGCCACCTGACAACTTAACTTACTTTATATCTTTAGCTCATTCTCTCATTCGTGGTTTCATCCTTTATAGAAAACAGACAATTCCATTCTCCTCTTTTAGGTACTATATGAAAGGTATATCTTTTGTTGCTTTAATAATCTCTCCATCTATATATGATGGACTATCTTATTGATTTTGACGCATGCGGGTTCATAAGATAAGTCTGGAGTAATCTAATGAACAACCCACACAATGTTTTGTTTATAGTAGTGAAGACTTGCGTTGGACCATCTGCACCATTTGGCAATGTTGATAGGAAAGAATTGGTGCAAGTAATGCCACAAACCCAATCAATGACTGACCTTAGGCTTTTCTTGTAAGAGTTTTCCATCTCTGTTGCGTTCAATAACACCGAAGTGTCTGATCTACTCTGGTAGGTTTAATCCACATCTTAGTACCAAGTCAGTAATTTCTACAACCTTGTGCATGAAGTAGGCTTGCTTCCATTTCTCCTCTTTAGGTACTATATGAAAGGTATGAACCCCTTCATCCCATACCCCTGTCTATGAGTTAGATAGTACCACTAATGTTCTACAAAGACGGCCTGTGTATGAAGTAGGCTTGCTTCCATTCTCCTCTTTTAGGTACTATATGAAAGGTATGAACCCCTTCATCCCATACCCCTGTCTATGAGTTAGATAGTACCACTAATGTTCTACAAAGACGGCCTTGTGTATGAAGTAGGCTTGCTTCCATTCTCCTCTTTTAGGTACTATATGAAAGGTATGAACCCCTTCATCCCATCCCCCTGTCTATGAGTTATATAGTACCACTAATGTTCTACAAAGATGGCCTTGTGTATGAAGTAGGCTTGCTTCCATTCTCCTCTTTTAGGTACTATATGAAAGGTATGAACCCCTTCATTCCATCCTCCTGTCTATGAGTTATATAGTACCACTAATGTCCTACAAAGATGGCTTTGGCATTAAATAACCCAAGAAGATTGATATGCCATTAAACAAAGAAACCAAACCAAACCTAGTCTTGCTTAGGATGATTTATTTTGTCTATCTAAAAAAAAAATATTTTTTTATTTAAAAAAAATTTCCAATCCAATTTTGAACTAGAATATTGTAAAAATTTTAATTTTCTGCTGTGAATGAAGAAAAGATTTTTTTTTTTTTTAAAATTCAAAAATTCAAAAAGTATTCCATTGTTTAAGGAAAGGATTTTACTGAATTTAAATTGTTTTTTCTTTCTTGTCTCTATTTAAATTTAAATTACTTTTTTTTTCTCTTCATGCCAATTTGAAATCTCGTTATATAATCTGTTGATTTAAAAATCTCTCTCTTTCCATTTGGCAGCTGATTTTGTTCTTTTCAAATTTATTAAAATGTTCAGATTATACGAATGAGAAAACATTTGTGTCTGCCTTTTAAAATGACACAATGAGTTAATTTTGTTTATTTAATTGGAATTTGATAGAATCTTAGAATTTCATTTTAATCACTTCAAGGAAAAAAATATCTTGACTGATTTTCATCTGACAATATACAAGGGTTGATTGATAAATAAGGTCTCTAATCCTATAAAACAAGTTTTAGACCAGATAGAATAATGAAACTGGTATCAAAATGAATTATAAGGGTTGATTGATAAATAAGGTCTCTAATCCTATAAAAACAAGTTTTAGACCAGATAGAATAATGAAACTGGTATCAAAATGAATTATAAGGGTTGATTGATAAATAAGGTCTCCAACTTATAAAACAAGTTTTAGACCAGATAGAATAATGAAACTGGTATCAAAATGAATTATAAGGGTTGATTGATAAATAAGGTCTCTAATCCTATAAAACAAGTTTTAGACCAGATAGAATAATGAAACTGGTATCAAAATGAATTATAAGGGTTGATTGATAAATAAGGTCTCTAATCCTATAAAACAAGTTTTAGACCAGATAGAATAATGAAACTGGTATCAAAATGAATTATAAGGGTTGATTGATAAATAAGGTCTCTAATCCTATAAAACAAGTTTTAGACCAGATAGAATAATGAAACTGGTATCAAAATGAATTATAAGGGTTGATTGATAAATAAGGTCTCTAATCCTATTAAACAAGTTTTAGACCAGATAGAATAATGAAACTGGTATCAAAATGAATTATAAGGGTTGATTGATAAATAAGGTCTCCAATCTTATAAAACAAGTTTTAGACCAGATAGAATAATGAAACTGGTATCAAAATGAATTATAAGGGTTGATTGATAAATAAGGTCTCTAATCCTATAAAACAAGTTTTAGACCAGATAGAATAATGAAACTGGTATCAAAATGAATTATGGAGGGTTGATTGATAAATAAGGTCTCTAATCCTATAAAACAAGTTTTAGACCAGATAGAATAATGAAACTGGTATCAAAATGAATTATGGAGGGTTGATTGATAAATAAGGTCTCCAATCCTATAAAACAAGTTTTAGACCAGATAGAATAATGAAACTGGTATCAAAATGTAGTGGGTTTACAGTCAAGTCATGTTGAATGTACCAGTTCTTGCTAGATCACCGATATTAAGCTGCAATGGGCCTGTCCAATATGAAAATGGTTGACCATTTAACCAACAGCAAGTACTGTAAGAAACCGAATATCAAAATGACTTGAATCAATATTAGATTACCCAAAAAGGCTTGATATGCCATAAAAAAAAATTAAAAAATAACCAACTTTTAGGAAAATATTGCAGAAGGGTTAGAATCCCAGAGCCAAACTTGCATTTTCTTCTTTTTGGCCTGTCAACAAAGCTTAGGATATATATATATATATATATATATATATATATATATATACGTTTTTTAAAAGCAAATGTTATAGAATATTCCAACTGCAGTTTCTTGCCGTAGCAATTCTTCAAGGAATTCCCTGAAGAATTGCTACGGCAAGAAACTGCAGTTGGAATATTTTATAACATTCGCTTTTAAAAAACGTATATTTAGCTCTTTTTATTGAGCACTTTTTAAATCGATTTTTATTAACCCAGAAGTAAATTTATTTGCTTCGTAGATTAGCAAAGAACCGTTATATATATATATATATATATATATATATACTAGCAAATATATGCACCCTCCGGGTGCAAGTATTTAAGTTTAAATGTAATAAAATATTAGATTAAATCAGAAAGGCTAGTGAAACTAATTAAGAATTCAAATAAAAAGATTTGAAACGGAGGGGGTATAATCGGAAAATAGAACAACTGAAACTTACTCTTTCATCACTTCCGTTTTTCAATGCTAAATTTTCCTAATTTAACTATTTAGTTAAAATAGGAAGTAAATAATAAAATTACAGTTATTTCTTCTTGTTAATGAATTTCTTTTAGGATTTATTGAAGAGATTTTTACTCATATTCATTAAGATAAAACCAAACAGAAATCAATAATACCAAGCACATTTTTATTAAAATCAGTTTTTTTAATATCAATATGCAAATTAGCTTTACGTTTACACTGAAAACTGGTATTTTGTTGTATATATAAATACAATTGCATGTAATTAGTATTTAGGTAAGGCCAACAGTATTAATAATGTAAAACACTTTTATTATTAATTAAGGTTTAAATAGAAATAGAATCATGGAGAATGTGACATAAATGACTAAGGGAATTGTGACTTCAGTAGTAATATAGTTTTGGTTACAGACCGAAAAACACACAATCTCCATTATAATAAGATATATATACACACCAACCCCTCTGCACAGGCAGGATGTGACACAAGGTTAATTTCTTAAGCAGAGTTTAACAGGTTTGAATTCAGAGTTTTCCTTCTCCTAGAGCTTAGGATATACCAACTGTCATTGCCATTACTCCAAGGTCCTCTGTGTAGATCCTATCAATGAGTCAAATAGATCTATTTAAACTTTTTAGTATTAAGTAAGTAAAGTCATCAAGGTGGCCTAAAGTCGGTATCAGCCAGACAGCAAAGGAGTCTATCCCCTTTTCACTAGTGCTCGACCAAGGAGATTGTTTTTGGCATCTGAGGCAGAGCACCACACCTACCATCAGCTACTCACTTTACTGCACAGATCCCTGTGCTACTCATACACTGAGTTGGTGAGGGCTAGTATCAAACCTAGAACCTTGTGGTTTCTAGTCAAACGCTCTACCTACAGAACTAAACAGTTCCTAAATTATTTTTTTTTTCATCTGTGACCTGGCACCATTTTCAGCCCTGGAGATTAGAACATGGCTGAGGCATGGAAAAGCGCAGATACTACAGTCTAATCCCTGGTGGCCATAGCTATGATTCACTATTTTAAACTGCCTTGCCAATGTTTGTCTTAGGCTTATCCAGTTTTCTGTTTTGTCAATTTGTTTTGAATGTCCCCTGCTGCGTCATTAAATCTGACTTTATTTTTTTGGTTTTTCCATTTCCTATCTGGAGGTGAGAGACTCAACAATTATGTTACACTCAAGCGTTTTTTGTAATCACTATTTGGCTTCTTGCCAAGATCCCCCCCCCCCGCCGCGCTTTGTCTCCCCCTCGTCCAGTTGGGCATCCACCAATGTTATCTTGTGTTTCCTTTGAATCTCACAACAGTAATTGCTTTAATCAACTGCAATGCTTTCTCATATCTTCAAAGACCATTTCCTGAAAAC
>CM042158.1:91626616-91629116 GCA_023376005.1 Doryteuthis pealeii | reverse complement strand
TTCTCTCTCTCTTCTCCTCTCCCTCCCTTCTCTCTCTCTCTCCCTTCTTCTTCTCTCCTCTCTCTCTCCCTTCTCTCTTCCTCTCCTTCTCTCTCTCTCTCCCTCTCCCTCTCTTCTCTCTCCCTCTCCCTTCTCTCTCTCTCTCCCTTCTCTCTCTCTTCCCTCTCTCTTTCTCTCTTCTCTCTCCTCTCTCTCTCTCCCTTCTCTCTCTCCCTTCTCCCTCCCTCTCTCTCCTCTCTCTCCCTTCTCCTTCTCTCTCTTCTCTCTCTCCCTTCTCTCCTTCCTCTCTTCTCTCTCTCTCCCTTCTTCTCCCCTCTCTCTCCTCCCTTCTCTCTTCTCCTTCTCTCTCTCCTTCTCTCTCCCTCTCCCTTCTCTCTCCCTTCTCTCTTCCCCCCTTCTCTCTCTCTCTCCCCCTTCTCTCTCTCTCTCTCTCCTCTCCCTCTCTCTTCTCTCTCTCTCCTCTTCTCTCTCTCTCTCTTCCTCTCTCCTCTTCTCTCTCTCTCCCTTCTCTCTCTCTCTCTTCTTCTCTCTCCCTCTCTCTCTCTCTCCCTTCTCTCTCTCTCTCTCTTCTTTTTTTAATTAAAAAATTTTTCAGTCGGTAGAGAACCGCCTAGGAATCATAAGGTTCCTGGTTTGATACTGGGCCCTCGCTAACTCAGCATATGAGTAGCACAGGGATCTCTCTGGTATAGTAGGAGTTAATGGGTAAGTGTGGTGCTCCACCTCAGATGCTAAATAATGACCTGGGTCTAGCGCTAGTGAAAAGGGAATAGACTCCCTCACTGTATAGCTGATACTGATATTAGGCTCCCTGCCGACTTACTTTTTCTTTTTTTTTCTTTTTTTTTTGTTTCTCATGCACTGAATTGGCGAGGACCATTATCAAACATGGAACCTTGTAATTTTGGTAGTCTGACTGAACATTAGTTACATAAATGAGTACCCCCCCCCCTGTTTCTTTCACTTTGAGAGGCCTTAATAACAAATTAAGTTCATCAAAATAATGCGTAATACAATTTTGTGTCATTTTCCATTCTAGGTTAACTAAGTGATCATGATCAGAAATTAAAGAATAAGAATTTCGGTAATCTGAACATTAGCTACATAAATGAGAGTAACTTCCCTTGTTTGTTTCACTTTGAGGAAGCTGTTATATTTTTGGTAGCCATTTTCATTCACTTGTGAATCTACACTGAAAATATGAATTTGTTTGAATCCAATACAACTGCATGCTTTAACATGAAAATATCATAAGATGTGTTCTTAATAAAACAAATAAAAAAATTTTTTATCACTTCTTTTGTTTCAGATTCAAAATGAAATAGTCGGAAGAGATCTTTGTAAAAGAATAATTTTAAAAAATTTCCCTAATATATTTTATTAAACAGGTGAATAAGTATCGAGATTTTCATGAAAATTTACACATAATTGATTTTTCATAGAATTTTTTTGAAAAGCCAGTAGTCATAATTTGTTTTTGGCTGTTAAATTCAATTGATTTAATGGTGCAAAAAATGAAAACATTGTTTTCGTTCATAATTTTCATTATTTCTGTAAAACTGAAAATTTTTTTAAAATCATCAGGTTTTTTTTTTTATCAATGTTTCTTCTTTTGAATGGCCAAATTTTTCAAGATAATATTAACCCTTTATGCAAGTTTCATTGTGCTTGAATATAAGGGTGTGGGGGTAAAGTCTACATGTCAGATTGGATGTCCCTACTGTCAGTGTCCTACACAGGACACATTGAATATAGGTTATTTCATATTTAACCCATGTAAGTAAGTTAAAGTTGTCGGGGCGGCTAATGTCGGTATCCAGCAATCAGTGAGGAGTCTAATCTCCTTTTCACTAGCCGCGTAGACCAAGGAAGATTATTTTTAGCATCTGGGTGGAGCCCACACCTACCATCAGCTCCTACTTTACTGCACAGATCCCTGTGCTATAATACGCTGAGTTGGCGAGGCCGGTATTAAACCAGGAACCTTTTGATTCCTAGCCGAACGCTCTACCGACTGAGCTAAACTTCTTGGTTAGTTTGACCTGTGAGTAATAGCAAACAAAGGAGTGACTTCAACACTCCCCCACTGCGTCCAGTAATTGTGCCTCACCACTAGATCCTGTTCAGTGTCATACCCTGCGCACATGACTGAATATAGTTATTTATAGACATGCATGTTCTGTAATAAAAATAGAAAGGTTTGAACTATGTAACATTTCAATTGATTTAATGGTGTGAAAATGTAAACATCGTTTTAATCAATAATTCCATATTTCTGTAAGCTGAAAATTTTTTTTTAAATTTAAAAAAAAATCATCAGGAGTTTTTGTTTTTTTTTCTGTTTCTTCTTTGAAATGGTTCAAAAAATTTTGAAGATAATATTACCTTATTCAAGTTTGCATTTGTGTTAAATATAGGGGGGGGATTTACATGTCAGATTGGATGTCCCCACTGCTCAATGTCCTACCCAGGATATAGATTATTCATAATCTCTCGTAAA
>CM042158.1:91619413-91626606 GCA_023376005.1 Doryteuthis pealeii | reverse complement strand
ACCGGGAATGGACTGAGCTATCCCGAATAAAATATTAAAATACAAACATGAAAAAATAAATATAAAATTAAAGAATAAATAATAATAAAAAATAAATAATATAAAATAATATGAATATGAATGAATATAAATATAGATAAAAATAATAAAATACAAAAAACAATATATATATAATATATAATATATACAAATTATTGAATAATAATAATAATAATAAATAATAGAAAAATATATACAATATAAATAAGATATAAAAATAATATGAAATAAAATAATTAATTAATTAATTGATAATAAATAAAATAATATGAATAAATATAAATTTGAATAATAATATGAAAATATATACCAAATATATACAAATATAAAAAAGATATAAATGAAGGTTTAACCCGTCTGAATAAAATGCTGGGCATATTCCCAATGAAATCTTATTAAAATGAATGGGCAGAGATGAAAGAAAGTGAACCCCCCCCCCCCCGCAAAAAAAAAAAAAATACTCAAGTAATGGAATGGAAACTATTTTTCAGTATTATGAAATTCCCAGCCAACAATGGAAATGAGATCAGGCAGAAAAAAATATTGTGTGCTTAATATCCTTTGTAAGAAAATATAGTTTATTACTACAATGGTATTATGCTGAAGTTGAATATTTTACCATATTGGATGGTAGGTCAGAAAATTTGGTCTGATAAAATATGAACATATTCATATATATATATAATGGACTCTCTCGTCGATTTTGAGCATGAGGGTTCACCACACAATGAACACCCACACAGTGATTTGTTTATAGTGGTGAAGGCTTGTGTTGGACCATCCACACTTTTTGGCACAGTCGATAGGAAAGAATTGGTGCATCAAGGGTTGCCACAAACCCAATCAACGACAAACTCAGGAATTTTGAATTCAGAGTTATCCCTCTCCTAGACTGGTTACCTACCCAAGGTTGAAGGGCCCAGTCTGCCCTATAGAATAGGTTCATACTATATATATATATATATAGAATATATTCTCTCATTGGATCTACAACAATCAAATATATATATATATATATATATATATATTAAAAAGTAAAGTCGTCGGATGGCCTAAAGTCGGTATCAGCCAATCAGCGAGGGAGTCTATCCCCTTTTAACTAGCGCTAGACCAAGGAGATGGTTTTTGCGTCTGAGGTGAGCACCACACCTACCATCAGCTCATTACTTTACCGCACAGATCTCTGTGCTACTCATACGCTGAGTTGGTATTGAACTAGGAACCTTGTGGGATGTGTGGTAAGGAAAAAAATTATTTTTCATGAAATTTCATGGAAACATCAAAAGAGCAAAGCTTAAATCTGTTTAATAATTTTTTCTTGTTGTTTGTTTTTTTTTTGTTTTGTTTATCTAAAAGTTAAAGGCTAATTTTTGTTTATTTATTTATTTATCTTTTTATTCAATTTACTGTTGGAAAATGTTTTTGTTGGTTCTGCCATATTGGGAAAAAGTAGTGAAAAGCAAGAGAAATACTTTTATGTCACCTTGGAAAAAAAAAATCAAGGTGGGATATTTATCTCATTCAGGTGTAGTATTTCTATAAGACCTGCGTTTGTATCAGGTGATTTTCTTGAGAATTATTTTTAGACATAATATTGTTTAAACTAACAGGTCAGAATGTTAGGGACTTTTTTTTTTAAAGGTTTTAAATCTTGCCATCATTTTTTGCAACAATAAATATATATATATCTTTCATAAAGAACAAAGAACCATTTATTTCCCATAATTCAGATAATAAACCAAGAAAAATACTCACTGCTCACATCAGAAGACATATTTACCTTAACTCTTAACGGCTGACTTCTGATTTAGGTCGGAAAGTTAAAACGGAAAGTTTTTTGGTCGTCCCCAAATGACAGTTTAACTACAGTCTATGAATTAACATTTTGCAAATTGGGTTACGGTTTTAGGGGATTAAGGTTGTTTTTAATTACGTATTGCTTAAAAAAAAACAAATTAACCCAAATTACTATAAATTTAATGTATTATGTGTGTATATATATATATATATATATTATATATATATATATATATATCACACATACATATAAATCAATAAGTCCTAAAAAAGAATTTACATTACACAACAAATATTTAGTCTTAAGTATGATATACTTGTTAATATACTTGACCCAATGCTTCTTCAGCACAGTTGACAAGGTTTAGAATATGCCAAAGAGTGCAGACTGCAGAAGAGTACCCCCCCCCCTCAGAAAAAAAAAAGAGAAGTTATTTAATAATGATATGACATCTGTTTTAAAACTTGGACTTTGTTGTGTTATACGCAGGACATCCTGTTTTTGGGGGTGTGTGGTTAGAGTGGGGTTTGTGGGCGTCTCTGTTTGCAGCTTGCAATATGCCAACAGCATCTCCTGCAAAAGGGGATACTGTTGGTGTTTTCTGAATTCATGAAACAGGGCCCATATTTAATGAAATATGTTTAAATTATGCAATAATGACTATGAGAAGAAAATATTTTAAAAATCTAACAAACACAGGATGTTATGATCAGGAAACAATTTTTAGTGTCAATACTTAAGCATTTCGGTATATTGTACCATCTTCAGGACACTGTTAAGTAATGTTTATGTGAGGGACAAAATGAAAGATGTTAAGTGTTAAGTTATATATATATATATATATATATATACACACACACACACACACACTCATACAAACTTTGTATGTGTGTGTATGAGAATAAAAATATATATTCTTTAAAATGAGACTTGAAGTCAATGCCATCAAAAATATCAAGATTACTCCCCTGTAATCGGCCGGGTCGAAAGGAACTAATTCCCCCTCATAGGCCACTACACCCGCGCAATGGTGGGGGGAAGGGGAGATGAAGAATAATTAAAGTTCCAATTACAGTCAAACTGGGAAGACAAGGCAACAAACGGTTGTAACTTAAATACAAACCCGAATAGTCACAAAGTCTACTGCAGAATGACAGGATATATATAAGACTCCACAATGTCATTCAAATCAAGCAGCCAAGCAGCCAATCAGAACTCAAGGAATAGAATCACCTAAATTCATGAATGGGTCATTCTTGATTTCTATATATACCAACTATCTTGGACACTGCTTAAGTGGTACTTAGTTAGCTGCTGTTATTCAAACCAACAGTAGACTAACTGACTTCAATAAGGCTCAGAAGGGGGGGGGGCTAAAATATAGGTTATAGGTTAGTCCAACACTGAGAGAGATTATACACAGCACAAACATTAAGAATCAAAGAAAGAAAGTTGTGATGTATTCCTTCGTTTATATTTACTAATAGTATAAATACTAATTAGAAAAACTTTGGAAGATACTAACCACACACCCCCCATACCCCATGGATTGCATAAAAGGGAGAAAAAGAAACATTTACATTAATCCCAAATGTTGATTTTGGACTTTAAATCCATTAAAAGAAAGAAAGAAGAAAAAAAGCAACAATCTAAAAGAGGTGGTTACTACAAAGGACCCCCCACCCCCACCCCCCAAAAAACAACTCAAATCTAAAATGGAAATCTAATCTAATTTATGTGGCCAACTACAAATAAAAGTTTAATTGGGCCACAACACAACTGACCTTTCTCATTAGAAACGTCTATTTTATTTTTTTGTTGTTTGTTTGTTTAAGACTAAACCCAAACAACTAGGTTGAAAGAATGGTAAGGGTTACCTGAACCCAAGTATTTTTTTGTTAGACCTTATTTTTCCGATGTAGGTATCATTGGGGAAACAAGAAAAAATATTATTATTTATTTATGTTAAGAAGCAATTACAATGCATATAAAAATAAAATAATGTTCAGTCTTATCGATTTCAAAGAAACTTCATCATCAGAGACTTTTTCTGAAATGGATGCGTCTTGTGTGGTTTTTGTTTTGGACATTATAAACACGTGTTTTTTTTTTTTTGTTTTTTTTTTTAAATATGTTAAACAGACCAAACAGAATGGTCTATTGTTAACATCAGCCGGACAACAAGGGAGTCTATCCCCCTTTCACTAGCACTGTTTTAGATTAAAACCAAACAACTAGAATCCAGGTTGAAAGCATGGTAAGGGTTACCCAAAACCAATCTTTTTTTAAACCTTATTTTTCTGATGTATGCATCATTGGGGAATCATTGGTTACCCAAAACCAAGCTTTTTTTACACCTTATTTTTATCATTGGGGAATCATTGGTTACCCAAAACCAAGCTTTTTTTACACCTTATTTTTCTGATGTATGCATCATTGGGGAATCATTGGTTAACCAAAACCAAACTTTTTTATAACTTATTTTTCTGATGTATGCATCATTGGGGAATCAGAAAAAAAAATGTTAAACAGGGTATCCTATTGTTGGTATCATCCGGACAGCAATGAAGTCTATCTCCTTTTCACTAGCGTTAAACCAAGGAGATTGCTTTTGTGTCTAATGTGGAGCAACACAACTACAATCAGCTCCCTACTTTACAGCACAGATGCACTAAGTTGGTGAGTGCTGGTATTGAACCCAGAACCTTGTGGTTTCTAGGTGGATGCTCTACTGACTGAGCTAAACCTATCCCTAATACTTTGTACTGAATTATTTCCGGAACGTAGATTGTGTAATGGGTCCCATATCAATAACAGATCTTTTTTTTTATGACTTGCTCTCTTGCCTTTGCCAGTATCTTATAGATATCAAATCACTTCCTATTTATATATCCTATATTATAAATAGTTTACGCAATGCTGACAAAAATAACAGCACTATCTATATTTATTAATAATGGAGATTTTTTTGTTAGACCTTATTTTTCCGATGTAGGTATCATTGGGGAAACAAGAAAAAATATTATTATTTATTTATGTTAAGGAAGCATTTACAATGCGTATAAAAATAAAATAATGTTCAGTCTTATCGATTTCAAAGAAACTTCATCATCAGAGACTTTTTCTGAAATGAATGCGGTCTTGTGTGGTTTTTGTTTTGGATGTTATAAACACGTGTCTTTTTGTTTTTTTTAATGACTTGCTCTCTTGCCTTTGCCAATATCTTATAGATATCAAATCACTTCCTATTTATATATCCTATATTATAAATAGTTTACGCAATGCTGACAAAAATAACAGCACTATCTATATTTATTAATAATGGAGATTTGTTGTCTGTGTCTGTAACCGAAACTATTTCCCTGATTACTTTACAAGCTCTTAGGAATTGTGTAAGTTTATCAATGAGTATTTAATTTATATATTTAATTCATAACAACAACAACATTTAATTTATATTCAAAATCCTTAATACGTAGAATTTAAATATGGGAACATTAAACGGTCCACATTGTTTTTTAAAACAAGTTTTAATAAATTAATGTCTTTGAAGAATAATTAAAGTTCCAATTACCGTCAAACTGGGAAGACAAGGCAACTGTTTTAACAGATTTTGTTGACCTATAGATGGGACCCTAACATGTACTACCACTCTAGGTGGACATGGGAGTAATGGCAATGAAGGAGCACTTCAGATCTTCAGAATTGAAGTCTCACTATCAGATGCAGTTTAGTATCTTAACTAAGACACACCCTTTTTTCTTTTCCTTTTTATGGAGGGAGGGGGTATTCAAAGACATGTGAATCCAGACAGTGTAATTGAATATATTAAATATATCATGAAAACTCCCAGCAGTAGGGTAGTGGTATTTACCATGTACCCCACATTGTATGGGTTAGGCACAAGGCCCTATTAATGTGGGACCACCCACAAACTGAAGCTCATGGGAGGCGGGTGCAAAAAATGCATTGATCCCATTGACCAAGGCGGACGCCTCAGGCACCGGCCAATAAACCCAGCCCTGCCCCTTTAAATCAAGGGGGCAGGTGTTGCCCGGTTGGGAGGGGGGACGGCCCCCTGGGATCAACGATATTAACTTTTGCGGTCCAAAAGCCACCGGACCCTCTGGTCGAGACCGTAATGGATAATGTAGTTTCAAGGACCATAACAGATGAAAAATGAGTCTCATCCTCACTAAGTGCCCTACACCTGTGGCCTTGTTTTAAAACTATTCTAAACTTAGTAAATAACTAGATGTATCGTAGTAAATTTAGTTTAATGAAAATAAATCGATTAAGCATAATGTCCTTAACTATGAAGGAGGTATTTACCCAACCCACACCTCACGAGTAGAATGTGACAAAAGGTCACAATTATGGGGGCATACAGCAAGGATTCAACTCACTATTCAGTAGTAATAGATCAGCAGGACCAGCTTGCTAACTGTTACACCACAATGGGACGTTGTTCCGTAAGTACAAAGTATAAAATCTTTTAAATCCTTATTCCTCAATGCCCTATATTTATTCTTTAAAGAATGTTTGCATATATATGTAAGGATTGTTTCTCCACTAAACCCCTGTGGCAAAGGGCTTGAGTAAATTCATATATAAGGATTGGATCTTCTTTTTATAGCCTATTAGCATCTTCTGTATTACTGGTAAGGGTAGGGGAGGATTATAATTGTTATTATTATTATTATTGATGATATACGGGGGGGGTGCAAAAGTAGGTATACAGTTATAAAAAAAACACATACAATACTCATCGCATTTATTAAACAAACAATTTAGCCTTACATTTGAACATATATGCCCGCCTAAATTCATTAATTATTAACTAATTAATTTTCAAAAATTAGGTATCACTTCAATTAAGCACATATCCTCAAAAAATTGTCGGCTTAAAGCCATATATAAAAAAAATAAACACATTTGTTTGTTTACTTAACCTCATATACGTGTAAGTAAGTAAAGTCGTCGGGGTGGCCTAAAGTCGGTATCAGCCAACCAGCGAGGCAGTCTATCCGCTTTTCACTAGCGCTAGACCAAGGTGATTATTTTGCATCTGAGGTGGAGCGCCACACCTACCATCAGCTCCTTACTTTACCGCATAGATCCTGTGCTACTAATATGCTGAGTTGGCGAGGGCAGGTATCGAACTAGGAACCTTGTGGTTTCTAGCCGAACGCTCTACCGACTGGCTAATCCGGCCCTATATGTGTAATAAAATGTAGGAAGCACGTGGTGTAATGGTTAAAGTCATGGGAAATGACTCCTTGCCCCTCCCCGCCCAGTTCAAATCCTGGACGTGGTAATTGCATTTCACTTGACATTAATATCCTTGGGAAAGATA
>CM042158.1:91551913-91614413 GCA_023376005.1 Doryteuthis pealeii | reverse complement strand
ATATATATATATATATATATATATACCACCAGAATTCAGATGAAAAGATGTTAGTAATGTTTTCATTTCTTTCAGTGCCTCTTTGGAGGTTTTCCATAAACCTTTGGTGGATCAGAAAATAAGCATTGGATATTATTAGAGTCACTTGCCCGATATAAAACGCCCAAATATCTATTAAAAAAATTAAAGTCGTTTTTGGCCTACCTCTCTCTCTCTCTCTCTCTCTCTCTAATAAATGAAAATGTAAGTGTGTCACATTTTTTTCAACTTTACTCCAAGAGACCATAGTCCAACATTGAATATAAAATCCTGTGTGGTTTCTTCACACACGGTTAAAATTTGAGATCATTTGAATGAGAATTTGGTCAAGTTACCAGATTATAAATTTTTTTCTGAAACAAAATGTATAGAAAGAGCTAAAAATTCTGTTTAATGTTCAAATGCCTTTTCTTATCAGTGAATTTATTTCTATACATGAAAACACACAACATTAAACAGAGTTGTTTCTTCAAATGCAGTTAAAATTTGAGATCATTTGCATGAGAATTGGTGAATTTATTAGATTATGGAGGCGCGTGGGCAAGTGGTTAGAGTCGTGGAAAATGGACTTGTCGATTCGAGTTCAATTCCTAGACGGAGCTGTTGGCATTTCACATAGTGCTAATACCCTTGGGAAAGGTATGAATCCATATATTCTCCCTCCAGCTATGGGTTAAATAGTAGGGCAGACTGGGCCCTTCAGCCTTGGGTAGGTAACCAGTCTAGGAGAGGGATAACTCTGAATTCAAAATTCCCTCCAGCTATGAGTTAAATAGTAGGGCAGACTGGGCCCTTCAGCCTTGGGTAGGTAACCAGTCTAGGAGAGGGATAACCCTGAATTCAAAATTCCTGAGGTCGGTCGTTGATTGGGTTTGTGGCAACCCTGATGCACCAATTCTTTCCTATCGACTGTGCCAAAAAGTGTGGATGGTCCAACACAAGCCTTCACCACAATAAAAAAATCACTGTGTGGGTGTTCATTGTGTGTATGAATCCTCATAAGTCGAAAATCGACAGGAGAGTCCATAATAATTAGATTATAAAATTATATGAATTTTTCTGAAACACCCTGTACATCTGAAATGGTATCAAATTTTATGAAACACCCTGTAATGTAGATAATTAATGTTTGTCATGATTTAAAAAAAAATCAAAACTGTTTTAAACTCAATATTGGCTTGCTCTTGTCCAGACGAACATATCTATATTTAAAATCTGTGTAAAAAAAATATAATACTTTCAAGTATTGATTGAACAGTTGAGCCGGTTCTTTATTTTACTGCTATCACATTTCAGATGATCAATTCTATATATATATATATATATATATATATATATAAGTTAAAAGAAAGGAAATGAATCCGACGGTATGAGTATATATAAAAAGATATGAAAACACCACAAAATGCTGTTAAAGTGAAAACATTTTATTACATAGCTGATATTGACTTTTGTCTCCGCTCTTAACAACACGGAGTATAAACAAGCTTTGATGATGATTTTCGTAAAATCGAAATATTGTTCAATATCAGCTATGTTATAAAATGTTTTCACTTTAACAGCATTTTGTGGTGTTTTCATATCTTTATATATATAAATGTAGACAAACAAGGGATGTTACAATAGAGACCACCTGCCATGTAGATGGGTAAAGAAGAGACCCCTCCCATCACAGTGCCAAATGTGGACCAACACTGGTCAAGGTATTTGATGAGGTTGACTTAATCTAGTCTGTGATTATTATTTGGATTTCTGGCAAGTTGCTTCATTAAAAATTCCATACCCATGCTGTGTATTTAAAGATCTATGAAATTGAAAATTAACACAGCTATTTCTCTGAATTTTTGAGATGAGGTTTGATAATTTGTATTATTAAAAGTTACGTGATGGCTCTCGATTATGACAAGAAGGTTTCCAAGTTTGAAAAGAAGGTTCCCAAGTCCAACAAGAAATATCTGAAGAAGGGCGAAGGGCACACTGGCCGAAATGTTGTACAGATAACAATAAAGATGAGGACAATAGTCCGAATAATACAAATAATACAAAATAACACAACTATGTCTGAGCTTCCTTGTTGGATTGGTCAGTTGTTTATTCAAAACAAGTTGGCAAGTGTTGGAAACTCATAAAAGACAAGAAAACTTCTTTGTTAAAAAATATAACAAAAATATTTATTGATACACAGTTGTGCTACAATAATAAGTCACATAAAGAATAACACCTTTGTTTTGTGGAGAGAAGACAGTAAATATTTCACCTGGTGTTTGCTGTTATTGAAGTCAGTTAGTCTACTGTTGGTTTGAATAACAGCAGCTAACCAAGTATAACTTAAGCAGTGTCCAAGACAGTTGGTATATATAGAAATCAAGAATGACCCATTTATGAATTTGGGTCATTCCATTCCTTGAGTTCTGCTTGACTGTTTGATTTGAATGACATTGTGGAGTCTTATAAATACCTTGTCATTGTGCAGTAGACTTTGTGACTATTCGGGTTTGTATTTAAGTTACAACCATTTGTTGCCATGTCTTCCCAGTTCAACGGTAATTGGAACTTTAATTATTATTCAATTTCCATATTCAAACATTCCTTCTTCAGGACAATATGAAATAAGTAAAGAATAAAAAAAATAAAAAGTTTTCTATATAAACCAAAATGTTCGGACGTCAACACTACGACCAATAATAAATTTCCATCCATTGTAACATCCCATGTTTGTCTACATTTCTCCACATACTGCTGGATTAATTTTCTCATATTACTCCCATATATATATATATATATATAATCCAAAAATCCAGCGAAGAAATCTCCCTTATGACACAAGAGTTTTATTTTTTAAAAACTGTCACAGTTTGAGAGCTCAATGTGTGCTCTTAATGTTAGAGTCACAGAGCAAATATATAAGTAAAGAAATAACAAAAGACTTAGAGATTTAGCATTATAGTCTATTTCAGGGAGCTTAGACAAAGTGTCTAACTCTCCCGACTCATTAGATGTGAATCGCATCTGATGGGTCGGGAGAGTTAACACATTGTCTAAGCTCCTGAAATAGACTATAATGCTAAATCGCCAAGTCTTTTGTCATTTCTTCAAATATATATATATATATATATATATATATAGGTATATGTAAAAACAAAATTTCTTTTGCGATGAAACAAAGAAAATACAGTGCTCAATCACAGTTTGTAAGAGCTAATATTTATTTATTTACTATGAAACATTGTAAAATAAATAATATATATATATATTTGATGTGGATATGGAAAAAAAGAAATGTCCCGTGGAACAATTTGAAGTAAAAGCGTCATCTCATCACCTGCTCATGAATGAATAATGAAATCCAAGCAATATTCCCATAACACGTGCAGTTTTAAAAACACCTTTTCAACATTATTTATAAGTGTATTTGATTGTACAATATACTGGATATAGTTTGTGCGGCCAAACATCAGTGAGGGGGGTGGCCGCGGTGCAAATAAAACCGCTGAGAGGAAGGCCCCGAAAGATGAGAATAAGAGTCCGAAAAATACTAATCATCAAACCTCATCTAAAAAAATTCAGAGAAAAATAAATGAATAAATAATAGACTAAGAACAGGTTCAGTTATCAAATCAATTCTCAGTATAAGATTAAAAATGGTCTTATCTTTTTGTTAAAAGTACTAACATATAAAATATTCAAAATAAAGAATTATTCAGACTAAGAACAGGTTCAGTTATCAAATCAATTCTCAGTATATATTAAAAAATGGTCTTATTCTTTTTGTTAAAAGTACTAACATAAAAAAATGTTGAGAAAGAATTTTTACAACAGTTTATAAGTTGATGTCTATGTTGCAAAATGATGTTTGGAGAATCTATCATTAAAAACAAAAACAAAAAAGGAGAGAGAGAGAGAGAGAGGGGGAGGGAGAGAGAGAGAGAGAGAGAGAGAGAGAGTGATGGGGGTTGGAGCATCCATGCCTCATCCCATAGGTATTCAAACATATTTATATTGCTAGAAAATATATGAACTTTCAGATGATATGTAAAAAGTAGTAGCACTATCAAAGAAGTAATTTTGTTCACTTCCTAAACATGAGGTCTTGCAGCCAGATGTGAGCAGATTCTACTAAACTTAGCAATTAATGTGAGAGTAAGAGAGTGAGAGAGAGAGAGTAAGAGAGAGAGAGAGAGAGAGAGAGAGACGAGAGAGAGAGAGAGAGAGAGAGACGAGAGAGAGCAAAGGTTCTGCTATTTCTATCCTACTGCTTGGTTACTCTCACAGAAAATAAAGTGCATCCAGATTGATAGAGATAATTTAAAGTGTGAGAAAGAGGGAGACTGAAAGTGAGAGAGAAAGTTGAGGGAAAGGGGGAGAGAGAGACAGAAAAGGAGGGAGAAAGAGTGATAGATAGATAGAAAAATGGAGGAAAGAGACAGAAAAAAGGAGGGGGAGAGAAAAGCAGAGAGACAGAAAAAAGGAGGAGAGAGACAGAAAAAAAAGGAGGAGAGAGACAGAAAAAAAGGAGGAGAGAGACAGAAAAAGAGAAGATAGAGAATCAGAAAAAGGAAGGGAGAGAGAGAGAGAAATGAAGAAAGAAAAAAAAGGGAGAGGAGGGGTGATACATAAGGCAGTAGAGAGAGAGTGATAAAGAAATAGAGAAATGTGTGAAGAGAGAGAAATATATATATATATATATATATATTATATATATATATATAGAGAGAGAGAGAGAGAGAGAGAGACCAATCTAACAACTAAAGCTTAAATCATTCCAGATGTTTAATCCCCCATTATAATAAGACCAACAAGTTATTTGTCTGGATTTGAAGTAGGAAGCTCATCCCAAAACTGACGCCTGAAAGAATCCACTAAACAACAAATAAATACAAAATGGCCATATTTCAATACACTTATTATTTTTCAAACAAAAATTATTTTTGTTTACAAACATTAAAAAGAAAAAAAAACAGATAATACTTTTTTTGTACATGGACTAAACTTTATACTTTTAGTAGCAGGATTAACAGATTTCACAGGTACAGATACCACACTTTGATCATTGGCAAACATGTCAGAAGGAGATCAATGCTTTGATTCTAGGTAGGATGAAAAGATACTACACACTGATC
The DNA here is from genome assembly GCA_023376005.1 of Doryteuthis pealeii. Lineage (NCBI taxonomy): Eukaryota > Metazoa > Mollusca > Cephalopoda > Myopsida > Loliginidae > Doryteuthis > Doryteuthis pealeii. The sequence goes on along the minus strand of CM042158.1, from coordinate 91,609,254 downwards.
CCAATTAGAAGTGACAGCAGAACACTGACTCTAAGCAGAGTACACATATACTACACTCTGATCTTATTATTATAATAAGATAATCTCCAATGCATCATTATAGTAAGATTATCTACAATCCAACACTTGACTGTTTACCTAACATAGATGTAAATTCCGACTCTGACTCCTGTTTTCGACACCTCAGACTCTGAGGTGTCGAAAACAGGAGTCAGAGTCGGAATCAGAGGTTTTGTGTTCCAACTCCACAGCTCTTCTGGGTAGGACACTAAATTTCATCTCTCATATCTACTCTGACCCGGAGTGGTAGTACCTGTTAGGGTCTCATCTATGGATCAAATATACATGTTTAAAAAGGATTTATATTCAATGCAAGAATAAAAAATAAAACCTTTTAACAACTACACAAAAAATGTAAATATAAACATACTATGAATGCTAATCCCTATCCTCAAGGCATAAAATAACCCTAGATAGGTTGACATGCCTTTTAAAAATCAATCAATAATTCACCAAGTGTAACACTAACCAGTTTAACTGATCAAGAGATGAGAAGATTTTTGGTTGGATAAATTGTTATGCCTCAAGCAAGAGCTTGGTTGATAAAAGAATTTTTTGTTTTTTTCTAGAGTAAACAGAAAGATAAAAAAAATATCTTAAATGCCATGTCTACAATGCTATGAAATAATGGAATGTAAATCCCTTTTTAACAAAATCTTATCCAATTTTTATTTAATCCAGATAATTTGCAGGTTTAGTACTGATTAAATAAAAAAAAGGACCGACAACAAAAACCTATCCAATGTCAGAATTAATGACACTCATGGGGGGGGAAATATATAAAATTATTCAACATAAAAAGTTGAACTTAAAAAAAAAAAAGAAAAAGAAAGTGAAATTCATTTAAAAGTGCTGAAGCTTTATCAATTCAGTTTAGTAATCTATAATAATAATTCAAATCCTGGACGAGGCTGTTTACATTTCACATAGTGATAATAAATAACATTGGGAAAGATATGAATCCAACTATTTTCCACTCCAGCTAGAGGTAAATAGTAAGGCAAACTGGGCTCTTTAAGCTTGGTTAGGCAATCTGTCTAGGAGAAGGAAAACTTTGAATTCAAACCTAAGAAATTTGTTCTTGTGTCACATCTTACTCATGTGGGTGTATATATATATATATATATATATATATATATTGATAATTGTGAAGTGTTTGGTTTGGTTTGGTTTATTGTTTAATAGCATATCAATCTTCATGGGTTATGTAATGCCAAAACCATCCTTGCAGAAGGACAGTGGTGATACTAGTAGGGGTTCATACCTTTTCCAAGAGTATTAGTCTGAAAGTGACCATAATAACGTGACTAGAGTTTGAACTTGTGTACTAAGATGCTGCAATCCAGCACGTTAGCCACTACACCATGGAAACTCTTACCTAAGTAAATTACCCCCAAAGGTTGATATGCCTTTAAACAAAGAAACCAAACCAAACGTCATATCAGATAGTTTAAAAAGCATTGTTATATGCCATAAAATATAGGAAGTGTTAAGGTATGTATTTACCAACCCCTCTGCACAAGCAGGATGTGACACAAGGTTTATTTCTAAGTGGAGCTTAACAGATTTAAATTCAGATTTTTCCTTCTCCTAAACTGGTTGCCATAGCAAGGTTAAAGAGCCCAGTCTGGCTTACATAGCTGGATTTATACCTTTCTCAAGGGTATTGGTGCTATGTGAAATGCAACCAACTTTGTCCAGGATTTGAACGAATGTGTCCTTTTCTTACAAAGATAACCATTACACAACAGACACCTCCACAAAGTGTTAAGGTAAATAATCTATTTTTCTTTAGTCAAATTCCTTACCATTTTGAGTAGTACTTCATATATTTTCAAGTCTAAAGGGCCGGTTTAGCTCAGTTGGTACAACATTCGTATCCTCATTCGATACCGGCCCTCGCCAACTCAGCATATGAGTAGCACAAGGACCTGTGTGGTAAAGTGAGGAGCTGATGGTAGGTGTAGTGCTCCATCTCAGATGCTAAAATAATCTCCTTGGTCTAACACCAGTGAAAAGGTGATAGACTCCCTCGCTGTCTGGCTGATACTTACATTAGGCCGTCCCAACGACTTAATGCTAGGGGAGATCTTTTTTATTTTACTTATTTATTCCCTTTATCTATATATTTATTTTTTTAACTTTTTTTTTTTATAACTATTTGGACTTGTCAGCAGAAATGCAAATCCCAGGGAAATGAGAGGAAAACAGACAGAATTCTTGATGGAATTCTTTACTTTTTGGTGCATTTGTTTTTGTTTATAACAATTCCTTAATGCAAAGACCTATCTACACAACAGACCGATTCCGTTTGGGTGTTGGCAGGATGTTAATCATCAAACTACTTAGGAATTAGACAGATCCAAATAAAAGAAATAGAATATATACACAATCTATACAATTATTCTGCTTATTTATTTTTTTTAGGTGAGACTTAACTATTTGTCTACTTTAAGCCGCTCACAGCTGCTCTCCTACCACTGTGATCCTACAGCAGCAGCAGCTCTAGCACATATCACAAAAGCTGATAGTTCATTATAATTAAGCAGAAGGACTCAGATAACAATAATGATAAGACTATTTAAATAGAATTAGTTTTGAGGTGAATAAATAGTGAACTTATTCCATCATACAGACAAAAAATACCAAAAAATTTAATACAGCCACGGGGGAAATTTAGTAAGCAAAGAGTTATATGCAATCTTATAAGCTTATATGGTAAGCGTGTGGTCTAATGGTTAGAGTCGTAGGAAATGGACTCGTCAACGCGAGTTCAATTCCTGGATGAAGCTGTTTGAATTTCACATAGCGCTAATACCCTTGGGAAAGGTATGAATCCAATTCTCCCTCCAGCTATGGGTAAATAGCAGGGCAGACTGGACTCTTTAACCATGGCTACGTAACCAGTTTAGGAGAAGGAAAACTCTGAATTCAAACCTGTTAAACTCCGCTTAAGAAATTGACCTTGTGTCGCATCCTGCTCGTGCGGAGAGGTTGGTAAATATATATATGCAATCTTATATAATTAAAACATTGGTTTTTTTTTAAAACTTTTATCAGGACATTAGGATGAAAAAAGTGTTGTCTTAGACAATATTCATCTTAATATCCTGATGAAGGTTAAAACAAAAAAACGAAATGTTTTTACATAGATTTATTTTACATGCTTATTGAAGGAAGGAAGTCAGTCTACTATTGGTTTGAACAATGTGACTGGCCAAGCACAACTGAACCAGTGTCAAGACAACTGGTACTTATGGGAATTAAGAACAGTCCACTCATGCATTTGGGTGATTCTATTCCCTGAGTCCTGATTAGCTGCTTGGTTTGTATGATCCTCTGAGGCTTCATAAATATCCTACCATTTTGCAGTAGTCTCTGCAGCAAACCAGAATCTTATTGGGTTACGACTGCTTGCTGTCTTGTCTTGCCAATTCAACGGTAATTGGAATTAGTTATGATTATTCTACAGTTAAGACTGCTTGCTGCCTTGTTTTTGTCCAGGATTTGAACGAATGTGTCCTTTTCTTACAAAGATAACCATTACACAACAGACACCTCCACAAAGTGTTAAGGTAAGTAATTTATTTTTCTGTAGTCAAATTTCTTAACATTTTGAGTAGTACTTCATATATTTTCAAAATAATAAGTCTAAAGGGACGGTTTAGCTCAGTCGGTACAGCGTTCGGCTAAGAACCACAAGGTTCCTCATTCGATACCGGCCCTCGCCAACTCAGCTAATTGGAATTAGTATGATTATTCTACAATGCTGCAGTCTATCTTATTGGAATACTTTGTCTTGTCTAATTTCTATAAACCAAAGAAATCCAAATAATCCAAATTATCAATCCTCATCTAAAAAATTCAGATAAATAGATTTAACTTGTCCGAACAATTTCCTCCAACAATTATTATGTAGAACAACAATAGCCATAAACACATTTTAATACCATTATTGACCTTACATAAGATATTTATTACTGATATCATTTTTACAACATGTATAAACATGTATGAATGAATAAATTAGAATTGATAATGATGATCAAAGAAGCAATTCTGGTCTGAGTAACTGTAAACTTACTCTGATAGGGCCGGGTTAGCTCAGTCGGTGGAGCATTCGACTAGAAACCACAAGGTTCCTAGTTCGATACCGGTCCTCGCCAACTCAGCGTTATGAGTAGCGCAGGTATCTGTGCGGTAAAGTAAGGAGCTGGTGGTAGGTGTGGCGCTCCACCTCAGATGCAAACACAATCTCCTTGGTCTAGCGCTAGTGAAAAGAGGATAGACTCCCTCGTTGATTGGCTGATACTGACATTAGGCCGCCCCGACGACTTACTCTGTTATAACTCAAGTATCAGAGTTAACAGAGAAACAATAGGAAGAAATACAAGGAGTATAATGATAGGGGGAAAAGGTTTACTAAGCAAAGATACAAGGTGGACAGAGTAATTGCTTGGTTGAATAAACAAGTCCATGAGATCTTGTTTCTCTTTTCCGAGGTTTCATCAGACATTATTTATTAAAAAAACTAAACAAAAAACAAAACAAAATACTTTAGCTGATTTCAGGAGATCAGGAGAGCCTTAATTCTTCCTCTGGATCACAGTTACCCCAGTCTCTTTTCTAGGCTTTTCAGGGTCAGCCCCAAGAGCTTCAAACGTGATTGGTATTACATTCAACTTTATATCTTGATACACTCATGGGTGTATCAAAGGTACTTTTATTTTTAATCAGCTGAGACTTCAAAATATTCTTAACAAATTTAACACTTTTTTTTTTTTTTTTAGACATTTCTCTCTACAGTGAAATGTGTACATAGATGATGTACACCAGAGGGAGAAGCACCAAACGCTTGTAATTCTATCCTCGTTTTAATCTTTGAATTGTCACAAGAGTATCATATCATGAAAAGTTTTAAGAAGAAGAAATGAAGTATTAATAAATAAACAACTTAATGCTCTTAAGTGCATTAAATAGCTTTAGTTGCCCTGCCCCCACCAAACTCAAAGGATTTGGGGCCCTCCCTACATCCAATCCTATTCAAGCAATAGCAAAAAGGTCCACATCAAAAGAAAACAAAAGCCGAGACAATGCATTAGTTTTTTCTTCTGCATTCAGTTATAAATTTGTGTACAGAATTTACACAATTTTATTAAAAGCCCAACAGCTATGTAAATTGTGTAATATGAAGGTAGCAATTATGTACACAATCATTGGAACACTATAAATTGCACCAAAATTTGAAAAAAAAAAAAAAAAAAAAAAAAAATTCAAGATACAAAGAAAAACTAAGATTGTACAAACCACAGCACTGCTAAACCCCTGTTGGTGAGGCTTAGATTATGCTGACTATGGGAGCTACACAAGAATGCTGTGGGTGATCCTGAACAAGACATGGAAACAACCCCTATGAGAAAACAGCTGTATGAGCACCTGCCACATATCACACAAACCATCCGAGTAAGACAGACAAGACACGCGGGACACTGCTGGAGAAGCAAGGACGAACTCATAAGCAAAACTAAGATTGTACAAACCACAGCACTGCTAAACCCCTGTTGGTGAGGCTTAGATTATGCTGACTATGGGAGCTACACAAGAATGCTGTGGGTGATCCTGAACAAGACATGGAAACAACCCCCTATGAGAAAACAGCTGTATGAGCACCTGCCACATATCACACAAACCATCCGAGTAAGACAGACAAGACACGCGGACACTGCTGGAGAAGCAAGGACGAACTCATAAGCAAAACTAAGATTGTACAAACCACAGCACTGCTAAACCCCTGTTGGTGAGGCTTAGATTATGCTGACTATGGGAGCTACACAAGAATGCTGTGGGTGATCCTGAACAAGACATGGAAACAACCCCCTATGAGAAAACAGCTGTATGAGCACCTGCCACATATCACACAAACCATCCGAGTAAGACAGACAAGACACGCGGGACACTGCTGGAGAAGCAAGGACGAACTCATAAGCAAAAACTAAGATTGTACAAACCACAGCACTGCTAAACCCCTGTTGGTGAGGCTTAGATTATGCTGACTATGGGAGCTACACAAGAATGCTATGGGTGATCCTGAACAAGACATGGAAACAACCCCCTATGAGAAAACAGCTGTATGAGCACCTGCCACATATCACACAAACCATCCGAGTAAGACAGACAAGACACGCGGGACACTGCTGGAGAAGCAAGGACGAACTCATAAGCAAAACTAAGATTGTACAAACCACAGCACTGCTAAACCCCTGTTGGTGAGGCTTAGATTATGCTGACTATGGGAGCTACACAAGAATGCTATGGTGATCCTGAACAAGACATGGAAACAACCCCCTATGAGAAAACAGCTGTATGAGCACCTGCCACATATCACACAAAACCATCCGAGTAAGACAGACAAGACACGCGGGACACTGCTGGAGAAGCAAGGACGAACTCATAAGCAAAACTAAGATTGTACAAACCACAGCACTGCTAAACTCCTGTTGGTGAGGCTTAGATTATGCTGACTATGGGAGCTACACAAGAATGCTATGGGTGATCCTGAACAAGACATGGAAACAACACCCTATGAGAAAACAGCTGTATGAGCACCTGCCACATATCACACAAACCATCCGAGTAAGACAGACAAGACACGCGGGACACTGCTGGAGAAGCAAGGACGAACTCATAAGTGACGAACTCCTGTGGAAGCCGGCACATGGACACGCCAGTGTGGGCCGACCAGCAAAAACGTACATTGATCAGCTCTGTGCAGATGCAGGATGCTGCATAGAGGACCTCCCCAGAATGATGAGCGATAGGGACGGATGGAGAGAGATTGTCATGGATATCTGCGCTGAAAGTGCGACATGATGATGATGTCACCTGCAAACGGAACCTTACCTTTCATCTGTAAAGTCAACTAAACTGAATCTTTACTGTTTTGTTTAACCATATAAAGTAAACAGCTAACTGAAATTTTCTTAGCCATAAACCTTACCTTTCATCTGTAAAGTCAACTAAACTGAATCTTTACTGTTTGTTTTAACCATATAAAGTAAACTGTTAACTGAAATTTTCTTAGCTATAAACCTTACCTTTCATCTGTAAAGTCAACTAAACTGAATCTTTACTGTTTTGTTTAACCATATAAAGTAAACAGCTAACTGAAATTTTCTTAGCCATAAACCTTACCTTTCATCTGTAAAGTCAACTAAACTGAATCTTTACTGTTTTGTTTAACCATATAAAGTAAACAGTTAACTGAAATTTTCTTAGCTATAAACCTTACCTTTCATCTGTAAAGTCAACTAAACTGAATCTTTACTGTTTTGTTTAACCATATAAAGTAAACAGCTAACTGAAATTTTCTTAGCCATAAACCTTACCTTTCATCTGTAAAGTCAACTAAACTGAATCTTTACTGTTTTGTTTAACCATATAAAGTAAACAGCTAACTGAAATTTTCTTAGCCATAAACTTTACCTTTCATCTGTAAAGTCAACTAAACTGAATCTTTACTGTTTCGTTTAACCATATAAAGTAAACAGTTAACTGAAATTTTCTTAGCCATAAACCTTACCTTTCATCTGTAAAGTCAACTAAACTGAATCTTTACTGTTTTGTTTAACCATATAAAGTAAACAGCTAACTGAAATTTTCTTAGCCATAAACTTTACCTTTCATCTGTAAAGTCAACTAAACTGAATCTTTACTGTTTTGTTTAACCATATAAAGTAAACAGCTAACTGAAATTTTCTTAGCCATAAACCTTACCTTTCATCTGTAAAGTCAACTAAACTGAATCTTTACTGTTTTGTTTAACCATATAAAGTAAACAGCTAACTGAAATTTTCTTAACCATAAACCAAATTCATGACCTTTTTTTTATGACATCATTGAAGATCAAGATTTAAAAAATGAAACATTCATGTGTGAATATTTCTAATATGAACAATGGACATTAGGAGACCATAAAACTTAACCTTTTCAATTTTATCAAGTTCTCATAAAATACTAAGTTCTCTTCTTAATACTTTAGCTGATTTCAGCAGTGCTTTGTTTATTGCCGCAACAAATGTGGGACAGATGAATTTATGGCCAGTCTATGCAAAATCTTAAATACTTGTTTATAGGGTGAGTTTTCAGCTAGTAAATTTCCTATATAGAATATTAAAACAATTATGGGACAGATGTTGTAATTTGGTTTCACAATTGAGAATGTTGCAATAAAAAGTGAGACAGATAACTTTAGTCTCTGTGCTTGTAATATAACAGTTATAATCTTAGAAAGAAGTTGTTTGCATTTCACACAGCACTAATACCATTGGGAAAGGTAAGAATCTAACTATTCTCCCTCTAGCTATGGGTAAATAGTAGGGCAGGCTGGGTTCTTTAACCTTGGTATGGCAACCGGTCTAATGGATTCTGCTAGGCTATTCCTGCCCAAAACAGACTACACGAGTAGTGCCTTTACAAACAAAACCAGGTTATGGGATGTCTCTATTCTTTATATAACTTAGTTGGAGGCACATGGTGGTATGGTTATCATTACAGGAAATGGATATGGAAAGATAAATTCAAATCCTGGATGAGGCTGATTGCATTTCACATAGCGCTAATACCCTTGGGAAAGGTATGCATTCAAATATTCTCCTCCAGCTATGGATAAATAATAGAGTAGACTTGGCTCTCTAACTTTGGTATCACAACCGGTCTAGAAGGAAAAGTTGGAATTCAAACCAAAAGGGTTTCTCTTCTTCAAAGTCAAAACTACTTTCAGAACTCCTAACCAAAAACTAACATGATCCAAATAATCTTGCCCAATAACAATGTAGTATTTAGCAGATCATTATTACTGAAGTGAATTTGATCCTCACTAAGCGCCCACACTTGCAGCCTTGTAATCAAGCCTAAACTCAGTAAATAAGTAAAGCTTATTGTTAGTATCAGCCAGACAACAAGGGATTCTATCCTCCTTTCACTAGCACTAGACCAGGGAAATTGTTTTTTTGCATCTTAGGTGGAGCACCACACTTACCATTAGCTCCCCACTTTACCACACAGATCATTGTGCTACTCATATGCTGAATTGGCGAGGGTCGGTATTGAACCTGGAACCTTGTGGTTCTGAGCCATATGCTCTACTGACTGAGCTAACAAAAAAAATGACTGACAATAAAATTAAACCAATAAATAAATGCATCATGAGAATCCGCTGAACATATTGTTAAAAACCAATTACTAAAAATTATAAATACTAGCAAATATATGCACCCTCCGGGTGCAAGTATTTAAGTTTGAATGTAATAAAATATTGTATTAAATTAGAAAGGCTAATGAGACTAAATAAGAATGCAGATAAAAAGATTTGAAACAGAGGGAGTATAATCGAAAAATAGAACAACTGAAACTTACACTTCCATCACTCTCGTCTTTCATTGTTATTTTTTCTATTTTAAGTATTTAGTTAAAAGAGGAAGTAAAGAATAAAATTACAGTTATTTCTTCTTGTTAATGGATTTCATTTAAGATTTATTGAAGAGATGTTTGCTTATATTCATTAAAATAAAACCAAACAATTAAAAATCAATAGTACTAAACACATATTTATTAAAATCACATTTTTAATATCAATATGCAAATTAGCCTTCCCGTTCACACTGTAAACCGTTATTTTGTTGTATATATAAATATAATTGCATGTTATTAATATGTGAATATTGTCAACAGCATTAATAATGTAAAACAATTTTATTAATAATTGAGATTTAAATAAAAATAAAATCATTGAGATTGTGATGTCAATAACAAAGGGAATTGTGACTTGAGTAGTAATATAGTTTCGGTTACAGACAGAAAAACACACAATCTCCATTATAATAAGATATTTATATAATATACAACACATATCACTTCCTAACCATTAGACATGACATAACCTCAGATGAGTTGATATGCCATTCAAACTCGAAAAGATCAAAAATAAAATTGTTAAACAGGAGATGTGTCTTTTGTTTAATTCTACATATATATATATATATATAGTCTACATAATAACAACATGCAATTGTATTTATATATAAAACAAAATAGCGGTTTACAGTGTAAATGGGAAGGCTAATTTGCATATTAATATTAAAAAAATTGATTTTATAAATATGTGCTTAGTATTATTGATTTCTAATTATTTGGTTTTATTTTAATGAATATAAGCAAGAATCTCTTCAATGAATCTTAAATGAAATCCATTAACAAGATAAGATAACTGTCATTTTATTCTTTACTTCCTCTTATAACTAAATACTTAAATTAGAAAAAAATAACAATGAAAGACGAGAGTGATGGAAAAGTAAGTTTCAGTTGTTCCATTTTTTATTATACTCCCTCTGTTTCAAATCTTTTATTATACTCCCTTTGTTTCAAATCTTTTTATCTGCATTCTTATTTAGTTTCATTAGCCTTTCTAATTTAATACAATATTTTATTACATTAAAACTTAAATACTTGCACCCGGAGGGTGCATATATTTGCTAGTATATATAATGTGTGTGTGCAAAAGAAGATGAAAATTAAAAATGACCTGGCTGAACAATGAGGAGATGCAGATGCAATGACAAAGATGGTTGCCTTAGAAAATCATTGCTTAGCAACTCATTTTAAAATGTCTGCCAAAAATAATTGTCCATATTAGTCATTAAGGGAGGCAAAGCTGAGAATCATGACATCATGTGGCACTATTATTTTCAGAATAAAAGGGTGTGGTTTGACATGATGACATGTAGATAAGGCATGAAGACAACAAGATATACATCCTAGGGGGGGACTGTGTGGTGGTGTATCAATGGATGAAAGATGTTGCTTAAAAATCAGTTATTAATGTTCAGCGGATTCTCAGGAAGCATTTATTTATTGGTCTAATTTTATTGTCAGTCATTTTTGAAAATCATTTTGAAAAGTCATTTTTTAGACTTCATTTCAATTTTATTGTCAGTCATTTTTTAGATGTTTTTTTTTGGGGGGGAACTGTGTGGTGGTGTATCAATGGATGAAAGATGTTGCTTAAAAAATCAGCGAACTAGATGACTAGAAGATGTGATCTAAGGATTAATCTCTCAATACTAGGCAGGTGACATCTTTCAAGTATTGTGGTGTCTGGTGTAAATGACAACCAAATGGGAAAGTATATAAGTATGCTATAAACATTATTTGCAATGTTATCTTACTAGTTTTAAGAGTTAGTACCCAAGTTTTTTTGGGGGTGGGGGGTACTGTTTTTTAATGGTTGGTTGGTTTATTGATTTTAATGGCATAACTCATCTGGGGTTATGTCATGACTAACGGTTAGGAAGTAATATATGTTGTATATCATATAAATATATTTATACTTTTGTAGTAATTGGTTTTAACAATGTGTTAACCCCATTGGAGATCATGTTGTATGGTATTGATTAAGTTCATGTCTATATTCTATTCTATAATTTTATTTCCTTCAAAAAGGACAGAATTTCCTCCATGTTGACATTTTCAAATAGATCTTTCATATTATTTGCATTAAAATAACAGTTTCTGATGTGAGCAAAAAACCTGCATTCCATGAAAAAGTGTTTGACATGTTTCACATTGTGGTTGCTGTTCTTGTTGTTCTTGTTTGAGTATATAGGAGTGCATTAGTCTTATGTGACCAATGCGTAATCGGGACACAATGACTTGTTCCTTTCTAGACTTTCTTAAAGTTGATCTCCAGCTTCCAAAAGTGGGTTTGATTAGGAAGTGTTTATTGTGGATGTTGTTATTCCAGTGTTGTTGCCATTTTGTATGAAGGAATCTATTAATTTTAGGTTTCAAGTCAGTATATGGAATCTTGAACTGAGCTGTTTTTTTTAGATAAATGCTAATACATAGTGAAAACTGATCAATTTGGACAAGTTTTCATTACATAATTTCTTAAAATTTTCCCCAAAAATCTTGAGTTTGGCACTTTTCACATAATTCTTCTTTGATCAGCCAAATGAGAATTAAGGTTTGGTTTGGTTTGGTTTCTTTGTTTAATGGAATATCAACCTTTGTGGGTTATTTAATGCCAAAGCCATCCTTGTAGAAGAAAAAATAATGGTGTAGAGATTGTCTGCCCCTGTTTGGATTGATGGGGGGGGGTCCAGAAGAGTTATCTTCCCTTGCTGCAGGTTTTTGCCAGTAGAAGTCTAGACTATTTAAATGGGAGACCGGGAGAATTCTATCTCTTTCCTCTGGGACCAGCAAACAATTCACATGATGTAGATGCTTGTGCCTCACACCATCAAATGGGGGGGGGGAGAGAGAGGCTTTATATATATATATATATATATATATGAGAATGAACAAGATGGAATGAAAACACTACACAATGCTGTTAAAGAGAAAACAATTTATAACATAATCATAGCTGATATTTTGATTTTACAAAAATCTTCATCAGAGCCCGTTTACTCCGTGATGTTTGTGATCGGAGATAAGAGTCAAATTTGACTCTTATCTCCGATCACAAACACCACGGAGTAAACGGGCTCTGATGAAGATTTTTGTAAAATCGAAATATTGATCAATATCAGCTATGATTATGTTATAAATTGTTTTCTCTTTAACAGCATTGTGTGGTGTTGTCATTCCATCTTGTTCATTCTCATATTGTCGGATTCATTTCCTCTCTTTTAACTTTATTATATATATATATATATATATATATATATATATATATGTAATTGTGCGACTGGAGTTTAAACTCGCTTACTATGATATCGCTGTTCAGCACGGTAGCCACTATGCCATGAGGGCACCCCCTTAGAATTGAGATTTGCTCACATGAACATTAGAAGTTTTGTCATATCAGGCCCTAAGAGGGGGGTAGAAGATGAAGCTGCTTATTTCAAAGAAAATTTAATTAAAATGGCTGTTTTCCACCCAGCAGACAGTAGCTGGGTAGGAAAGGGGTAACCTGCATTTTCATACTAATCAGAACCAAATGTCTCACACTTAGTTGCTGCACAATATATATATATATATATATATATATATATAGCAAATATAAAAAAGAATTAATGAAAATAGTATGTAAATTAATGCAAGATTTTTTTTCTCTCTCTCCACCTCTTTAAGCGAGTTTATTCAAGACGTTCCTTGCAGTTATTTCTTCATCTGCCAAATGTCGGTTCTTAATTGTTAACAAAACTACATAAAACATCGGTAGCCAGAAGGAAATAATTTTCTAAAAAAAAATTCATTCCTTTAAAATAAAAATGACACATTTGTAATATTTACCAAAAATAAAAAATAAAGGAAAAAAAAAGAAAGAAGAAAAAGAAAAAAAAAAAAAAAGGAAAGCAAAGGGTAAAGAAAAAAAAAATGCATATTTTTTTTTGTTTTTAAAATTCCCCTAACGTCTTTTTTGTCCATCTGTCTCTCATCTCATGACTCAAGGACAGTTTGAGTTATTGCCCCCAAATTTCCGAGGGTGACTAATGGGACCCTGGAGCACCTTTTCAACATTTTTGAAAATTTGAAAATTTTTGAAATTTGAAAATTCAAAAACTTCAAAAGGTTTTTTGGGGTTTTTTTTTTTTTGTATTTGAGGTGGAGCACCACACCTGCCTCACTTTACTGCACAGATCCCTGTGCTACTCATATGCTGAGTTGGTGAGGGCCGTTATTGAACTTGGAATCTTGTGGTTCCTAGTCAGATGCTCTACTGACTTAAACACACACTTTTCAAATAAAATTAAAATAAGTTACTAGAATTATTTTTATGGAATTAAAATGTAAGTTACTAACCGCTTTGGTTTTACTCTGTAACACTAATTCTATACTAAATTCTAAATTGAACTCAAGCTAGGATTGAACTTGCTTTACTGTAATAATGAATCTGCAAGACTAGCTTGCTAACCATTATACTACAATGGGCCGCCCTTAATCATCAACATTGTACATGCTAACAAAGTTACAACTAAAACTATTAGAATATAAGGAGATATTAAGTTATCTATCAAGTTAGCTAAACCAAAACTTTATCCTTTTATTTAACCATATAAAGTAGACATATATATATTTACCAACCTCTCCACACGAGCAGGATGTGACACAAGGTCAATTTCTTAAGCGGAGTTCAACAGGTTTGAATTCAGAGTTTTCCTTCTCCTAGACTGGTTACCTAACCAAGGTTAAAGAGCCCAGTCTGCCCTACTATTTATCCATAGCTGGAGGGAGAGTAGGATTCATACCTTTCCCAAGGGTATTAGCGCAAAGTTTAATGCAATTATCACATCTAGGATTTGAACTCGGGGCGACGAGTCCATTTCCCATGACTTTAACCATCGCACCACGCGCTTCCTTATAAAGTAGATATATAGCTTAAATTTTCATAGCCAGAAATATAAGTTAGGCCCTTTTTTTCTATTATTTTTTCTAGTCACTAGCAAATCAAGACTTTAAAAAATAGTGTTCTTTTGATTATATTTGTAGTACAATCAATAACCACCCATAAATGTTAACCTTTCAATAATGTTTATCAACTTATAAGTCCTCACAAAAACATAGTTTTATATAATAATGTTTATTACTGCAATAAAAAGTGGGAAAGATACATTTATGTTAAGTTTATGTACCGTATTTGACGGCATATAAGACACACAGGTATATAAGACGCACCCCCATTTCAGCAGGTCAGATTCAGGAAAAAAAGTTTTTAGTGTTTAGTTTTTTCTTTGCCACCATATTAACCTTGATTATAACAACACCAGCAATAAAATAAGGATGCATGGAGTTTAGGGTAGGTAAAAGTACTGAGTGTAAGCTGGGTTAGTGAGTATCATAGAGAAGATTAATCAAGACCTACGGGAGGTCTCAAACTTCACCTACGATGTATATAAGACGCAGGACACTTTTTTTAGCCAAATTTTGGGAAAAAAGTGCATCCTATATGCCGTCAAATACAGTAATTTAAATCCTGCCCATAGAGCAGGTTTTCAGCTAATTTATTAGATGGAAAACAATGATTTCTGTATGCAATCTCAAAACTCAATGTGTTATTAGTAGTTTTAATCCGTCCTGTTTTTATTGCTTTTTATTATAACAATCTGAATTGTTATGTTCTTTATTACTATTAATATTTCTTTTTTATCACAATATTTTAAGTTAATATACTTTTTGCTTATCAAGGCTTCTTTCTATGGCCAAAGTGGCTATGCTGACCTTCAAGGTCAACTACAGGTGTCAGAGCTACATTTATTTTTTATAGTGTACAATACAATAAAGGTGATTGTTATCATTGGTTTCAAAGCAGTGTATTAGTCACTTATCATCAGGAAAACATGGCCATACTTTGTTGCTAATACAATGTTTTGAAACCAATAGTAACAATTGCATTTTAATTGTACTGTTCCCTATAACAAATTTATATACACATATACATACATACACACACACACTATATATATATATATATATATATATATATATATATATATAGTAATAGCCTAATCTTTACAGATCACTGCCATCCCTCACAATCCTATAACCAGAACCTTTCCTCTCATGAGCCCTCAAATGACTCCTCAAACCAGCTGCAGATCCACAAAGTTTGATGCAAATATGACATAGGAAGGACGTCCTTCTCGTTGTATCAGATGATAAAATTTTATGCTTATGCACCACTATATGTCTCTTAAGACCAGAAGCTGACTTACAGACTTTGTTACAGATTGCACAAGACACATTGTTTGTTCCTGGAGTTTGCATGAATTGTCCCCGATGAGATTTCCTATGATTGACATATTCAGCCTTAGAAAGCAGAATTTGACCACATGTCTGACATTTCCACCCCTCCATGTTCTCTCCAATATGACAGGTGTATCCCTTTTGAAGTTGATGCTTGAGGTTTTCATGCTCAATTCTTTCACTCTCAAAACTGGTACAGCCATTATCCACATGAATTCTCCAGAATTATCTCCACACATACATACATACACACACACACATTATATATATATATACACACACACACATACATACATATACACACATACACCAAGGTTTAACTTTAACGCCGTCCCGTGGACGATAAAAATTACATCCGGGACGATCAATACGTCATCCAGGACAGTTTGCCGGGGACGGTAAAAATTGTTTCTAAAAGTTAGTACTACATTCCAATATTGGGCGTCCAGTGATTGCCCGAATGCTGACCTCAAAAAACGGTCTAGTTCTAGACTTAAAATTACTAATGGCAACAACACTGAAGAAATAGACACAGTCACACAGTATATATTTTTATGATTGGAAAATGTCCGCATAAAGATGGACATAGAATAAATTTTAGTTTATAAGATTTTTATTTTATTATTCTTGATTATAAATATTTCTGTCAACTGCTTCAGCTTTTCTTAATGTTTTATTACATGTTATTATGCTACTGATGACTGACAAGTATAGATGATGCTAATGAATTAAACAAAATATTTTGATTTCGGGACGGTTCAAACCCCATTCGGACGGTCCAAACCCCATTATGCTACTGATGACTGACAAGTATAGATGATGCTAATGAATTAAACAAAAATATTTTGATTTCGGGACGGTCCAAACCCCATTCGGAGCTACTGATGACTGACAAGTATAGATGAATTAAACAAAAATATTTTGATTTCGGGATGGTCCAAACCCCATTCGGCGGTTGATAATTTTTGTACGGGACGGTCATGCAAAACATACATATATCTTATTAGCAACCCTGTTACACAATAGTCATTCCACATCTGAAGAAGGTGCTGTACTGTTCATAGTGACCCCTTGATCTTCAGTTTCTATTAGGATTTAACTTTCAAAATCCCCTTACTCTCAGAAGACCTGATCAAGAGAGGTGCAAGGGATACACTGATGGTGGGTAGGGGTTTTGTTTTATCAACCGCAGTCAAACCCCCATACCTACATCTATAATGAAAGAAAAAAATAAGAGTAAAAGAAGATTACAAAAAATCTTACCATGTAAGAAGTTCAGAGGTACCATAGAAATACGGCAGTCTGGCATAGCATTTTTCATAATTTGGGCCTCTTGCGGATGGTTGAAGCGGAAATAATTTGACCGTCCCAAACACAACATGCTTCCTGAAAAACAATGAAGAAAATAAAAGTGATACATTAGGAATACAATATTTTGGTTGGTTGGATTTTATGGCATGTCAACCCTTGTTGGGTTATTTTATGCCAAAGACTTTTTTTTTCCAAATCATTCTTGTTGGGTATTCAAATTTAAAAAAAACTCATTTTAATAAAGTCAACCCATAGTTGGGATCCTAACAGGTACTACCACTCTGAGTCCGAGTGGAGTTGAAAGTAATGAAATGAAGTAGTACTCCACACACACCCAACACTCTAGAACATGAACCTCACCACTAGATGCAGTTTAGCGTCATACACAGGACACGAAGACACTTTTTTCCTCTCCTAGACTGGTTGCCATTACCAAGGTTAGAGAATCCCATCTACCTACTAGTGTAATGTGGCGGTATCGATATATTCACTGTATCAAAACGGATATACATAACGTTCTAATATCGATATACATTGTATAGTGGGTCTTGTCAACGTGCCTCCAAATTCCCGACACTAAAAAGGTGTTCGGCACATGGCGGTCATCTTGTTGATAAAAAAAGTACAACGCAAGAAATATATCGTCACAAGCTGCTTAGCTTTTATTTCCAGGGCTCGTCTCGTGGGTTGTGTCGGAGAGGAGGAAAGGCAAAGAGAAAGAGAGACAGGACACTGTTAAATTACTGTGATCCCACAACTGGGACCAGAGGTCCGGTCCGTACCCTACGCGTCCGAAAGCAAAAAGACGCCGGTATTTTTCTTCGTCGTTCCACGTCACCACGTGACTTTCAGTTCCGGTCAACACCCGAAACTTCCGGTTCACATTCAATTCCCCATTGGGGGGTCACGCCCCGGTCAACCGTTTTTGTGCTCATCACTTTTTTTAAAAACCTTTACTATCTCTTATTTCTTCTTCCTCTCTTTTCTAATAGTAGTTCTCGCAAAACTCAGGATAATCCCCATCTTGTTACACTAGTTATCCATAGCTGGGAGAGGAGATATAAATTCATGCTTTTCCCAAAGGCATGAAATGAACAGCCCTGTCCTGCATTTGCCATTTCTTACAACAATAATAATCACGCCACCCACATTCTCATTAACTTCTGAGTGCACCACAACTAACTGTAAAAAATAATTCAATTGATGAAAACTGATAAAAGTTACATATTTAGAAAGATTACTCTATTCTCTTTCCAACCATATAAATCTTTTTAAGATTGGTTAAGAAATACTCAAGAAATTGCAAATTGAACTGATTAAGGTCGCAAATTTGAAAATGTCAGTGTTTTTCAGCTAAATTCTTGTAATGCTATATTTATCCATAGCTGGGGGAGGAGATATGAATTTTGCTTTTCCCAAAGGCATGAAATGAACAGCCCTGTCTTGCATTTGCCATTTCTTACAACAATAACAAATCACGCCACCCACATTCTCATTAACTTCTGAGTACGCCACAACTAACACCCTCTTCATGTCCATAAACATTTATACATTATTCCGTTATCTTTTTTCTCTCCCCCTGAAGAGAGGGGGCAATTCCAAGGGAAGATGCTAAATGAACTTCAGGGTTGTTACCTCCTCTCACCCTTAATTATCTGTTCAAGAGAAACCCAAACAAGCAAACTCGTTCTCTGAATGTTGTAATTATTGGCAGTGAAGCGAGTCAGAACAAAGTTTTTTCTTCTTCGTCTGGTAAAGAAATCCTTCAAAGAACATAAAATAAAATAAATAAAAACGCTAGAAATAGAAGGAAAGCCTACTTACTGTCTTTCTCCCATTAATTTCATAAGTAACTAGCAAGACCTGTGGATATACCTCAGGATGATCATTTAACTATTATGTTTGATACACAAGTATTTACTCAACCCCTCTGCCACAAGCAGGATGCAACACAAGGTCAACAAGTTTGAATTCAGAGCTTTCCCTCTCCTAGACCAGTTGCTATACCAAGGTTAAAGAACCCAGTCTGTCCTACTATTTTACCCATAGCTGAAAGGAGAAAAGTTGGATTCATACCTTTCCCAAGGGTATCAGCACTATGTGAAATGCAAACTGCATCATCCTGGATTTGAACCCTGGTTTGATAGTAGACTTAAGAGCTATTTGAAATAGCTTGATATATGAAAAGTATAATAATCTTGATTTAACTCTCTCACACACAGACACACACACTTTCTTTTTTCCTTCTTTCACCGTTTTATTCCATTCCATTGAAACAGATTTGCATTTACTCATCCTCTTTCTCCCCCACATCTTTTCCGTTTCTTACTTACTATTTTCTCTTCCTTTCTTAATTTTTTTCAAAGCAATACTACCTGTTAGGGTCCTGAGTCATATAGATATGTTTAAAAATGATGCATGTATTTGTATTTAGCTACACAAAAATGAACACAATTCCCTAACCTCTAGACATAAAATAACCCTAGATATTTTGACATGCCATCAAAATCAATAAATCTGATAACGTTCAACACAATATTTGAATTTGAGTAAACAGTGTGAATAAAAAAAAAAAAACCCTTGGTTAAAGTCAAATTTGCAATTCTTTTACATTGGGTACTAGTAAAAAGCTAGTAGTAGTACCCAAGGCTTCCCTCAATAATGGTTTATATATATATATATATATATATATATATATATGGTATTTTGGTTGTTTATCTTTATCGATCTTTTATGCTCATAGATACGTTTGTCAAGACTGCGTTGGGTTTCTCCGATGTAACTTTTGTTGCAGTCATTGTATGGAATGGTGTAAATGCCGGTTGGAGGTGTTAAAAGCGTTTGCAACAAAAACTACATCAGAGAAAGCCAATGCAATCTTGATAAACGTATCTATGAGCATAAATGACCGATAAAGACAAACGACAACCAAAATGCCCTATTCACACACACAGAGCAAACTTTGACTACATATATATATATATATATATATATATATATATATATATATATAAATCCAAAAGTGCTCAATAAATTAAAGACACAGAATAGTAACTGCTTTTACTAAACATTATTTATAACTATAATTAAATTGATAGCAATACTGAAGATATAATTGAGGAATGAGTGCACGTGTGGAATGTTACATCATTTTTTTCTCAATTTTTGCGCGCCAGTCGCACGCAAGGATTGAAAAAAATAACGTAGCGTTCAACCGTTATTACACAACCATTATAATAAAAAAGTTACAAAAACACACACAACCTATCAAATATCGGACATATTCTGCCAAAATAATAATTCAATGCCTGAAGAAGACAACAGATCAGAAACACGTGTCGCATTCATATGTAAGTTAATAACATTTTTTTTTAAAAACATAATCCTGTTTGCTAACCTTTTTTATAAAATATATATTTTTCTCTCGTTGGACCCATAACAACACTTATATATATATATATATATATCTTATTATAATGGAGATTGTGTGTTTTTCTGTCTGTAACCGAAACTATATTCCTACTCAAGTCACAATTCTCTTAGTCATTGACATCACATTCTCCATGATTTTATTTTTATCTAAACCTCAATTATTAATAAAATTGTCTTACATTATTAATACTGTTAACTATGTCTACATACTGACAACATGTAATTATATCTATATATACAACAAAATAGCGGTTTACAGTGTGAACGGGAAGGCTAATTTGCATATTAATATTAAAAAATCGAATTTAATAAATATGTGCTTAGTATTATTGATTTCTGTTTGGTTTTATTTTAATGAATATAAGAAAAAGTCTCTTCAATAAATCTTAAATGAAATCCATTAACAAGATAAAATAACTGTCATTTTATTCTTTACTTCCTCTTATAACTAAATACTTAAATTAGAAAAAAATAACAATGAAAGACGAGATGATGGAAGAGTAAGTTTCAGTAGTTCTATTTTTTATTATACTCCCTCTGTTTCAAATCTTTTATTATACCCCTCTGTTTCAAATCTTTTTATCTGTATTCTTATTTAGTTTCATTAGCCTTTCTAATTTAATACAATATTTTATTACATTAAAACTTAAATACTTGCACCCGGAGTGTGCATATATTTGCTAGTATATATAATTAGAAGCAGGTTTTGATTAAAAACAGAAAAGATTTCTTTTAACACAAGATTATGATTCAAGTTTGTATAAAAACTGTCCAAATGTTATCTTCGAAAACACATTCAACTATTTTTGGTCAGTTTCAAGAGGAAATTTTTAAAATTATTTTGAATTTAAAGAAATTTTGTACCTATGTGGCCTACCTTTTTGATTCCGTTATAGTATGTGGCCTTCCCAGTTTGAATGTGTCATACCTCATTAAGAGTATATTTATAGATATAAGTAGTAGCAATTTATTGAAACTAATTATTTTTCACATATATTCAATTTCAAGAAATGTAATTCAGTCATAAGCTGTATATAGTAATTAAGAATAATTTAAAAAAGAATTTATCCATAATTTACATGAATCAGAGATCTATTTAATTCTAAAATATTCTAAAATTCTGAAATAGGGTTAGGGTTAGCAGTTATTATAATATACTTTTTATGGTAGGTCACATATTATAAGAGAGAAATGATTTCGTAGGCCACATACTATAATGGTACCAAAATTTTTTTTACCCCATTTAACTCTGTAGGGCATTTGCCATGGAATCACAAGGTTCCGGGTTCGATACCAGTCCTCACCAACTCAGTGAACGAGTAGCACAGCTTGCATAATCTTATCTGTGCGGTAAAACATCTGAGAGCTGACGGTAGGTATGGTACTTCACCTAAGCTGGTCTAGCACTAGTAAAAAGAGGATAGACTCTCTCGTTGGTTGGCTGATTCCGACAATAGGCCACTCTACAGATTTTTACTTATATATATTATATTTACCAACCCCTCTGCATGAACAGGATGCAACACAAGGTCAATTTCTTTAGCGGAGTTTAACAGGTTTGAATTCAGAGTTTTCCTTCTCCTAGACTGGTTACCTAGCCCTGGTTAAAGAGCCCAGTCTGCCCTACTATTTACCCATAGCTGAAGAGAGGAATTGGATTCATACCTTTCCCAAGGGTATTAGCGCCATGTGAAATGCCTATAGCTTCGTCCAGGAATTGAACTCTGGTCGATGAGTCCATTTCCTACGACTCTAATTACACCCACGCGTTTCAATATATTTACTTATCTCTTAACATCCAGTTGAGAATTTTCTAAGTCCAGAGCCCTTTTTAAAGGATTTATCAATAAATGACTAAAAATGGCCTTTTCATTTAAAGTTACCTGTTATTTCCCTTATATCAAAGACTTCTAAATATGTTTAATATTACATTTAAACAAAAGCTATCATTTGGGGTAGATTAGGAAAATGAATGTGACTTCCGGCCAGGTGGAATGAGGTGGTATAGTACATTAAGAGTTATATATACATATATATAAGGGGCCGGGTTAGCTCAGTCGTAGAGTGTTCGGCTAGAAACCACAAGGTTCCTAGTTCGATACCCGCCCTCGCTAACTCAGCGTATGAGTAGCACAGGGATCTGTGTGGTAAAGTAAGGAGCTGATGGTAGGTGTGGCATTCCATCTCAGACGCTAAAAATAATCTCCTTGGTCTAGCGCTAGTGAAAAGGGATAGACTCCCTCGCGGCATGGCTGATACCGACATTAGGCCGCCCCGTTGACTTTACTACTTTACTATACATATATATATATGCAAGCATAGGTGTGGGGGATCATTTTAAATTTAAATTATGTAAATGATTTGTTATGTCATTGACTCACAAAACAAAATTTCTTCTTTAAGATTCCATTGGTTTCAAGAACAGATTAAAAAAAAGGAACGAGAGGGGGGAAAAAAGTGGGAAAAGTGGGGGGAAGGGGGGGGCAACAAAAAAAGAAAAAAGAAAACTAGCATAAAAAAAACCTTGCATAATAAGATAATACTAATTATATTGGATACTAAACAGATGACAAAATGCCAAGTAGGTAAAAAGATAAAAGAATATAGTTTATGTCGTCTTCCACCCACGGATGACATCATAATCTAATTAGCACAACATAAACTATAAAGAAATTTCACATTAATGTTCTAATTGAATAAATATAGCTCTTCTCACTTTTGCTTGCATCATTAACTTGGAGTTTAGTCTGGGAGTGGCCATCTTATATTCTGTTATCCCACTTGGAATTTATACAGGTAGATCTTCACTAATCTTGGCACTATTGGGACTAGAGGAGTGCCGGATTATTGAAAATACTGACTCACAGGAGGATTACCTGAAAATGCTGAATCACAGAAGGATAACCTCTAAACAATAATGAAACACCACATCACACCATTAAAATTAGCAGATGGATTGATAGAAACAGAAATAGAGATGGATAGATAAAGAGAGACAAAGAGATAGATAGAAATAGATAGATAGATAGAGATAGAGATAGATAGATAGAAATAGACTGAGATAGATAGATAGATAGATAGATAGATAGAAATGGACTGAGATAGATAGAAATAGACTAGATAGAAATAGACTGAGATAGATAGATAGAAATAGACTGAGATAGATAGATAGATAGAAACAGACTGAGATAGATAGATAGATAGAAACAGACTGAGATAGATAGATAGCTAGAAACAGACTGAGATAGATAGATAGCTAGAAACAGACTGAGATAGATAGATAGATAGATAGACAGGTAGATAGAAACAGACTGCGATAGATAGATAGATAGATAGACAGGTAGATAGAAACAGACTGCGATAGATAGATAGAAATAGACTGAGATAGATAGATAGAAATAGACTGAGATAGATAGATAGATAGATAGAACAGACTGAGATAGATAGATAGATAGAAACAGACTGAGACAGAAATAGATAGATAGATAGAAACAGACAGAAATAGATAGATAGATAGATAGAAACAGACAGAAATAGATAGATAGATAGATAGAAAACAGACAGAAATAGATAGATAGATAGAAACAGACAGAAATAGATAGATAGATAGAAACAGACAGAGATAGATAGATAGATAGAAACAGACAGAGATAGATAGATACAGAAATAGATAGATACAGACTGAAATAGACAGACTGAAATAGATAGATAGATAGAAACAGACTGAAATAGATAGATAGATAGAAACAGACTGAAATAGATAGATAGATAGAAACAGACTGAAAGATAGATAGATAGATGAAATAATAGATAGATAGAAACAGACTGAAATAGATAGAAACAGACTGAAATAGATAGACAGATAGATAGAAACAGTCTGAAAGATAGACAGATAGATAGAAACAGACTGAGATAGATAGACAGATAGATAGAAACAGACTGAGTTAGATAGACAGATAGATAGAAACAGACTGAGTTAGATAGACAGATAGAAACAGACTGAGTTAGATAGACAGATAGAAACAGACTGAGTTAGATAGACAGATAGAAACAGACTGAGTTAGATAGACAGATAGAAACAGACTGAGTTAGATAGACAGATAGAAACAGACTGAGATAGATAGACAGATAGAAACAGACTGAGATAGATAGACAGATAGATAGAAACAGACTGAGTTAGATAGATAGAAACAAACTGAGATAGATAGACAGATAGATAGAAACAGACTGAGATAGATAGAAACAAACTGAGATAGATAGACAGATAGATAGAAACAGACTGAGATAGATAGAAACAGACTGAGATAGATAGATAGATAGATAGACAGACAGAGACATACTGAGATAGATAGATAGATAGATAGAGACATACTGAGATAGATAGATAGAGACATACTGAGATAGATATCTATGTAAATAGAATGCTTTTCTCATAATATCTATGGAGGGAGAGTGCAGAGAAGTGAATATTACAAGTCAGCAAAAACGTTGAGAACCACCATCCAATCATTGTAAGCCTTACATAAAGGTGTGGGAGGTCCCCTCACAAAGTTGATTAACTAATGACCAATTTCACCTGTCTCTCTACATCAAATAATAGTAATTCTATTCTATAATGTTTGTTACATTTAGTGGATGGAATTTATATATAAATGTAACAATTATCATTGGACAGAGGAAGGATTGTTACATAATTATTAGATCCCTAATACTTATATAAGGTAGTATAGAAACATAATGGCGATTAGTGCAGCTGATGGCCTTGAGAGTGAGTGGCGGCGCTTGACCTCACTCTCACCTTGCCTTCCGGGGATAAATCGTGAGAACCAGAAGGCATAGAAGTCTCAGTTAAAAGGTAGGAGCCGAGCTCGTAGGATGTAAGTCTCACCTGCGCAGATGTCTGGTTTGGGGATTTAAAAATAAAGGAAGATCAAAGTAAATCGAAGTCTTGTGTTATTACCTAAAAAACTAACAATGACACAGGGCTTCTGATAAGGAGAAATCCCTAACAGAAACCAGACCCGAAGTCCCCAAGAAAGTCCAGACCTTAGACCAGACCAGAACAAAATAGATGAAGAAATAGCAAAGCCAGCCAGAAGAAAATATGACCAGAAGTAATAAAAGGGTATACAACAGGATGAAGGAGTATTCATTTGAAAAAAAGAAAGAAAAAAAAAAGAAAAATATATCCTTTTTTTTTCAAATATTTTTTCCATAAATGAAAACTCTGAATTTTTTGGAATTGGTTCACAGCAGCAATTATCTTAATCTAACCAAGATCCTCATTTTTTAGGCTATTCTAAGTGTTCCATGCCTGAACAGAGGTTTGTCATCAAATTTCTGGAGGCTGAGAAATGCAAACCATGAGAAACTTACAGAAGAATATGTGATGTTTCTCTGAATTTTTGAGATGAGGCTTGATAATTAGCATTATTTGTATTATTCGAACTATCATCCTCATCTTCATTGACTTTATGCTAATTCACCACATGGGATATGTTACAGTTCCAAAATCAACCTCCACACTCCCCAGGACATTATGAGACAGGATTATTAGAAATTAGTATTAAATTTGAGCTAAACTGAATAGCAAATATTATTTCTCTGAATTTTTTAGATGAGGCTTGATAATTAGCATTATTTGTATTATTCGGACTATCGTCCTCATCTTCATTGAATTTATGCTAATTTGCAACTTTCACCACATGGGATACGTTACAGTTCCAAAATCGACCTACACACTCCCCAGGACATTATAAGACAGGATTATTAGAAATTAGTATTAAATTTGAGCTAAACTGAATAGCAAATATTATTTCTCTGAATTTTTGAGATGAGGCTTGATAATTAGCATTATTTGTATTATTCCCAACAAGGCTGAAGAAGGCCGAAATGTACAGATAACAATGAAGATGAGGACAATAGTCCGAATAATAAAAATAATACTGAATAGCAAATATTTCTTAGACTTTATTAAAAATGGTATTTTTAGCCAAGAACTTTCAGATGCCAGTTTTAGAATTTGGTGTTTGCGTTATTCAAGATCTTATAGAATGGAATGTTTAAATTACACATCAGTAAAATCTCATCTGTAATTTTTATCTTTATTTTGCAAGGAGAAAAAAAAAAAAATTGGGTGGAGCACATATGCAACTAGAAATATTATTGCACTATGTAAAACAAAATGTTCTTCTTGGATAGTATACTTCTTTTATTTATTTATTTTTATTTTTCTTTCTTAATTGCTTATGTTGTAAAATTATAGAAAATGGCCAGTATTTCCTTCAAACTTTGATTTTCTTCCCTGGATAATGAAATTTAAAAATCAACCTATTTTCTATGTCAGTTGTTGGTGTGGCCAAAAGTCAGCATCAGCCAGACAGCAAGGGAGTCTATCCCCTTTTTACTAGCACTAAACCAAGGAGATTATTTTAGCATCTGAGGTGGGGCGACACACCTACCTATCAGCTCCTTACTTTACCGCACAGATTCTTCTGCTACTCATACGCTGAGTTGGCGAGGGTTGGTATCGAACTAGGAAGTTTGTGGTTTCTAGCCAAACACTCTACCGACTGAGCTAACCCGGCCCTATTTTCTATGTAAAAATAGGCAAATCTACACATTTTCATTTACATAGTATCTGAATAAAACAATCTATGAATAAAATTTTACATGCACTTATACTAAAGTTGAACACAAAATGTGGTTATTTCCTATAACTCCAACCTAAAAAAAGGGGAACCACTCTGAATGAGTTTTATCTGTTAATTAATCTACCCATTATTTTCCCATTAAACTAACCCTAAACCCTAACCCTTTTTTCCTAGTAGATCAATAAATAAATAATCTATAAAATTCATTCAGAGTGGTTCCCTCTCTTTTAGGTTGGAGTTATAGGAAATAACCCAAAATGTTTAGTAAGTTCTAGAGAATATCAGTTACTCAACACTGCATCTACCTGGAATATTTTGAAAAATGGATAAATCTGAAAATTTCATTCTCAACATTACAAAAGACGTAAGGTAACACTTCTCCCTATCGCTCAAGACTTTAGGCAACACCTCTCCCTTTTGTGCAAGACCTTTTCCCTCTCGGGCAAGACCTTAGGCAACAACCCTCCAAGACCTAGGCGCAAGATCTCTCCTCTCGGGCAAGACCTCTCCTCTCGGGCAAGGGCAACACCTCTGGGCAGACCTCTCCCTCTCGGAAGACCTTAGGCACACCTCTCCCTCTCGGCAAGACCTTAGGCAGGGCAAGACCTCTCCCTCTCGGCAAGACCTCTCCCTCTCGGGCAAGACCTCTCTCCCTCTCGGGCAAGACCTTAGGCAAACCTCTCCCTCTCGGGCAAGACCTTAGGCAAAACCTCTCTCGGCAAGACCTCTCCCTCTCGGGCAAGACCTTAGGCAACACTCTCCCTCTCGGGCAAGACCTCTCCCTCTCGGGCAAGACCTCTCCCTCTCGGCAAGACCTTAGGCAACACCTCTCCCTCTCGCGCAAGACCTCTCCCTCTCGGGCAAGACCTTCCTCTCGGGCAAGACCTTAGGCAACACCTCTCCCTCTCGGGCAAGACCTCTCCTCTCGGAAGACCTTAGGCAACACCTCTCCCTCTCGGGCAAGACCTTAGGCAACACCTCTCCCTCTCGGGCAAGACCTTAGGCAACACCTCTCCCTCTCGGGCAAGACCTTAGGCAACACCTCTCCCTCTCGTGCAAGATCTTAGGCAACACCTCTCCCTATCAAGAATAGTTAGTCACCTTCTTATGGCAAGAATTATTAGCTGTGTATTTATATCAAATCATATAACAGACTTATTTTTTCAGTAACATGTTAATTCCTGACAATCTTCTTTATTTTTCCTCTTCTGTATTCACCAAAAACAATATTTCAACTTGCTAAAAACAAATTTCAGATTAAAAGTTTCAAACTCGATGCTCAATGAAATAAAAGGCAATTATTCATTGACATAAGGGGCGGGTTATCTCAATCAGTAGAGCGTTCAAATAGAAACCACAAGGTTTCTAGTTTGATACCGGCCCTCGCCAATTCAGTGTATGAGTAACACAAGGATCTGTGTGATAAAATAAGGAGCTAATGTTAGGTGTAGTGCTCTACCTCAGATGCAAAAACAATCTCCTTGGTCTGGCGCTAGTGAAAAGGGGATAAACTCCCTCGCTGATTGGCTGATTCTTTTTTACTTTATTCATTGGCATAGTCCTTACTTTCTCCCATTCTCTTTGCTAACCATTATGCCTAAGTCATGATGAGTATCTGTGCCAAAATAACTGGGAATTAGACAAGAAATTGGATTCATGCCTTTCCCAAAAGCATTAATGCAAATTTAATCTAAACAGTCTTAACCACATTGTGAACCATTTCCTGATTTCATGTTGTGTCAATAACTATCATGCCAGCCCACCCACACACTCCTGGCACAATACCCACTGCTAACAGGCTGAGATGTATTGGATCCAATAAATAATATTACAGATGTTCAGACCAAATTTATATAATACTTAGATGTGTGGATATATAAAAAGTAAACATTAATAAAACTTACTATACCTATCTATTAATAATGGAGATTCGCTTCCGGTTTTCGTCTGTAACAAAATTACGTCACTGCTTACGTCACATTACCCAAAATCATCATAACATAGAATAAATACACTCAAAATTTGAACATGCAGCATTAGACAGTCCTCATTGTTTTTTAAAACAAGTGTTAATAAATACATGACTGGTATTATATATCTATATATAGTTTGTTTTATTTTAATACATATTTAAAATTTACATTTCAAATTGTTTTATTTTTTTATCCTTTAATGAATTTGATGATTTTACTTACTTAGGGTACAAACTTGCTGACATTGAATTGTTTACTCCCATCCCTCAGGCAATATGTTTCAAAAATCTATTTTTACATTGCCTGGAGGGTGTTTTTATATTTTGTACTAGTAATAATAATAATAATAATAATAATGATAATCTTATTATAATGGAGATTGTATGCTTTTCTGTCTGTAACCGAAACTATATCACTACTCAAGTCACAATTCCCTTTGTCATTTACATCACATTCTCCATGATTTTATTTCTATTTAAACCTCAATTTCTAATAAAATTGTTTTACATTATTAATACTGTTAATCATATCTACAAATGAATAATATGCAATTGTATTTATATATACACTAAAATAGCAGTTTACAGTGTGAACAGGAAGACTAATTTGCATATTGAAATTAAAGATTTGATCTTAATAAATATGTGCTTAGTATTATTGATTTTTAATTGTATGGTTTTATCTTAATGAATATGAGTAAAAATCTCTTCAATAAATCTTAAAAGAAATCGATTAACGAGAATAAATAATTCTGATTTTATTCTTTACTTCCTATTTTAACTAAGTTATTAAACTAGGAAAATATAGCAATGAAAGACGAGAGTGATAGAAGAGTAAGTTTCAGTTGTTCTATTTTTCGATTATACACCCCTCTGTTTCAAATCATTTTATCTGCATTCTTATTTAGTTTCATTAGCCTTTCTAATATAATATATTCTATTACATTAAAACTTAAATACTTGCACCCGGAGGGTGCATATATTTGCTAGTAATAATAATGATAATAATAATAATGCACCAATACATACACAAATTTCTTTCTGTGTTACTGGCTTGTGCTACTCTTAAATCTCTCTCTCTCTATATATATATATATACATCAACAGCTGACATTGATAAAAGAAACCAGGTGTTTGAATAGCCATAAGCTCCTTAACAAAGGCAAAGAGAGGATGTGCCTAAATATGAAGACAGAAGAATAGATTATTTATGAATATCAAAGATAAAGATGCTTAAAAGGCACAGAAAGCACGCACGCACATACACACACACTGAGTTGATAAGAAAAGGTGAAGGAGGAGGAGGAAGAGGAGGAGATAAAGAGGTGGTAGAAACACAGCAAATTCAAATACAATAACTTTTATCTTATCCTTTGTCTTTCCATACAACCCAATTTCACTAGTGTCCACGTCGGTCACTTTGAGATTCAACCCGTTTTTGGTTTAATCAAAAATTCCTTTAACTGACTCCCATCACAAAAGACTACACCCACCTACATAAATCCGAAGACACACCCAACTGTGCCCTCCCCCTCTTCCAGCTATAAAAGAATTCCTATAAAGGATTATGATATACTGTAGAGACTAAGCCACAAATAGGCATATATATATATATATATATATATTTTACCAATAAAATGTGACACAAGGTCAATTTCTTAAGCGGAGTTTAATAGTTTTGAATTCAGAGTTTTCCTTCTCCTAGACTAGTTACCTGGCCATGGTTAAAGAGCCCATTCTACCCTGCTATTGCTCATAGCTGGAGGGAGAATTGGATTCATACCATTCCCAAGGGTATTAGCGCCATGTGAAATGCCAACAACTTCGTCCAGGAATTGAACTCTGGTCGACGAGTCCATTTCCTACGACTCTAACCATTAGACCAAGCGCCTCCATAAAATAGGCATATAAGTAAAAATAAAGTAGGCGGAGTGTTCTATTGTCAGTATCAGCCAAACAACGAGGGAGTCTATCTCCTTTTTACTACTGCTAGACCAAGGCCGGTTTAGCTCAGTCAGTAGAGTGCTTGACTAGGACCCTCAAGGTTCCTGGTTCGATACCGACCCTTGCCAACTCAGCGTATAAGTAGCACAGAGATGTGTGCGGTAAAGTAAGGAGCTGATGGTAGGTGTGGCGTTTTTTCCAATTCAAGTTCAACATAAGCAATTGGTAAATAACACTTTCTGCCCATAAAACAAAAATAAGTAAAAGTTTTCTTACATAGTGATGTCTACAAAAAGTAATCCAGCAAACACTATAGTAAATATGTGAAGAGATGGAAGTCAATCCGAGGTATGTAGTATTTTAAGAAAATTGAAAAAAACACAGGTTTAAATAAGTTGAGTGGTAAGTTTATTGGCCGACGCTGCAGTGTTTTCAATCTATTAATTAGATCATCTTCAGGGCATTTGTTGGAATATGGAAGGTGATAAAAAAATGTTATCACAGAATAACGAGAAGAGCAAGTGATAGTCCTTGTTTATCAGTCTGTTAGTAAATATGTATATAATTTAAATAGATAAATATCTTAATATGTGAATAAAAATAATTCATAAAGAGATATAAATTCAATACCTTTGAGAAGGTATAAACCCCCTTCATCGGGCTAAATAGTACCACTACTGTTCTCTACAAGGAGGGCTTTGGCATTAAATAACCCACAAAGGTTGATATGCCATCAAGCAAATCAAACCAAGAAATTAAAATCCTACTTTCACTTTCAACTTGAATGATTTTAATGGCATATCAACTGATCTAGGATTATATTATGCCTACAGATTATTGAATCATACTATAATATTTGAATGGCACTTGAATTGTGTAACAGTTAGCAAGTTAGGCCAGCAAGTAACTATTAGTGAATTGATTCTCACTGGGTGCCCTATACTCACAGTCTTGTGCCAAACTAGCTAAATAACAACTACTATATTTGATAGCATAAATTGACCCTGTGTAACATAGGATTTACACAGGGTCAATTTCTTAAGCAGAGTTTAACAGGTTTGAATTCAGAGTTTTCCTTCTCAGACTGGTTGCCTAACCAAGGTTAATGAGTCCAAATAGTTGGATGCATACCTTTCCAAGGATATTAGGGCTATGTGAAATGCAAACAGCCCTGTCTAAGGTTTGAACTCATCTCGCAAGTTCATATCCTACAGTTGGAGAGGCCCCCTCCGATCAATCGGCCGGTCATATCAAGCCCTAAAACCTATACGATTGTCCCGACCCTTTTGCTAATTGGCAAGCTCCTACCCTTTTCATCATATATGTTCTAGAAGGCAGTAGCTGAGGGTCTTATTATCCTGTGTATGACATTAAACTCTATTTGATGGTAAAGTTCCAGTTCTGGAGCTCGGTAGAATGTGGAGTACTTCTTCTTGATCCCCATTACTCCCAGGTTTACTCTGACCCGGAGTGGTAGTACCTGTTAGGGTCCTATCTATGGGTTAAATAGAAACAAATGTGTTTGAACATAAATTGAGTACCCATCAAGAATGCATAGAGGATAAACATCTTTGGCATAAAATTACCCAACAAGGGTTGAAATGCCATAAAACCCAACCAACCATTTCCTATGACAGCAGTGATGCTGATAGCTTTTTGATTTAGTGCATCCTGGGATACACATATTTGCTTTGAATGAGTCCCAGGAAAATTTATGGGTCCCAACTAAAGTCATCTAACTCCTACCTTGTAACTTATCCTGTGTAATTTGTTTCTAAGAAACTATTGAAATGTATTTACAGTTAGCTTGAAATGGTGAGGGAAGAAAAAAGAAAAACACTGGGATGCATGGATACAATTTTACTGCTTCCTTTTAGATTTTTATGCATCAGGACGCAGGACGCGTACCCAGCAGCATCTCTGTGACGGTAACCATTGAGCTTCCACGCATATAAATTCTCCCCCTTTCAAAAAAAATAAAATAAAATAAAAATAAAAAACCAATAAATGGCTGGAACTTCATCAATGTTTCCTGTTTGGCCCAGTTCATAACAAGTTTCTTTTTTGAAGAAATTTATAAAAAATCATAAGATTGAAGAAAAAAAAAGAGAAGTTTTTAGCATTACTCATATCTAAAAATCTAAGTTATTTGAAAAGACAAAAATCTGACATTGGGGGAAAAAAAAAAAAAAAAAAGTCTAATAATATTTTTTATTATCATCATCATCATCATCATCATATTATTTCATCATCATTATATTATCATCATTATTATTATTATCATCATTTATTATATCATTATTATTAATTATCATTATTATTATTATCATTATTATAAACAGGACATGATGAAAATTTTCTTTTAGTCAGGAAAAAAAACAAAAAAACAAAACAGGAGACGACATCCAAGTTGTTCAAATTTCCGAGACAGTTTCTAAGATGGCACCTTCATCATATTTACAACTCCTATGCAAAATCAATAAGAAAATATCAATACTACGAGTAAAATCAATAGATATTGTCTGCACTTCAAACTAAATTTCAAATACATAGGAAGAAGACAAACCAACAATGAAAATTTTGTTTCTAAATAATATTTATGACTCCACTATATCATCATTAGCATTATCTATACATATATAAAGGGCAGTTGTGTGTATGTATGTCTGGAGGAAACTAATGAAAATAATACGATTAACAACAATGTAAATATATGTACACATTCACTATCACCAGATCTTGCTTTTTGAGCAAAATTAATGAAGATTCGAGTTATATTCATGAAGATAGTTAAAAAATAAGATTTAAATAGTAACAGCATGGAATTTTTTTTTGCATTTAATATCTTAAATAGGAGACATTAATTTTTCTTTTCAAAGTGTCTATACATTTTTTTTTTTCTGACAACCTATTAGCTCAGATCAATGTTAGGTCTTTTTTTACATAGTGATTTTTAGTAATTGATCTGTGAGACTAACTTTTTGCCCACTCCTCTACCCAGGCGACACTGGGTAGCCACTTCTAGTATATATATAAATATAAGTTGTCAGGGCGGCCTAAAGTCGGTATCAGCCAGACAGCGAGGGAGTCTATCCACTTTTCACTAACACAAGACCAAGGAGATTGTTTTGGCATCTAAGGTGGAGTGGAAGTGGAAAGAAATAAAACAATATCTGAGTATACTGGCAAAAACTGAAGGCGTCTTCATTGTGGTGTAATAGCAAGGTAGTCTCGCAGATCTATTACTACTGAATGTTATGTTATTTTGTTTAATGGCATATAAACCCCTGCAGGTTATTCAATGCCAAATCTTATATATACATATATACAAGCAAAAAAACATTCCACATCACGTAAACACGCAAACACGAGAATACAGTTAAAAAAAAAACGCACACATTTGACCATTTACACCATTCCTGTCATTTTCAAAGGAACCGTTTCGTTTACCTGATGAATGCTTTCAGCAAGAAACCACTGGTTGTAATATCATTCCGAAATAAATAAATAAAAGCAAAAACTTTTATTTGTTACTTCATTGAACTATATATATATATATATATATATATATATATATAATATTTATATACATACACACACACACACACACACACATATATATGATTTGTAAGCGAGTAGTTTCTAGGTAAATATTTTGTTTTTAAATAAATTGTTAGAGAGTGAGACAAAAGTTACTATTGAATAACGAGTTCAATCCTCACTGGATGCCCCATACTTGTGACCTTGTGTGACACATCATATGAATGGGTTGGGTAAATACCAACCGCCCCAAAACTGATTTAAGCATTTATTAATGAATTGTGACGTCCCTTAAAAATGAAACCAAGAAGTGAGCAAGAATCAGCTGTCAATTATGATGCTTTAAATTGCAAGGGAGAAGGGACCCCCCTCCGCACCCCCCCCACCAAAAAAGAAAAACAGAACTCTAAGATTTACAGGAGGGCTAGAATTATCAAAGCTGCCATATGCAGAGTATTACACAAGCATCAAAGGACATGCAGTTGATTAAAAACCAAAAATAGCTAAGGGCATCCAATATCAAGTTACCTTACCTCAAAAAAAAATTATATTTTATTTTCTAAAGTCTAATGATTATTTTTTGGAGGCGCGGGGAGTCCCGTGGTGTAGTTACTAATGTGTTGAACTGTAACATTGTAGTAAACAAATTGTACTAATACATTCACTTTTAAACTTATACCCTTGGGAAAGGAAAGGTATAAATCCCCTCATCCTCTCAGCTATAGGTTTAAATAGTACCACTACTGTTCTTCTACAAGGATGTCTTTGCCTTTAATAACAAGTTCAATCCTCACTGGATGCCCCATACTTGTGACCTTGTGACACATCCTATGAATGGGTGGGTAAATAATACAAGGATGTATTTGCCTTTAAATAACCACCGAAGGTTGATATGCCACTGAACAAAGAAACCAAACACAGTGATTTTATTAAAAAAACTTTGACCTACTAAACATTGCTCAAAATATCAATACCAGGGGTCATAAATTAAAACTCTTTAAAAATGTTTGTAAAGCAAATGCAAGACAAAATTATTTTAGTAACAGAATGGTGAATACATGGAATAAACTACCATCATCAATAGTGAATGCCCATCTCTAAACTCCTTTAAGGCAATGTTAGATAATCTGTGGAAAGATTATAAATATTCTGTGGAATTAAGATGAATGTTTATAAGGAACAGCTGACAGGTCTCAGACCTAAAATACTAGCAAAAAAGATATTATTATTATTATTATTATTATTATTATTATTATTATATAGATGAAGCATTATGAACCATTCATTTTGACTAGCATTTTCTTAAATTTTTAATTTTTAGCTGCTATATGAGGACAATGGAATCAGGAACTAGAATTCAAGTCCAGGACGAGGCTGTTTGCATTTCACTTCACTTCATGCTAATTCCCTTGGAAAGGGCATGAATGTATTAAAAAAAATGTGTGAAAGAGTAAGCATCATGGTTTGATATATGATCTTACTCCCCTAAAATCAACGAACTGATAGTGCATATTTGACATGTATTGTTGAGAAAGTTCAAGAATAACAAAAACGTTGCAGAAAAGTTTAAGGAAAGGTGTAGTGTTTATGGGCAAGGTGTCATTAGTGATCGCCAAGTCTGAAATTGATTTTCAGTTTCGTTCTGGCGATACGTCATTGAGAGATTAACTCAGACCAAGACCACTCATCAGATTCAAAATAATAGCGAGTATGCTATTGATTGAAACTAGCAGGACCTGTGAATATACCACAATATGATAATTTAATCATTACAACGTTTGATAGGTTTACTTGAAAGCTATTGCTAAATACTTCAATATGTAAAATGTATGATAATCTTGATTTAACTCTCTCTCTCTCTCTTCATTACGTTCGTTATATCTTCTACCACAGCTATGGCTAAATAGTAGGGCAGACTGGGTTCTTTAGCCTTGCTTAAGCAACCAGAGAAGGAAACACTAAATTCAAACCAGCTGTACTCCACTTAAAAATTGACCTTGTGTTACATCCTGCTCATGGTGGAGGTTTGTATGAATACATTTCGACAATGAGGAACAGCACAAAGAAATAATAAAGGATAAGCTCTCAGTGAGATTTGAACTCGCATCCTCTTTGCCTCTAGGATGCCTCGTTAAATACACCAATTGAGGTCACAAAGGGTCATTGGTTGGCAGAAGCCCAAATCAAAGTCTTTTAAACTCACACTTTCCTTTATAATCAATTTTTGTTTTGTTTTGTTTTACAGCATATCAACCCCGGTGGGTCATTTAATGCCGTCAACATTTTGAAAGATTCATAGTAATAGTTTGGAAGAAAGTTTTTTCAAACTTTTTTTTTTTTTGTAAGCAAATTTTCTATTCAACCCATAGATGGAACCCTAACAGGTACTACCACTCTAGAGTGAACCTGGGAGCAATGATGATGAAGGGGTGCTCCACATTCCCCAGACCTCCAAAGGGGAACCTCACTCACCATCTGTTTAATGTCACACCCAGGACATGAAAACCCTCAGTCACCGCCTTCTAGCACCCATGTGATAAAAAGGGTTGGAGCTTGCTACAAAGGCAATAGGGTCATGACAATCATATAAGGTGCTAGGGCTTGACGTGTCCAACCGATTGATCGGATGGTGTCTCTCTGACCGCCTGTCTAGCCTAAGTAAGGGCCAAAGTGGGGTGTTGCATGTCATGAAGAGCTCATCCACCAGGATTCTGTCCTTAAGCATCATGCGAATAGAATTATTATATAAAATTATATATGTCTTGATTGATGAAGCTACAAGAAAAAGAAAAAAAAAAAAAAAAAAATCAGCTAAAAATTAAAGTAAGTAAAAAATGTAAAGTCTGTTGGGTAGCCTATTGTCAGTATCAGCCAAACAGTGAGGGAGTCTATCCCCTTTTTGCTAGTGCTAGACCAGGAAGATTCTTTTCGTGTCTGAAGTAGCATGTAAATCTACCATGACCTCCCCACTTTACTGCATAGATCCAAGCTGTGCAACACATGCGCTGAGTTGGTGAGGGCCAGTATCAAACCCAGAAACTTGTGGTTCCTAGGTAGATGCTTTACCAACTGAGCATAAAAAGTTAAGTCATCAGGGTGGCCTAATGTCGGTATCAGCCAATCAGCGAGGGAGTCTATCCCCTTTTCACTAAGACCAAGAAGATTGTTTCTGCGTTTGAGGTGGAGTGCCACACCTACCATCAGCTCCTCTTTACTGCACAGATCACTGTGCAACTCATACACTGAGTTGACAAGGGCTGGTGTCGAACTAGGAATTTTGTGGTTTCTAGCTGGAACGCTCGACCAACTGAGCAAACCCGGCCCAACTGAGCATAGTGATAATTAATAATGCTTCATCTAAAAAAATAAAAATGAATAGATGTTAAAAATACTAAGAGTGTTAAAAAAAATGTATGGCACTGAGAGATCAAGAAACAGAATAAGGGATAAGTTTATAGGTTTGATTTGAAATCATATGAAAATCTAATCTCACTAATAAGATAAAGCAAAAAATTCATTAAGGCATAGCCATATCAGTGCTACTATACAGCTGCACCACTAGGACTCTAATGAAGTGCTTAGAGAAAAAGCTAGATGGGAACTACACAAGGATACTGTGTACTGTCTTGAACAAATCTTGGAAGTAGCACCCCACAAGAAAGTAGCTGTACAACCACTTGCCTGCTACCATACAAGTAAGACAAACGAGACATGCTAGACACTGTTGGAGAAGCAAGGACGAACTCATAAGTGACATTCTCCTGTGGATACTAACACATAGATACACCAGTGTAGGCTGACCAATAAAGGTTTGGTTTGGTTTGTTTTTTATGGCATATCAACCTCGGTGGGTCATTTAATGCAGACAAAGTTTTGAAATAAAATCATTCTTAATGGATATTCAATTTTTTTTTATAAACATATTTTTGTATTTAACGAATAGATGGGACCCTAACAGGTACTACCACTCTGAATCGGAGTGGACCAGGAAGAAATGGTGATGAGAGATGCTCCACATTCCCCAGACCACCAGAACTGGAACCTTACCATCAGATAGAGTTTAACCTCATTCCCAGGACATGAAGGCCCTCAGCCACC
The DNA here is from genome assembly GCA_023376005.1 of Doryteuthis pealeii. Taxonomy (NCBI): domain Eukaryota; kingdom Metazoa; phylum Mollusca; class Cephalopoda; order Myopsida; family Loliginidae; genus Doryteuthis; species Doryteuthis pealeii. Next base: position 91,570,500 of record CM042158.1, on the reverse strand, counting down.
ACCTTCTAGCACATGTATGATAAAAAGGGTTGGGGGGGTTGCCATAAGAGCAATAGGGTCAGGACAATCATATAGGTGCTAGCGCTTGACGTGACCAGCTGATTGATCAGAAGGGGCCTCTCCGACTGCCTGTCTAGCCTAAGTAAGGACCAAAACGCAGTGTTGCAAGTCATGGGCTGCTCAGCCACCAAGATTTCGTCCTTAAGCATCATGGGTCGCCACCCAAAACAGGTGGCCTCATTAGGGGAGTCTTATCCCTCTGCAGAGGTGTAGTCGGCGTATTCTACAGCCCCAGTCGAAAGGGTGACTGACCAGTAAAGTCTTACATCAATCAGCTCTGTGCAGATTCTGGATGCTGCAAGGAGGAATTCCAAGGGAGATGACCAAGAGGGACACTGGAGAGAGAGAGGTTCATGGATATGCATGCTGCCAGCACAACCTGATGATCAGAGATGCTGATAGGTATGCATCCTGCGTCCCTGATGCACGAAAATCTAAAAGGACACAGTAAAATCTTATCCATCCATCCCAGTGTTTTTCTTTTTTCTTCCTGCACCATTTCAAGCTAACTGTAAATACATTTCAATAGTTTCTTAGAAATGAATTACACAGAATAGGTTACAAGGTAGGAGTTAACGGCTTTAGTTGTTTCCCCAGATCATAAACCCACAATTTATTAAGAAACTTTAGAAAAATATTATTTATGAAATATATATATATCAAAACATTACAATACATTTTTTTATTATGTTTTTATACAATACAGTGATATTTTTCTTTTTTAAAAAAACAAAAACATTAGTGTTGCTGGGAGGCTGAAACGGATTAATGGCATTTCAGTTTATTTCAATGGGGAAAATTGATTTGATATACAAAGAAATGTGTTACAAGTGAACAAATTAAAATACAAGTCAAAATACGTTTATATATATTATATATATATTCACTCACACACTCACACACACACACACACAAGGATGTTGACTAAGTTGATGGCACTTGGTTACTGACAGTGGCCAATGATTGCATAGGTGAGAAACTATCAGTCAATAAGTGCCGTTGACTGTGTTTAGCCTTATATATAAAGTTAAACCTAATGAGTTAGAATCTGACTGATTCTTGCCCTGATGAGCTACTAAGCGAAACTATTAGTAGGTATATCTGAATCATTAAGTTTAACTTTATTATTTGCCCTACTTTTTACATTTTAGCTTTAGAAATCTAGTGGTTTATATATATATATATATATATATATATATATATATATATATATATATTCTTTTGGTTGAGTGTTATAGTATTAATTGATTATTTTCGGTTGGTATGACCTTCTTGGTCTTTTTTTTTCTTCATTTTTTCCCCCCAGGTGAAGTTTGGTAGTATATTTTACTATCAAACTATTTGCCAGGATTTTTTCTTTCTTACCACAAGGATTTACCAATAAGTTTTGTATATTATATGTATATATATATATATATATATATATATATATATGCTCTATCACCGATATTGAGCATTCTTTATCTATAAATAGAGCAAACTATATATATATATATATATATATATATATATATATATATATGAGATTTATCCAAAACTTGTTAGTAAGGGATGATTCTATATGTGATTTCTAAGACACACTGTATTAATATTGTATGATCCAGTATGAATAAATACAGCGAATCTTTAAATCACTGAAGAGAGCTCAATGTATAATAAACTTTTTAGATTATATACAGAGCAATATTTATCATAGAAAGGAAGGAAGAACTCAACAGCGTAATTCCATAATAAATTTATTATGGAATTACGGTGTTGAGTTCTTCCTTCCTTTATATTATATATATATATATATAATATATATATATATACACACACACACACTTATATATAAATACACACACATTATTTGATATTCATGTGAGAACTTTCAAAAACTCCCTCATTCCTACTTCATTCTAACCTTGTTTCTATTGATATCATAAACATGTGCCAGTTATGGACAATAAATAAGTCCCTAGACCAATGTTATCAAAAGTTATATATACTTTCTACAACCAGTATTTAACCACATACCTTTTTTCTTTTACAATTAAATCTTTACAAAATATTCAAGTAAATAAAAAACAACAAGAAATACATACAAATAGCAGAAGACAGCAAAACAGAAGAATATTTACATAAGAAAGAGTAAAGTTTGAAAATCCATTTTTTTTATTGACCACATATATATTTGTGAATAGATAAGTCACTATATTTTTTCCCATATGAAAAATATATGTCACTATATAATTTTTTCCGGTATTGTAAAAAAAAATAGGCATGTCACTAGATATTTTCCCCGTATTATGAAAATATATAAGTCACTATATAATTTTTTCCGGTATTGTAAAAAAATAGATAAGTCACTACATATTTTCCCCCATATTATGAAAAATATGTCACTATATAATTTTTTTATTGTAAAAAAATAGATAAGTCACTACATATTTTTTCCCATATTATGAAAAATATATGTCACTATATAATTTTTCCTGTATTGTAAAAAAATAGATAAGTCACTACATATTTTTCCCATATGAAAAATATATAAGTCACTATATAATTTTTCCTGTATTGTAAAAAAATAGATAAGTCACTACATATTTTTTCCCATATGAAAAATATATGTCACTATATAATTTTTCCTGTATTATAAAAAAATAGATAAGTCACTACATATTTTTCCCATATTATGAAAAATATATGTCACTATATAATTTTTTCCGGTATTGTAAAAAAATAGATAAGTCACTATATATTTTTTCCCATATGAAAAATATGTCACTATATATTTTTTCCCATATGAAAAATATATGTCACTATATAATTTTTTCCTGTATTGTAAAAAAAATAGATAACTCACTACATATTTTTTCCCATATTATGAAAAATATATGTCACTATATAATTTTTCCTGTATTGTAAAAAAATAGATAAGTCACAACATATTTTTCCCATATGAAAAATTTTAAGTCACTATATAATTTTTCCCCATTTTATAAAAAGGGTATTATAAAAGTATCATATGCTATAAATAAATAAATAAAAAAGAGGTGGGGTGTATCCAAATATTATTGTCCAATGGTATTGAGATGTAAACACAAATGGTTTGAGGTGTACAAGTAGAGACTCAAGGTGAGATATAACATACTGAAGTCAACTAACCCACAAAAAAAATGAATAGATAAATAAAAGAAATTAAAAAGAGCTTAATAAAACATGTGTCTGCCAGGTTAACAAATACTGTATTATGTTCTGTATTCTGAAGTTGTCCAGAGGCTTCAAGGAATTTCTCTAATTTTTACTGGCAAATGATAAAAGATTAGATGTACTGGAATATAAGCAATAAATAAATAAATGAATGAATGAATAAAGGGGAAGTAAATATACAAATAAAAAGATTTAAAAAAAAAAGAAAAAAAGTTACTCACGGACTTCTGCACCCATGTTTGTTGAAGGAGGGTAATTGTGAAAAAATGTGGTCAAAATGACTACATCCCACAACAGCCTCGAAAAGTGAAGGGCTACACGAAACCAAAAAGTAGAAGCGTACTAGAAGCAACTGGGACCAAACAAATCACGCCGCCGTTTGCAGAGGCAAAAAGGAACCCGTGTGATTATTTTTCAATTTTACCAGACAATCATATTTGCAGGTATGGATATTCAAAACCTGGAGGGGGTACTGGTGGCGAGGCAGAGGCAAGAAGACAAACACAGCCAACCCATCCCAACCGAAGGCAGCCAGAGTTTCTCTGATGCATGAGAAACAGCTAGCAAGAGGAAGCTGCTTACACAGACTTACATCATCAGTAAACAGAGTAGCAGTTGCCAAAAGTCTAGGTAAGCATATTCTACCTAGAGGGTACAGTTTACCTGCAGGGTAACACAGTTAGTAAGTAAGTAGCAAGCAAGTATAGACACACAGTAAACTGGGCCCTGGTAGTTAAAGCACATCTGACATGTCAACACCTCCCACCCCACCCCTTTTGCATGATGAAGAGGGTCAAGAATGAAATGCAGCGCTAGAAATAAACCAAAAACATCTTTCAGCAGAAGATAATGATCATAGCGCTTCCAGGAACAGACAACGGTAAATTCTAAGATATATTAGGAATTTCTTTTGCTTAATAAATTCTTCTTGGCACATTTTTACCGTTTTATTAAAAAAGCATCAAAGAAGAAACGTTGTTGCCTTTCACAGTTCTTAAGATTTGTTCTGAGAGGAAAAGAGAAGAAGATTTTAATAATAGGAAATTGAACACTTACAATTCTTGTATGAAAGCAGTCAGTGCAATCTGTCTTTGAATTGTTTATTACTTTCAGGAAGTTACCATTAACACTTTGAACTTGACATTTTGGGCTGTGTGATACTCTATAAGCCCAATATTTTGGGATGAGTCATATTTTACTATACACCATAAGCCCTATATTTTGAACTGAGTGATATTTCACAATATATCATAAACCCTATATTTGAATTGAATGTATCTCTATAATAAATTATAAACCCTTTATTTTGAAACTGACTGCTACTCTACATTATAAACCCTATATTTTGAGCTTGGTATTATTTTACAAAACACTATAAGCCTAATATTTTAGAGTGCTATTATTACTAAATACCATAAACACTATATTTCAAGCTGAGTAGTACTTACAATATATTATCAGCCAAATATTTTTGGCTGAGTGCTATTTTACTAAACACTATAAGCCCTACATTTTGGACTGAGTGCTATTTTACTAAACACCATAAGCCCTATATTTTGGGCTGAGTGCTATTTTACTAAACACCATAAGCCCTATATTTTAGGTTGTCTGCTACTCTACAACACTTTATAAGCCCTATATTTTAGCCCAGGTGCTTCTCTACAATGTAAGCCCTATATTTTGAGCTGAGTGATATTCTACAATACATTATAAGCTAAATATTTTGGTCTAGTGCTACTCTACTATACATTATAAGCCCAATAACTAACTTCAAGTTTCTAAAATCTTAGTCACCTGATTGAGATATTCAATCACAGCCAAGTTCTCAAATGATCACCTGTCAATCACACTTATTTGACCCAACAATTTCCACAACCATTTTGAATATTTTAAAAATATCTACACTACATACCAAATAAAAGAAATCATGCCAATCTATTATTTAATTCTTTGACTCTCATAAAAAAAATTCTGTTCCAATTCTCCACCTTTACCAAAATCTACAGTTATTCTCAAAGAAGAAAGATAGCATTGACAAGAGACATAAAAAAAACAGATAAGATATGAAATCATAGCAGCAGCAGCAGCAGATGGTTTCAGTAACCAATGTTATAAGAAAGTTTTAATTCAAGAAAGAGAAAATATCCTCAATTCTTTAGGGAACAAGATGAAAGTAAATCCCCCAAAGAAAACAGGTGGTATATAAAATAAACTTGATAAAAACAATCAGATAATATATTCATTAACTCATACAACAAATGAAAAATATAGCACACCATTACTAATATAGTAATGTTGGCAGTATTAGCTGGACAGTGAGGAAGTCTATCCCCTTTTCATTAGCAAATAGACCAAGGAGATCGCATGTAATAAATAAACTTGATAAAAACAATCAGATAATATATTCATTAACTCATACAACAAATGAAAAATATAGCACACCATTACTAATATAGTAATGTTGGCAGAGTGATCTATTGTCAGTATTAGCTGGACAGTGAGGAAGTCTATCCCCTTTTCATTAGCAAATAGACTAGGGAGATCGCATGTAATAAATAAACTTGATAAAAACAATCAGATAATATATTCATTAACTCATACAACAAATGAAAAATATAGCACACCATTACTAATATAGTAATGTTGGCAGAGTGATCTATTGTCAGTATTAGCTGGACAGTGAGGAAGTCTATCCCCTTTTCATTAGCAAATAGACTAGGGAGATCGCATGTAATAAATAAACTTGATAAAACAATCAGATAATATATTCATTAACTCATACAACAAATGAAAAATATAGCACACCATTACTAATATAGTAATGTTGGCAGAGTGATCTATTGTCAGTATTAGCTGGACAGTGAGGAAGTCTATCCCTTTTCATTAGCAAATAGACCAGGGAGATCACATGTAATAAATAAACTTGATAAAAACAATCAGATAATATATTCATTAACTCATACAACAAATGAAAAATATAGCACACCATTACTAATATAGTAATGTTGGCAGAGTGATCTATTATCAGTATTAGCTGGACAGTGAGGAAGTCTATCTCCTTTTCATTAGTACCTAGACCAGGGAAATTGCATGTAATGAATGACCCCTAACTTTTGCTAACCTACTAAAATTTCTTCAAAATCGAATGACATAAAGAAAAAACATTCAAACATTTATTTATACTTTCAAGACTATTGTAAACAGAAAAGTTGCTGGGGTGGCCAATTCCCTTTTTTTCCCTAGCACTAGTCCAGGGAGATTGTTTTTGTGTGTGTGTGTGGTGGAATGCCACACCTACCATCAACTCCCCACTTTAAAAACACTGAGATTCTGTGACACTGCACAACCTTAATTTAGAGGCAAAATAGGAAAATTATAACCCCCACCTCTAAAATTGGAACGGTAAGGTTTAACACATAATAATTTGGCACACTTTCCTAACTCATGAAGGGAAACATTTGTGCCTAATTTCAAGTAATTCGGTGTCGGTGGGTGTAACGCCCTGGTGAATTGACATGGAATGACCCTACTTGAAAAGTGTGTTTGATCCTCGTTGGATGGCCCATACTTGCAACTTTGGTGAACAGGTTGGTTAAATCATTTAATTTTTTTCATAAAACCTTCATCAGGACAATTGGTTGAGTAAGATGTTGTCTAACCAGCGTTAGATTTCTTTTCAAAAAACTAAACTCAAGTTAGACAACGTCCTACTCATCCAATTGTCCTGCTGAAGGTTTTTGGGGGGGGATGTTTTAATGTCGACCAATTTCATGATCTACAAATAAATTCATCCTTTGGTAGACTTTGTTTTTTTTCCCCCCTTTTTTTCTTATTTGCATTTCTACATACCGTCAAATTTATTTCCATATTTTTCCACCCATAAACAGTTATAAATCATCATCATCATCATGTCGTGCAGGCAGCACGGATATCCATGACAATCTCTTGCCAACCTTCCCTATCATTCATCACTCCTGGGACTTCTACCGCACAGCAACCAGCATCTTCACATAGTTGGTCAATGTAGGTCCTTGCTGGGCGGCCCACATTAGCATGTCCATGTGTTGGCTTCCACAAGAGAACGTCGCTTATGAGCTCGTCCCTGCTTCTCCAGCAGTGTCCTTCATGTCTAGTCCGTCTCACTCGGATGGTTTGTGAGACAGGTGGCCATATAGCTGCTTCTATTGTATACTCTCTTTACTTCTATTATTCTTCTGCTCATCTTTTGTATCTTACGTTCTTCTTCTAGCATCTGGATTTCCTCTTGGGGACTTCGTGTCTGGTCTTCCATTGGGGATTTCTCTTTATCAGAAGCCCTGTGTCATTGGTAGTTTTTAGATAATAACCCAAGACTTTGATTTGCTTTAGATCATATTTTATTCCGAAATCCCCACCAGACTACCTGCGCAGATTGAGTCGGCCGTGTGCTTAACACGACTTACCACTTTCGTGGTTTGGCCAATACTGACTAAACTGTTTCTAATCTAAACCGGAAGAGGATCTTCTCCACTGATTCTCACGGTATCCACGGAAGGATCAGGATGAGGTCAAGCCTTGTCACTCAATCCTTCAAGACCGCGGCTGCAACTCATAACAGCCATTTTGGTTTCTACACTACTGTAAATAGGTGTTAGGATACTAATAATTATGTAACACTTCCTTGTGGGGTGCTGTTTCCACGACTTATTCAAGACTGCACGCAGCATTCTTGTGCAGCTCCAATCTAGTTTATGAATAATACTAACTGAAAATAACCTAACAGGCTGAATACGCTGAGATAGGGGGCAGGTGGCCATACAGCTGCTTCCTTGTGGGGTGCTGTTTCCACGACTTATTCAAGACTGCACGCAGCATTCTTGTGCAGCTCCAATCTAGTTTATGAATAATACTAACTGAAAATAACCTAACAGGCTGAATACGCTACTGAGATTATAAAAACAAAAACATTATTAAAAATAATTTAATAACCGTTCACAAACCAACAACAGATGTCTTAATAGTAAACATAGCAAAACATTCTGCTCCAATCAAGAAAGTTTAGGAAATATGCTGCCAACCAAGGAATTTTTTTAGGGCTTTTTTTTTTTTCCCCCATCTTTCTTTGCTTCCATGGAACATTTTAAAAGCTACAAGGCAGTCTTATCTGATAAATACAGATAGAATTTATAAAGAAAAAAAACAAAAAACAAAACAAGAATGTAAAAGAATCAATGAAATAAAAATAGATCATATGGCACTATTCCAAAATGCTGGTCCCTACAGTGAATCTTGGGAATGTTTCTTCAAAGATTATATCAGAGGAATCTTTTTGAAATGACAGAAACAAGCACATGGAATAAATATTGAAAGATTAAATTTATCAAAAACAGACTGACGTGTGTATAAGTTTGCCTTATTGTAGAAAGCGTCACATATATTCTACCAAAGGCAGAGGTAAAGGCTGTTTTTCAAGGCAAGTATACTCAGGTAGTAAAGTTAAAAAAACACTAAAAGTTATAAAGTTTGTCCTCTTCTATCAGCTTGTCCAATCCAAAACTGGTGTATATCGACAAGTCCAAAATAGATAAATCCAACAAAATTAACCATAGATTAGAAATATATAAAATATATTTAGCTGATTATATGTTATAATGGCTGTGTGTAAAGGTCTTCATCAACAAAATAAAAAATTAAAAAAATATCCATAATTCTTTAGGGACAGTATTATTAGTGTTATTCGGACTATTGTCCCCATCTTCATTGTTATTTGTACAACGTTTCGGGCGATATACCCTCCGGCCTTCTTCAGGTATCTCTTGTCGGACTCGGGAACCTTCTTTTCGAACTCGGGAACTTTCTTGTCATTTTTAGGGACAATTTTTTAAAATTTACCTAACAAGCATGAGGCAACACAAGTTCAATTTTCAAATTGAGTTTAACAGATTTGAATTCAGAGTTTTCCAAATGGAGCTCGAGAGGTTTGAATTCAGAGTTTTCCAAATGGAGCTTGAGAGGTTTGAATTCAGAGTTTTCCAAATGGAGCTCGAGAGTTAGAATTCAGAGTTTTCCAAATGGAGCTCGAGAGGTTTGAATTCAGAGTTTCTCGAGAGGTTGAATTCAGAGTTTTCCAAATGGAGCTCGAGAGGTTTGAATTCAGAGTTTTCCAAATGGAAGCTCGAGAGTTTGAATTCAGAGTTTTCCAAATGGAGCTCGGAGGTTTGAATTCAGAGTTTTCCAAATGGAGCTCGAGAGGTTTTGAATTCAGAGTTTTCTGAGTGGAACTTGACAGGTTTGAATTCATAGTTTTCTGAGTGGAGCTCGACAGGTTTGAATTCAGAGTTTTCCTAGACTGGTTGACATACCAAGTTTAAAAAGCCCAGTCTGTCAAACTATTTACCCATAGCTGGAGGGAGAATAATTGTATGCATACCTTTCCCTTTATTAACACTATGTGAAATGCAAACAGGTTCAGGATTTGAACTCTGAATCCAATACCTACAACATTAACCATTACACTACGAGCACTGTTTTCAATTGTATATTTTATCTTTTAGTAAGATTAAGATATATAAACCCATATTCTTGGCAGATATTAAAAAAATCAAATCTAATTCTTCCAATGAGTCTCAACAAATTTTATGTTTTTCTATCAACATGTTTATCCCAAGAAACTTGTCAAACATTTTTATCTCTGTTTATAACACAGCAATTTATCAAGTTTAAACTTTTAAAGTTTATGCTAAAATTGTTCTATAAACAAAGTGCAGACACCCCAAAATAAGGAACTCTAAGGTTAAAGATATAGTTTAACTCCAAAAACATGCAAGATGACAAAAATAAATAGATAAAACAAAATGTTTAACTTTAATATTATATTTAAGTTTATATTCACTGTCCAACAACAGTGGTGACATTTTGTGTATTATATATTATAGAAGGGGGGAAAAATAGAGGGGGGGGGGGGCAAAAAGAAGCGAGTCCATAATCTTCTCGCAAGCCAAACTTTCTTTTTGGTTAACATAGTCTTCGTCTTCGTCCAGGAGCTGGAAAATCCGCCATCGTAGTTGAAATAATCTTTAACAGTTCAAAATCGCAATTCCTATTTAGTTTTGTTTCTGTTGGACTAAAATCAATTTCTTTACTGGGTCGTTCACAAAGCGCTTCGTCATCGTCGTTGACTGCTGACTCCCAGCGCTCGACTCACTTGTCATTTATGGACATATTTACCCAAACATCCGGGCATATCAGTCGAACCTCGCGTCCGTCCAGTGCCCAAATTGCATTGCATGCGGGAGGACGCGAGTTCAATCCCGGCAGGCAAGACAATGTCTTGCTCTTTTTCCTTTCTCGTTCTCCGTCACATATATATAAGGACCTAAATGAGTCTGACACTATCTACCAAGGTTTCACCTGAATGGTTCATCAGGATAATTCAGTACTATCCTGATAAACCATTCGGGTGAAACCTAGGTAGATAGTCTCTGACTCATTTAGGTCCTTATAATTTTGCTCTACTTAATGTATTGAGTACTTTTTACATATATAACTTAGAACACTCCTTTTCAAGGTAGATATTTATGTGTATGTAAAAGAAATGGTTGAGATATCTTCAATGTAAATTTACTTTTAATCATTTTAGTAGCAGGGCTGTGGGGGTCGGAAGTTATTAAGGGGACACTGGAGATGGAAAACTATAGTGACTCTGACTCCAGTTGAATTTATACTTTATATGGCCCTAGTTTAGACTGTAAAGTTATACAGTGCACACTTCTTATGAATAGATTATAAAAAAACATGTTTTTATCTTTATTTGTGGGCCATAATCACTTAATTACATAAAGAAGAGTTGGAATCGAGGTGCCAAAAACTGAAGAGCCAGAGTTGAAGATCTACCTAAGACTTCTATTTTTTATGGAAACGATCTTTTTATCAGAGACGGAAAAAAATCAACTTTTTCCTATTTTAAAGGTAGATATTTATGTGTATGGTCTTCTGTAAAAGAAATGGTTGAGATATTTGAACCTTTTTAGTAGTAGGGCTGTGGGGTTGGAAGTTATTAAGGGGACACTGGAGATGGAAAACTATAGTGACTCTGACTCCAGTTGAATTTATACTTTATATGGCCCTACTTTAGACTGTAAAGTTATACAGGATTGGTTTGGTTTGTTTTACAGCATATCAACCTTAGTGGGTCATTTAATGCCGACAAAGTTTTGAAATGAATTCATTCTTAATGGATACTTAATTTTTTTTATAAACACATTTTTCTATTTAAGCCATAGATGGGACCCTAACAGGTACTACCATTCTGGGTTAGAGTGGACCAAGGAGCAATGGTGATGAAGGGGTGCTCCACATTCCCCAGACCTTCAGAACTGGAACCTCACCATCAGTTAGAGTTTAACATCATGCTCAGGGCATGAAGACCCTCAGCCACTGTCTTCTAGCACTCATATGATAAAAAGGGGTTGGGGCTTGCCATAAAGGCAATAGGGTTGGGACAATCATATAGGTGCTAGGGTTTGACATGACCAGCCGATTGATTGGAGCGGGCTTCTTTGACCGCCCGTCAAACCCAAGAAAGGGCCAAAGTGAAGTATTGTAAGTTATGGACTGTTCATCCACCTGGGCTCTATTCAGGGTGGGATCAGAGGGGGCTTCTTCAACCGCCCTGTCGGCTGGAGCATGGAGTAAGACCCTCCCCCAGCCTGCAAATGAAAGTGTCCTGAGTAGGACATTAAACAGTAGGGGAGACCAGTGGGGGAGACTTCAGTTCCAAACTATGGGGAGTTTGGAGTTACCCCTTCATTGCCATTACTCCCAGGTTCACTCAATGATGGATCCAATAGACCGGTTTGAAAATGATTAGTAGGAATACTTGAAACTCTATAGCTCTGTGTAAATTATATAATATTAAGAATATTTACTTGAAGCTATAATTAATTACAAAGGATTATTATTATTATTATCATTTATGATACCTTGACCATTGTGATAAAAAGCAACAATAATAAGATGAAAGATAAACGTTAATGACAATGCTTCATCTGAGAAATTCTTATTCTTTATTTCTGTTCCATATTATTTATTTAACAGTAATATAATATAAAATGAGCTGACCATTGTGATGAAAAGCAACAATAATAAGATGAAAGATAAACTAGTCAAAAATTATAAATAATGATAATATTTCATCTAAGAAATTCTGGTAATCTGAACATTAGTTACATAAATAAGAGTAACCTCCCCTTGTTTGTTTCACTTTGAGGAAGCCGTTTGTTTTGGTCGGCCATTTTCATTTCGACATAAATCTACACTGAGAATACAAATTTGTTCAAATCAATACAACTGCATGTTTTAACACAAAAATATCATAAAATGTGTTCTTAATTGTTCTTGTGCATTATTTGAAATGAACTTAATTGTTATTAAGAACACATTTTATGATATTTTCGTGTTAAAGCATGCAGTTGTATTGATTCAAACAAATTCATATTTTCAGATTGTAGATTTACAGTGAAATGAAAATGACTAACCAAAACATAACAGCTTCCTCAAAGTGAAACAAACAAGGGGAAGTTACTCTCATTTATGTAGCTAATGTTCAGATTACCGAAATTCTTATTCTTTATTTCTGATCATGTCACTTAGTTTACATAGAATGGAAAATGACACAAAATTGTATTTTTGTTGGAACATGTCCGTATGTTTGTTCTAAATATTGCGTAAATTTTTGGTTCACAACATTAGTAAACCGAATAATTTTTATTTTTAGTCTATACAAATTAGATAAAAAATTGTACAAGTTTTTAAAAAAAAAAGGTTTAAATTTTCCTGCTACAAAATTCTAAGTCTGAGCCTATTATATACAAGATTTTCTTTCCACACCCAGAATTTCGTAGCCCAAATTTAGGGGTGCGTATTATACACATTTTTTTTTTTTTTTTTTTTTTTTTTCTTTCGTTTTTTTCTTTTTCTTTTTTTTTAAAGAGCCTTAACTGTGAATGTTTGAAAAAAGATCAGTGATAGTGTTTAAAAGACACAGAAACATTAGCAAAGCGTAGTGCAAGGGAGATAACTTTATAAATATCACTCAAGGGAAGTTAATCTTAATATTTGTGTGTACTATTTTTACCAGGTTTACCATTGCATTTTTATTTTAGCTCAACAACTTTAATAATATTTTTTTTTAGACGAAAACTTTTCAATATATTCTCATTCCTATTATAGCAGACATTTTCCAAGGGTTTTTATAAATAAATAAAAAAATCTAATAAGCGTTCAAAAAAGGTTTTGAGGGTAATTTTTTGTTAAAACAATTAACCTATACAGATTTAGTGGTACAATTACAGTATGTGACCTACCTTTTGAATGTGACTTACGAAATCATGTCTCTCTTATAGTATGTGGCCTACCATAAAAAGCATATTATAAGGTTATAATTATAACTGTTAACCCTAACCCTAACCCGATTTCAGAATTTTAGAATTAAATAGATCTCTGATTCATGTAAATTGAGGATGTAATGTAATGTAATTTATTGTGTACAGTGCTCAGGTGCACCACAACTCATCAAAGTCTCATGTCAGGTACACAGAATAATGTTGTGCCAGGAACATGAACAGTTCACAGTAGTAATATGGATATGTGTGTGTGCATGTGTATGTGGAGAGTGGCATCAGGTATAGTGTTGGCGGACTACAGGAAGCATGGAGGCTTTGAAAGTTTCAGTGCTCCGGCAGTCTACAACAGATGCAGGCATCTTTTTTAATTATTCTTAATTACTATATACAGCTTATGACTGAATTACATTTCTTGAAATTGAATATATGTGAAAAATAATTAGTTTTAATAAATCGCCTACTACTTATGTCTATAAATATACTCTGAGGTAGGACACATTCAAACCGGGTAGGCCACATGCTATAACAGAATCAAAAAGGTAGGCCACATACTATAATGGCACTGATTTAGTGTTAAAACTGAAACTTTAAGCAAAAAATATTTGCAATTTTTTTAAAACCTCCTACCTCATGCATACACACACATCATGTGAGCTCCTATCATATATGTATTTACCCAACCCCTTTGCCTGAGCAGGATATGACACAAGGTCAATTTCTTAAGCAGTATTTAACAGGTTTGAATTTAGAGTTCTCCTTCTCTTAGACTGGTTACCTAACCAAAATTAAAGAGCTCAGTATGCCCTATTGTTTACCCATAGTTTGAGGGAAAATACCTTTCTTAAAGTATTAGTATTTTCTATATTAATAGAAGAGTTTTAAAGGTGCTTCGACCAATGGAAAACTTGCTGGAATGTCAAGGATTTTTTTTTTTTAAATTAACATCTCCTTCATGAGATACCCACTTGCACTCAATGGTTAGAAAATAGGTAATCTAAACATTAGTTACATAAATGAGAGTAACCTCCCCTTGTTTGTTTCACTTTGAGGAAGCCTTATGTTTTAGTCGGCCATTTTCATTTCACCGTAAATCTACACTGAAAATACGAATTTGTTCAAATCAATACAACTGCTTGTTTTAACATGAAAATATCATAAAATGTGTTCTTGATTGTGCTTGCGCATTATTTGAAATAAAAATTAATTGTTATCAGATTACCAAAAAAATATATCTTCAGGTTCTTACATCCAAACTTTAACATATATGGTAAGCTAATATTGACTTTTGTCTTGGTAAAATCGGGCCAGTTTAGCTCAGTCAGTAGAGAAAGCATCTGCCTAGGAACCACAAGGTTCTGGGTTCAATACCAGCCCTTGCCAACTCAGTGCATGAATAGCACAGCTTGAACCTGTGTAGTAAAGTGGGGAGCTGATGGTAAATGTGGCACTCCACCTCAGATACAAAATAATCACCCTGTCTTGCACTAATGGAAAGGAGATAGACCCACTTGCTGTTCGGCTGATACCTACAATAGGCAACTCAGCTTTAACTTAGATACATTTGGAGCAAACTTATTATGTGGAGGTACACATATTATTTATATCTTAACATGAAAAGGTAGAACTAAAATAGGTAAAATACAAAAGACAAAGTTTTTATTTTTATTATATATATATATATATATATATATATATATATATATATATTCAATCAGCAACAAGATCTCACAACAGAGTAATGATGAATTCCATTCTTATCATAATGGGATATTTTTTAAATATCTTTTTAATGGATAATAACTAGGTAGTCTACACTATATATATATATATATATATATATATATATATGTATTTAATAGTTTAAACACCACCCCTTTTACGGCAGCTGTCAATGGCCGAAAGGTTAACGAATCGGGTGGACAAAAAGTCAGTCAGGTTTCGCTCCTGTCAGAGTAGTTGCTGTGTCTAGTCACACTGAAAAGACGTGAAACACAGTGTCTGTGGATGACTTATATATCAACAACACTGTGGGTAGGGCTTAGAATACGCATAATGGATCCCCTGCAAGGAGTAAGACTCCACTCCAAGGGGGTGCCCTGGATATGACACTAAACTGCATGTGATGGTAAGGCTCCAGTTCTGGAGACCTGGGGAATATGGAGTACCCCTTCATCACCATTACTCCCAGGCTCACTCTGACCTGGAGTGGTAATACCTGTTAATGTCCCATCTATGAGTAAAATAGACCTGTTTAAAATTAATTTGTATTGATAGGACCATGTCAATATGAATTCAATTCGCAAACCTCTAGGCATAAAATAACTTTAGATAGGTTGAGATGCCATTAAAATCAATCAATCAATCTTTCTCATCACTTTCCTCTGCCCCCACCATGTTTACTGGAACCCATAGACAAGTGGGCGTGTTAATCCAGATATAAATGTGTCCTGGGTATGACATTAAACTACATCTAGTGATGAGGTCCCAATTTTGGAGTTCTGCAAAATGTGGAGTACCCCTTCATCATCATTACTCCCAGGCCCACTCTGACTCAGAGTGGTAGTACCTGTTAGGGTCCCATCTATAAATCAAAAAGTGAGTTTAGAAAATTTTTTATACCCAACAAAAAAACATCTAGTGGTAGGGTTCCAATTCTGGAGAGCTCTGAAAAGTGTGGAGTACTTCTTCATCATCATTACTCCCAGGCCCACTCTGACCCGGAGTGGTAGTACCTATTAGGGTCCCATCTATGGGTTAAATAGATTTTAAAAAATGAGTTTAAATTTTTTTTTTATATACCTAATAAGAATGGATAAAACAACTAAAGGGTTGACATGCAGTAAAATCCAACCAACTATATGTAAATAATAGTATTATTAGTAGTACTATGCTAGTTTACAATAATAAAGAGGAAAAAATTCACAAGGTTCTAAGGGCTGAGAGGGGGAGAGAAAAAAGGGCATCTTCTTGTCTATATTTAGACAATTTTGAGTAAAGGTTTAACCAGCTCAAGTTACAGTAAGGAGAGAAAGAGGAAAAAGTAAGTATGGAAAAAAGAGAACAATGAAAAAATGGAAAAGGAAGGCAACGTTTTACAGTTGTTCCTTGAGTAGAAAAAAAAAACAAAACGGAAAAAAAAACCTTACTATCAGGCTCCTACCCTAAGGAAATTCATTCATTTTTTCCCAGATTGAGGTAGGGTTATAAAAGGGGATTAAGGTGGGGGCTTGGAAGGCGTAGATAAAACCTGCTATTCTCAACCAAAAATAGTTTTTAAAAAATAAAAAAATAGTAACATTAAAATCCTGTCATATTCCAAAAAAAGTATGATGGCACCCCTCCCCACTGAATGGTTAAAAAAATATATCTCCAGGGTATTATATACAAAGTTGACATATATGGTAAGCTAATATTTATCCAGCCAGGATAGACTATCAAGTATTACTTATATGCAGTCCCACTTCATAATATTGTAATATTGAATGTAAATGGGACCGAGGGGGCGGGTATACTAACAAATAAGTATAAAAATGAAAGAAATCCTGTCCTAATCAAATACAGAGCCAGGTATGCCATATAAAACTGATTCTTTAAGTATGGAAAACTCCTTAGAAAATATTGATAGATCATTAGGTACCACCAAAATAGGTCATGTGATTGAAGGAAGAAACGTAAATATTTTTGAACTTTTTCTTTTAAAATCTCGCAAAAAAAAGAAATAACGAACATAAAGAGTTGTTACAAAGAAAAACAGTTAATTCAAGGATCAAATTATCCGATTAGAGAAAAATTACTCTCCATTATCTTGAAAAATAAGTAAAACAGTCCGTTTTTTTACAACACGGTCAGTTTCTTTATTGATATTTTTTTAGCAGAATTCTGTATTCCTGGTTCTTTTACTAAAAAACTCTTCCGTTGAAATTTATAAAAATCTTCTGATATAATTATTCAGATTCTTATCTTTATAGAAAAAAAGTAAAAATTATTTTTTGTCAGTTCATTTTTTTTCTTATTTCATAAAATAAAATGTGTGTGTGTGTGGGGGGGTAGACCTTGTAAAAAATATTTCAGACATATTTACATCAAAAGGTAAGTAATTATAGAAATTTTTGTAAAAATCGGACCATTAATTGATTTTTCATAGAATTTTTTAAAAAGTCTCTAGTCATAACTTGTTTTTGGCTATGTTAAATTTCAATTGATTTAACAGTGCAAAAATGTAAACACTGTTTTTCGTTCATAATTTTCATTATTTCCGTAAGCTGAAAATTCTTTTTAAAAATCCTCAGGAGTTTTTTTTTAATGTTTCTTATTTCGAATGGACAAAAAATTTTCAAGATAATATTAACCTTTATGCAAGTTTTATTGTGTTAAATATAGGGGGGGGGGTAAATTTCACAGGGAAAATTGGTGGTACCTATAGATCATTGATCAAAAGATTTTTTTTCTGTCTAACAGTTATCAACATAGTCCTAAAATTTTGGTTGACTAGAAAATATACAAACCACATGGTATTGTTTGTTTAAAGACTTTTATCAGGGATACACCCAAAGTTCCACCTTTCTATTTTTATTAGAGAACATGCATGTCTATAAATAACCTATATTCAGTCATGTGACCAGGGTATGACACTGAACAGGATCTAGTGGTGAGGCACCAATACTGGAGCAGTGGGGGAGTGTTGAGTCACTCCTTTGTTGCTATTACTCACAGGTCCAAACTAACCAAGAGTTAGGGTCCAGTACATGGGTTAAATATGAATAATCTATATTCTGTCATATATCCTGGGTAGGACATTGAGCAGTGGGGACATCCAATCTGACATGTAAAATCACCCCCCCCCTATATTTAACACAATGAAACTTGAATAAAGGTTAATATTATCTTCAAAATTTTTGAACCATTCAAAAGAAGAAACAGAAAAAAAACCAAAAAAAACTCCTGATGATTTTT
>CM042158.1:91426913-91546913 GCA_023376005.1 Doryteuthis pealeii | reverse complement strand
TGGTGCCAGGTCACAGATGAAAAAAAAATAATTTAGGAACTGTTTAGTTCTGTTGGTAGAGCGTTTGACTAGAAACCACAAGGTTCTGGGTTTGATACTAGCCCTCACCAACTCAGCGTATGAGTAGCACAGGGATCTGTGCAGTAAAGTGAGTAGCTGATGGTAGGTGTGGTGCTCTGTCTCAGATGCCAAAAACAATCTCCTTGACCGAGCACTAGTGAAAAGGGGATAGACTCCTTTGCTGTCTGGCTGATACCAACTTTAGGCCACCTAAAAAGTTTAAATAGATCTATTTGACTCATTGATAGGATCTACACAGAGGACTTTGGAGTAATGGCAATGACAGTTGGTATATCCTAAGCTCTAGGAGAAGGAAAACTCTGAATTCAAACCTGTTAAACTCTGCTTAAGAAATTGACCTTATGTCACATCCTGCCTGTGCAGAGGGGTTGGTGTATATATATATATATATATATATATATATATATTATATATATTACGGATCTTTGCTAATCCACGAAGCAAATAAATTTATTTCTGGGTTAATAAAAATCGATTTAAAAAGTGCTCAATAAAAAGAGCTAAATATACATTTTTTAAAAGCGAATGTTATAAAATATTCCAACTGCAGTTTCTTGCCGTAGCAATTCTTCAGGGAATTCCTTGAAGAATTGCTACGGCAAGAAACTGCAGTTTTAAAAACGTATATATATATATATATATATATATATATATATATATATATATATATATATATATATATATATATATATTATATATATATCCTAAGCTTTGTTGACAGGCCAAAAAGAAAATGCAAGTTTGGCTCTGGGATTCTAACCCTTCTGCAGTACTTCCCTAAAGGTTGGTTAGGTTTTTTTTTGGTTTTTTTTTATGGCATATCAAGCTTTTTTGGGTAATTTAATATCAATTCAAGTCATTTTGATATTCGGTTTCTTACAGTACTTGCTGTTGGTTAAATGGTCAGCCATCTTCATATTGGACAGGCTTATTGCAGCTTAATATCGGTGATCTAGCAAGAACTGGTACTTTCAACGTGACTTGACTGTAAACCCACTACATTTTGATACCAGTTTCATTATTCTATCTGGTCTAAAACTTGTTTTATAAGATTAGAGACCTTATTTATCAATCAACCCTTATAATTCATTTTGATACCAGTTTCATTATTCTATCTGGTCTAAAACTTGTTTTATAAGATTAGAGACCTTATTTATCAATCAACCCTCCATAATTCATTTTGATACCAGTTTCATTATTCTATCTGGTCTAAAACTTGTTTTATAAGATTGGAGACCTTATTTATCAATCAACCCTCCATAATTCATTTTGATACCAGTTTCATTATTCTATCTGGTCTAAAACTTGTTTTATAAGATTGGAGACCTTATTTATCAATCAACCCTCCATAATTCATTTTGATACCAGTTTCATTATTCTATCTGGTCTAAAACTTGTTTTATAAGATTGGAGACCTTATTTATCAATCAACCCTCCATAATTCATTTTGATACCAGTTTCATTATTCTATCTGGTCTAAAACTTGTTTTATAGGATTGGAGACCTTATTTATCAATCAACCCTTGTATATTGTCAGATGAAAATCAGTCAAGATATTTTTTCCTTGAAGTGATTAAAATGAAATTCTAAGATTCCATCAAATTCCAATTAAATAAACAAAATTAACTCATTGTGTCATTTTAAAAAAGCAGACACAAATATTTTCTCATTCGTATAATCTGAACATTTTAATAAATTTGAAAAGAACGAAATCAGCTGCCAAATGGAAAGAGAGAGATTTTTAAATCAACAGATTATATAACGAGATTTCAAATTGGCATGAAGAGAAAAAAAGATTAATTTAAATTTAAATAGAGACAAGAAAGAAAAAACAATTTAAATTCAGTAAATCCTTTCCTTAAACAATGGAATCCTTTTTACATTTTTTAATTTAAAAAAAAAAAAAAAAATCTTTTCTTCATTCACAGCAGAAAATTAAAATTTTTAACAATATTCTAGTTCAAAATTGGATTGGAAATTTTTTTAAATAAAAATAATTTTTTTTTAGATACACAAAATAAATCATCCTAAGCAAGACTAGGTTTGGTTTGGTTTCTTTGTTTAATGGCATATCAATCTTCTTGGGTTATTTAATGCCAAAGTCATCTTTGTAGAACATTAGTGGTACTATATAACTCATAGACAGGGGTATGGGATGAAGGGGTTCATACCTTTCATATAGTACCTAAAAGAGGAGAATGGAAGCAAGCCTACTTCATGCACAAGGTCGTAGAAATTACTGACTTGGTACTAAGATGTGGATTAAACCTACCAGAGTAGATCAGACTCTTCAGTGTTATTGAACGCAACAGAGATGGAAAACTCTTACAAGAAAAACCCAAGGTCAGTCATTGATTGGGTTTGTGGCATTACTTGCACCAATTCTTTCCTATCAACATTGCCAAATGGTGCAGATGGTCCAACGCAAGTCTTCACTACTATAAACAAAACACTGTGTGGGTTGTTCATTAGATTAGTCCAGACTTATCTTATGAACTCGCATGCGTCAAAATCAATAAGATAGTCCATCATATATAGATGGAGAGATTATTAAAGCAACAAAAGATATACCTTTCATATAGTACCTAAAAGAGGAGAATGGAATTGTCTGTTTTCTATAAAGGATGAAACCACGGATGAGAGAATGAGCTAAAGATATAAAGTAAGTTAAGTTGTCGGGTGGCCTAATGTCACTATCAGCCATACAGCGAGGGAGCCTATCCCCTTTTCACTAGCGCTAGACAAAGGAGATTATTATAGCATCTGAGGTGGAGCGCCACACCTATGGCCTCAATTGTGTCATTGGCTGTTTAAGTAAAAAGTAAAGTCGTCGGGGCAGCCTAATGTTGGTATCAGCCAGACTGTGAGGGAGTTTATCTCCTTTTCACTAGCGCTAGACAAAGGAGATTATTATAGCATCTGAGGTGGAGCGCCACACCTACCATCAGCTCCTCACTTTACCGCACAGATCCCTATGCTACTCCTACGCTGAGTTGGCGAGGGCCGGTATTGAACCAACAACCTTGTGATTCATAGCCGAACACTATCGGCTGAGCTAAACTGGCCCATTAAAATAAACATGACATATCAACCCGAATGAGGAGTGTGGGAGGAGGGGTTGATATAGACTTTATTTCCAGGTATTCCTGATATTAACTTCTATAAAGCTCTTAAAAGAAGAAAAAAAAATTAAAGTCAAATGTAGAAAAGAAATTATCTTACCTTGTGAGAGACGTGTTGGTCCTGTGGCCAAGACACCATCAACAGCACACATTTTAGCCAATGGGTATAATGTAATAACACCAGCAGTATTTTCAATGAAACAATGTTCATTTTCAACTCCAGTGCCTTGAACAATAATATCCTGGATAATTTTGGCATCAGGAGTTCCAATCCTAGTAATGCCTTGAAAAAAAAATGAATAAATAAATAAATAAATAAAAAACAAAAAACAAAACAAAAACAAACAAAAACAAACAAAAACAAAAAAAACAAAACAAACAAAAACAAAAACAAAAACAAACAAAAAACAACAAAAAAACAAACAAACAAAAAAACAAACAAACAAAAAAACAAACAAACAAAAAAACAAAACAAACAAAAACAAAACAAAAAAAATCAAATATATTTTTTGACAACTCTGAAGAAATATATTCTTTTAATTTTAAATTTTAAAATTTCAAGAAATTACAGCAACACCTGGAAGAATGCAAGGATTTAATTTTCAGAAAAATATTGTTTGTACTAATGAAAACTGCACTATCCAAGGCAGGGCTATGGAGTCACAAAATTCTTCAACTCTGGCTCCTCAGTTTTTGGCACCTCGATTCCAACTCTTCTTTATGTAATTAAGTGATTATGGCCCACAAATAAAGATAAAAACATGCTTTTTATAATCTATTCATAAAAAGTGTGCACTATATAACTTTACAGACTAAACTAGGGCCATATAAAGTGTAAATTCAAAAGGAGTTGGTATAGTTTTATTGACTCCAGTAACCCCTTTAATTGCTTCTGATTCCAACTCCTCAACCCTGTTTATTACTATATATTACTCCAACTCCTCTTTAGGAAATTCTGATTATGACAATTCTGAATTCAAACCAGTTGTTGACCTGGAGAGGGAAGGGCTTTGTTTGATTATTCCTGTCTAAGACATGGCCCCAAAAACCAGACCAGTGTGAATGTTAAAAAAATAGTTTCTTCTTTCTTTTATTTTCCCCTCCAATGAAAAAATACTGACCTACTCCTGCCACAATCCATGAAAATCCTATTATAATGGAGATAGTGCATCTATCTGTCTGTAACCGAAACTACATTACCATCAACATTACAATTCCCTTTGTTATTTACATTATATTCTCACAATGGTTATTAAATAATCATTAATTCATCTTAGCATCTTATTTATTAACAATGTCTCTATTAAGGTCTAGCCGAGATAGATATGCCTCAAAACAGCTCATATTAATATGTTTAAAATACTGCAATGTGTGTTATATATCATTAAGAAATAAAGGTTTACATAGTATATGGTGTGAATAATTTGCATATCAGTTTTAATAAAACCATGTTGAATAAATGATTACTTGGTGTTATTGATTTCTAATATTATTGTTTTATTCTCAAATATTAAAAGCAATCCTATGTATAATTTTATATCAAAATCAATTAGAATAAAGTAAAAATAAGTGTAATCTTTTTTGTGTTATTTAATTTCATCATTCAGATTTTTACTTCTCCTAGACTGGTTCACTAGCCATGGTTAAAGAGCCCAGTCTGCCCTGCTATTTACCCATAGCTGGAGGAAGAATTGTTTTCATACTTTTCCCAATGAGTCCATTTCCTAAGACTCTAACCATTAGACCCTGCGGTTATATATACATATATCAAAAATAAAAAATTTTTTTTAAATTAAAAAATTCACTCTGATGAAGGTCGTAAAAAAATCTCTCTGTGTACGGAATATTTTTTCATTTTTCCTATTATTATTATTATCATCATTTCAACTCCATCTGATTATTTTAATAATAATAATAGCGTAAATCCGTATACATTTTGATAAAGAGACCGAAACACATGTGTAAGTGATATCGATTAAAAGTGATATCAATAAAATTCATTTTTATCCATCTACATTTCTTTTCTTTACTCATTTTTTAATTACTAATTAATAATAATAATAATAATAATAATTACTACTACTAATAATAATAATTACTAATTGATAATAATAATAATAATAATTACTAATTAATAATAATAATAATTACTACTAATAATAATTACTAATTACTAATAATAATAATTACTAATTAATAATAATAATAATAATAATAATTATGGACTCTCTCACATGTGTAAGTGATATCGATTAAAAGTGATATCGATAAAATTCATTTTTATCCATCTACATTTCTTTTCTTTACTCATTTTTTCCTCATATATATATATATTTGTGTGTGTGTGAAAATTTTTTTTGAGAATCTCAAGAGATCCAAACACTAGGAACCAGAATGTTTTAAATACTTGAAGGAACAGGTGACAAGTCATAAATTAAGGAAAACAACCATTTTGCAAGCTAAAAAGCAGTAAAAAAATAAAAATAAAAAACCCAAAAAACTCAATAAATCAAAAAATAAGGGGGAAAAAAGGGGTCATTGCAGTGCTAAGTCTCTAACTTAGAAGAGTTTTATCAGCAACTGTGTCATTCATAGAAACAAAAAAAAATATCCTTGATAGATTTTGTTCCTGAAACTGAGGTCAATGGTCAAAGGAAAGCTGAACATACAATTCTTATCACTATAAAAACTACTAACACCAAGAGAAATCAAATATATGCACTTGAATGTGTCCTCAAGGAAAGAACAGCTGTAAAACAATGATTGAACAACAAAATATACATGTTTACTAACCATGTAATGAAGGACTTTTCTTTCAGACAGAAAAAAGATTTGGTTTAGCAATGTTTCTAAATATATGAAATCTGGGTGGACCTGAACTTTCAGACCCCCCCCCCATCTAAAATTTTTGTTTCTAATTTTTTTTCTCTTCTTTCAATGGATTATTATCGATTGCACACCAATCTATCAGACTGTGAAAAAAAATTCAAAAAAGTTATTTATTTTTCGAGTTTTTAGGGGTGCTCAGTTCCCCGCATAAGTTTATAGTAAATCGATCCCCCATATCGGAACCGCTTGAAAGGAAACTGGCGCAAAGGTGTCAAAGTTAGGGTGGCCCAGAAAAAACAGAACCCAAATCATTTATTATCGAGCAGTTCCGATATGGGGGATCGATTTACTATAAACTTATATGGGGAAATGAGCATTCCTGAAAACTCGAAAAATAAAGAACTTTTTAGAATTTTTTTTTTTACAATCGGATAGATTGGTGTGCAATCGATAATAATCCATTGAAAAAAAAAAAAAAGATTAAAAACAAAAATTTTAGATGGGGGGGGTCTGAAAGTTCAGGTCCACCGAAATCTGCTTTATTTTACTCTCTACCCAAAGGAAAAAAAACTATGTAACTCATTCAGAATTTTGGATTGGCAATTCAAGCCTTATTTCTTTATATATTTTTACCAACATGAGCAGGATGTGACACAAGGTCAATTTCTTAAGCGGAGTTTAACAGGTTTGAATTCAGAGTTTTCCTTCTCCTAGACCGGTTGCCTGAACCAAGGTTAAAGAGCCCAGTCTGCCCTACTATTTACCCATAGCTGGAAGAGAGTAGGATTCATACCTTTCCCAAGGGTATTAAGCCTTATTTCTTTATATATAAAGGGCAGTTTGTGTGTATGTATGGCCGGAGGAAACTACAAAAATAAAACAATTGATAACAAAGTAAATCTATATACACATTCACTATCACCAGAGCTTGGTTTTTGTGAAAAAATAATGATTTTATTCATATTCGTGAAGATATTTAAAGATTAGAATTTGAATAGTAAGAGAAAGGAATGTCATTGGTGGTGTTAGTGATTAAAACATAAACAAATCAATTATGGAAGACCAAAACAATGGATCTGCGAGACTAACTTTTTATCCCCCCCCCCTCTACCTAGACAATGCCGGATAGCCGCTTATAGTTTCTTTATAAAGCAGAAAATTTTGTCTTATTTTGGGTCAGATGTTCAATGTACTTTTTAAAAAGTAAAGACTCTTTAAGAATATGTTTGGTTTGTTTTGTTTTATGGCATATCAACCATGGTGGGTCATTTAATGCCAGCAAAGATTTGCAGGGATAGTTTGGAAGAATTTTTTTAAAGTCAATATTTTTTGTAAAAAATTTTTTTATTTAACCCATAGATGGGAGCCTAACAGGTACTACCACTCCTGGTCAGAGTGGACCTAAGAGCAATGGTGATGAAAGGGTGCTCTACAATCCCCAGACCCCCAGAACTTTAACATCATATCCAGGACATGAAGACCCAGAGCTACCACCTTCTAGTACCCATTTGATAAAAAGGGTTGGGGCTTACCATAAGGGCAGTAGGGGTGGAACAATCATATAGGTGCTAGAGCTTGACACGACCAGTCGATTGATCAGAGAGAGCCTCTCCAACTGCCCGTCTAGCCTAAGTATTGACCAAAGTGGGGCTTGCACATGGACTGCTCAGGCACCAGGATTCCATCCTTAAGCATCACGGGTTGCCAACTACAGCCAAGAGGTGGCCCCATTTGGGCGTGACTTAACCTCTGCAGAGATTAAGTGTGTGTATTCTAATGCCCCAGCTGACAGGGCGGAGAATTTCTGTAGTTGATGGCATATAAACACCCCTTTTCATTTACCGTTAATAATATAGGCTTAAGCAAGATACAAGTACTGCTAATCTATGGTGACTGAAGAGTATTATAGAATCAAGTACTGGTAGTCTATGACATTTGGATAGTATCATAGAACCCTAAATTCCAACCCCTCCTCACTGTGACAGGGTGGTGACAACATGGTAGTGTCAGAGCTATGCCACCTGGAACTCAAGTTCCTGGTAGGGCCTCCCAAGGAGGATTGGTCAGTCATACAGTGGTATTAGGGCCACAACCCAGCTAAAGGGGCTCTGGTGAAAATCTAAAGGGCGTCTCAATTATCATCAGGAATCCACGGCTTTTGGCGTACCTGTCACTGCATCTGTGGAAAATTTGCAGCAACCAAGTCATCTCCTTTCTCTAACCAGTGACAGAAAACAAACTATGTTTAACTTAGATTTGGTACAATGCCAGAAGTATGAGGCACCCAGTGAGGATTGAACTCACTATTCAGTATCAGTGGATCTGCAAGACTGGCTTCCAAACAATTACACCAATAATGGGATCCGTTTTAATTTGCTCATCACACTTTCTGGATGTTTTAGTGTACAAAAAATAAAAAAAAAATGCTTTGGTATGATTTTTATGGTAGGTGAACGTCAACTCTTTAGTATTGATACTAATTAGTGTTTAAGGGTTGAACTCTGTAACCCAAATATGTCGGTCTCTTTCTTGAACATACTTGCTGGCTTTATAAGTATGATAGAAATGTGCTTGTTGTTTTGATTGGTGCACTGATGAGACTTGATAATGCTTTTGGCATACCTGTCACTGTGTCTGTGGAAAATTTGCATCAACCAAGTCATCTCTTTTCTCTATCCAGGATAAGCACGTGGTATTTGGAGACCACTTGTGAAATTTCCTATTCCCTTGTTACCATGAATTCACTAAATCATTCACTTGAGATACAGTGAGTTGGTTTGTTGGAGCCGGCTCAACCAACCCAGGGTGAATAGAGTCACATCATTATAGAATAAGGCTAGGTACAGAAACCACAAGGTTCCTAGTTCGATACCGGCACTTGCAAACTAAGCGTGTGAGCAGCACAGAGATTTGTGCGGTAAAGTAAGGAGCTGATGGTATGTGTGGAGCTCCACCTCAAACGCAAAAACAATCTCCTTGGTCTAGTGCTAGTGAAAAGGGGATAGACTCCTTCACTGATTGGCTGATACTGACTTCAGGCCACCCCGACGACTTTCCTTTACTTACAAGTACTGTATCTATGGTATCTAAATAAATGTTAACTTATACTCATCATTCATTTTGGATGTTTTAAGGCTAAAAGTTATCAATGTTACATTTTAGCCAAGAAAAAAAAAACTTAGAAAAAATAAAAATAAAATCTTATATACCATAAAATTCAGTAATGAATACCAACAATTACAACAAATTGAGTAAAATAGAATTCTACCTACTAAATGATACACAAGTGCATTACCTTACTATTTATTCATAGTATTTATATACCTTACTATTTATTCATAGTATTTAAATACCTTATACTATTTATTCATAGTATTTATATACCTTATACTATTTATTTATAGAATTTATATACCTTATACTATTTATTTATAGAATTTATATACCTTATACTTATACTATTCATTCATAGAATTTATATACCTTATACTATTCATTCATAGAATTTTATATACCTTATACTATTCATTCATAGAATTTATATACCTTATACTATTCATTCATAGAATTATACTATTCATTCATAGAATTTATATACCTTATACTATTCATTCATAGAATTTATATACCTATATTCATAGATTCTTACTATTCATTCATAATATTTATATACCCTACTATTCATTCATAATATTATATACCTACTATTCATTCATAATATTTATATACCTACTATTCATTCATAATATTTTATATACTATTCATTCATAATATTTTATACCTACTATTCATCATATAATATTTATATACCCTACTATTTATTATTTATTCCTTACTATTTATTCATAGTGCTATATACAAGTACATTACCTTACTATTTACTCATAGTGCTTATATACAAGTACATTACCTTACTATTTACTCATAGTGCTTATATACAAGTACATTACCTTACTATTTACTCATAGTGCTTATATACAAGTACATTACCTAAGCCACCAAATATGTCCCAAAACGAGACTAACACATTTGAGTTATACAAACCTACCCTTTACAACTGAGGGGTATCAATAATGAAGACTGAATTTCACTTAACTAAAAATTATATTAAAGCATTTTTTTTTTTGCACATAGATATTACACTGAGCCTAAATAGACATCAGAGGACTAACTGATCCCCAGCACCATATACACAATTACAACACCAATCAAAACAACAAGCACATTTCTATCATACTTATAAAACCAGCAAAGTATGTTCAAGAAAGAGACCGACATATTTGGGTTACAGAGTTCAACCCTTAAACACTAATTAGTATCAATACTAAAGAGTTGACGTTCACCTACCATAAAAATCATACCAAAACATTTTTTTTTTCTTTTTTGTACACTAAAACATCCAGAAAGTGTGATGAGCAAATTAAATCCCATTATTGGTGTAATTGTTTGGAAGCCAGTCTTGCAGATCCACTGATACTGAATAGTGAGTTCAATCCTCACTGGGTGCCTCATACTTCTGGCATTGTACCAAATCTAAGTTAAACGTAGTTTGTTTTCTCAGCTAGATTGCTGAAGTTAAGGCTCAATGAGCCTACTCAGTACTGAGGCGCACTCAGCATTATGGTTATAGTAATTTAAAATGGAATTGGCAATGAGAATTCAAATTCTGAACAAAGTTGTTTGCGTTTCACCTTGCACTAATGCCCTTAGGAAAGGGATGAATCCTTTTGTTCTACCCCCAGCTATTTATGGGGGTGCCATAAAAGGGTTTGAGGGGTGGGGGTGGTATAAGAGGCTTAAAGAATATAGTCAGTACAATCCTGCAAGATGCTAGATATGACCATCTGATTAAACAATATTATATATATATATATATATATATATATATATATATATATATTTTTAAAACAGACTGAATAAGAAGGATTACCACTCACTTTTTCTCATCATTCTGTGATATATAATTTCTTATCTTATGCCCTGAAGATGATCTATGTAATAGATCGAAACACTGCAGCGTCGGCCAATAAACTCACCACTTAACCCATTTAAACCTGTGTTTTTTCAATTTTCTTGATATATTACATACCGTCGGATTTACTTCCTCTCTTCAGCTATATATATATATATATATATATATATATATATATATATATAATATTGTAAATGTGTATAAATGTTTATATTTTTTTAATATTGTAATTTTGTATAAATACATATATTTTAAATACTGTAATAGTGTGTATATATATATATACACACACACACACATTTATACACAATTACAAGTCTATGTGTATATATATATATACACATAGACTATATATATATATATATATATATAGACACACAATATTTATACGTTCTATGAAGCCTTTGATAAACCCAAATGGCAAAAAGAAAATTGTAATTATATGTATATATTAAAAATTGTAATTGTATGTGTGCATAAAATAAAAATACTGTAAATATATGTGTGTATGAATATTGTAATTATATATATATATATATATATATATATAAGAGAGTTTCATAATTTGCTTGAAGCATTGTGTATGTATTGGTTAGGAGGTAGATTTAGAAGGCCATCACAATGCAGTTTGGAATAAATAAAAAATAATAATACGGTAACAATGGTGGTGTGTGTTGACCTGTATTTTTTTTATTATTTCTTGAATTTTCGAGGTAATACCTCTTTATCAAAAGAATTGAACTGAAGCAGTACAGCTATGGCATTTCTTCCTAAATGAATTTTTTTTTTTTTTTTGAAAATGACGTTATTTTTGAAATAACTGTATTCCCGTGTGAGCGTGAATGCGTTTATTTTTATTTTTTTTTTTATTTTTATTTTTTTTTTGTACGTGTGCGTATGTTGTAATGCGCGTGACATTGAAAATGCGTGTTGGCTGTGACGTTAAGACTGTATCCTAGCGCGGGATTTTGTACGTGGGTATGTGCGAATGAAAAAGTGTATTTGTGTTTTGTGACGTTTCCTGTTGGATTTTACATCAATTTAATCATTTAATATTATTAATATTATTATTATTATTAATATTATCATATTTATTTGCTTATTTACTTATTTATATCTAATTCAATTTATCTTTTTATATTTTATAATATTTTTAAATATATATATATATATATATATTTAATTTATTTATTTATTTAATTTATTTTCCTTAACAACTAGTGTGCAATGGCTTGTGTGTTTGTATGTGTGGGCGAGATGTTGGGCTATAGATTTGAGTGCGTGTTTCGTATTAGTCTTCTCGTTGTAGATTTGTTTCATTATTAATTCTCCATTGTGCATGTGGGTATGTGTTATGTGTGTGTGTGCATATACTGTTACATGTGTGCGTAGGTTGTGGGTTTATTGTATGATGAACTCTGCGCTGAGTTCACTCCTGTTATTGATCTCTGGGTGTAATCTAGCGATTAGCAAGGCCTCTTTAATTCTGAGATTACCCAAATTTCTCTCTCGAGCCTCTATATTGACTGTTATATTTCTTTCTGTGTTGTTGCATTTAACTAAGTGTTTACGGAAAGTGGATGCTTGTGTGTGTAAGTGTTCTTTGATTCTAATGTGTAGTGGTCTTCTATAGAAAATCGGCCTGCAGAGACTTGTTCGTCCACCACAAATCGGCTCCCCCTTGGGGCAAAGACTGGATACATAAAGAACGAACTTGCCCGTATCCGAAACAAATGCAGCAAGAAGCAGGACCAGATCATACACACCAGACAATTTATATCCACACTAAAAGACAATGGTTACCCCACTTCAATCACAAAACGACTCAAGCAAACAGAATCCACAAAACACCATCTCACGTCCAATGCCTGTTTTTTAAGGTTACCACATTTCAACGAAAATATAACCACAGCAATACGTAGGGCGATACGGAAGGAGGGCCTGGACATACAACTTGCCCATTACGGACCATCACTCAGGAGAAAACTCTCCAAAAGCCGCCATAAGGAGGCCACTAGTTGTACACTAGCGAACTGCCCCATCCGCGACACAGGTATGTGCCACGAAGTGAATGTGGTATACCGCACAAAATGTAATATATGTAACCAATTTTACATAGGTAGCACCACAAGACCACTACACATTAGTTGTTAAGGAAAATAAATTAAATAAATAAATAAATTAAATATATATATATATATATATATATATATATATTTAAAAATATTATAAAATATAAAAAGATAAATTGAATTAGATATAAATAAGTAAATAAGCAAATAAATATGATAATATTAATAATAATAATAATATTAATAATATTAAATGATTAAATTGATGTAAAATCCAACAGGAAACGTCACAAAACACAAATACACTTTTTCATTCGCACATACCCACGTACAAAATCCCGCGCTAGGATACAGTCTTAACGTCACAGCCAACACGCATTTTCAATGTCACGCGCATTACAACATACGCACACGTACAAAAAAAAAAAAAAAAAAAAAAAAAATATAAAAATAAACGCATTCACGCTCACACGGGAATACAGTTATTTCAAAAATAACGTCATTTTCAAAAAAAAAAAAAATTCATTTAGGAAGAAATGCCATAGCTGTACTGCTTCAGTTCAATTCTTTTGATAAAGAGGTATTACCTCGAAAATTCAAGAAATAATTAAAAAATACAGGTCAACACACACCACCATTGTTACCGTATTATTATTTTTATTTATTCCAAACTGCATTGTGATGGCCTTCTAAATCTACCTCCTATATATATATATATATATAATATATATAATGCTTACAAATCTTTTCTAGAAGCACCCTACTTTTGTCTAGAAACACCTGTGTGTATATATGTGCACACACTGACGCTCTCTAATTAACTCAGTTCTACTAGTTAGGAAAGTTCATATTATCCCCTTGTTTATGCTACTTGCCCCAGCAAAGTCATTCTGGACATGACCACCCCCCCCCCCACACACACACCCCCACCGCCCCATCCAATATAAAAACAACAAAGTGTAGATTCCAGCTGATAGGATGAGAGACATTTGGTGAGTGTGTGTGCGCATGTGTGTGTGTGTGTGCGCGCACGTGTGTGTGTGTGTGTGTGCGACCTCAATCATCTGCATGCAAGAACCAAGAACTGGATTCTACATGTGGAACTCATGAGGATTTCATTCCTAACTAACAGCTGACACGTAATAATAACAAATGATCGAGGAGGAGTCGTCCAAGAAGCCCCACCCCCAAAGAAGCCCCCCATCCACCCAAACCCCCAATCCTCAGATAAACAAATACCTATTTATCACCTATCTTTCAATCTTGGATTCTCAGCAAGAATGAACTACACATATGGATGTAATTGATGGCACCAAACCTCCACCCCCACCAGAGATTGATTAAAAGAACTGGTGCTTCTCTTTTCTCAGGTAACAGACGGCTGCTGTTTCTACCCACGGATGGGGCCAGAAAACAAAAAAACAAAAAAAAAAAAACAAGAAACAAACAAAAACAAATTGAGATGCAAGTGATTAAAATTAGGTAATAGTTTCATTATCTCGTATATCTATTTACCAACCCCTCTGCACGAGCAGGATGTGACACAAGGTCAATTTCTTAAGCGGAGTTCAACAGGTTTGAATTCAGAGTTTTCCTTCTCCTAGACTGGTTACCTAGCCATGGTTAAAGAACCCAGTCTGCCCTGCTATTTACCCATAGCTGGAGGGAGAGCAGGATTCATACCTTTCCCAAGGGTATTAGCACTATGTGAAATGCAATTACCACGTCCAGGATTTGAACTCGGGCGACAAGTCCATTTCCCATGACTTTAACCATTACACCACGTGCTTCATTATCTCATATAATCATGGCATGCCAACTATATGGATTCCCTTGTCTCTTTCTCACCATCCAATCCCTATCAGCCATCACTCTTGGTGAGTTCTCTAGAGCAGAGTTTTTGGGGTTTTTTTTCAACATTTTTTTACTGCAGCCAACAGACAGAACAACAATTTGAATTACAACCTATTAAACCTAAGCGCAATGATATAAAATGAGTAAATCAACCATTTGCAACCCAATTAATTTATTTCTCGACCCACTGAAGGGTCGGGTTCCATAATTTGAAAACCCCTGTCCTATTTTGGGGAAACACCCTATGCTCCTCAAATGATATCACATTTTTTAAAACACCCTGCATGTTTATGTGTGAGTGTGTGTGTGTGTATGTATATATATATATATATATATATATATAGCTATGGGTAAAATAGTAGGGCAGACTGAGCTCTTTAACCTTGGTTAGGCAACCAGTCTAGAAAAAGGAAAACTGAATTGAAACCTGTTAAACTCTGCTTAAGAAATCATCATGTAATGCTGGCAGCACGGATATCCATGACAATCTCTTGCCAACCACACCCATCGGTCATTACCCCCTGGGAAGTCTTCTCTGCTGCATCCAGAATCATATATATATATATATATATATATATATATATATATATATATGTGTGTGTGTGTGTGTGTGTGTGTGAGGTTCCAAAACTTGGTAGTAAGGGATGATTCTATATGTGATATCTAAGACACACTGTATTATTATTGTATGATCCAGTATGTATAAATACAGTGAATCTTTAAATCACTACAGAGAGCTCAATGTATAATAATCTTTTTAGATTATATACAGAGCAATATTTATCTTTGAAAGGAAGGAAAAACCCAACACTGTTATTACATAATAAATTTATTTCGACCAAAATTGGGGCCTATATAAATCTAAGTTGATTTAACAAAGCTCCCCAAAATCAAGTCTCATCAGATGGATAATCATCAATAATTATTGATGATTATCCATCTGATGAGACTTGATTTTGGGGAGCTTTGTTAAATCAACTTAGATTTATATAGGCCCCAATTTTGGTCGAAATAAATCTATCATGGAATAACGGTGTTGGGTTTTTCCTTCCTTTCAAAGATATATATATATATATATATATATAAGAGAGTTTCATAATTTGCTTGAAGCATTGTGTATGTATTGCGTTTATTTTTTTAATATTTTTTTTTGTACATGTGCGTATGTTGTAATGCGCATGACATTGAAAATGCGTGTTGGTTGTGACGTTAAGACTGTATCCTAGTGTGGGATATAAAAAATATAAAAATAAAAAAAAAAAACGCATTCACGCTCACACGGGAATACAGTTATTTAAAAAAATAACGTCATTTTCAAAAAAAAAAAAAAAAAAAAAAAAAATTCATTTAGGAAGAAATGCCATAGCTGTACTGCTTCAGTTCAATTCTTTTGATAAGAGGTATTACCTCGAAAATTCAAGAAATAATAAAAAATACAGGCCAACACACAACACCATTGTTACCATATTATTATTTTTTATTTATTCCAAACTGCATTGTGATAGCCTTCTAAATCAACCTCCTATATATATATATATATATATATATATACATACACATACCATTGCTATTACCAGAGAACTGGTTTAATGATAAATGTATTCTTTACTGACTTTGTAGTTGGGAATCAACAACAGAATTTTCTGCTGCTCCTAATCTATTAGTTTATCAAATTAAATACCCCTAAATGCTTTTACAATTGAATGTAATTTATTCACTAAAAAGGCAGATGGTAGAAATATGAGCAGAAAACCACTTAAATTACAGCTAACAAAAACAACAACAACAAAAAAACAAACAAAAAAATCAACAAAAAAAATCAAATAAACAAATAAATAAAAATATCAACTAGTGCAAGATCAAAGTTCACAGGGTGTTTGCAATGTTTAATTCAGTCAGAGGAGAAAAAAAAAAAACATAAAACAAACAATGGTGAGAATGTGTTTTGAGAGTATAATAAATAGTTCTGTAACAAACTAAACTGGATTCGGTTATGGGGGAGCGGGCTAGATAAGGTCAAGCAGGCGTGGTTAGCTGGTCAAGTCGGGTCTGGGTTGGATAATAATAATAATAATAGCAAAGGAAACGTATATAGTGAAAGTGTATTTACTCATCAGCTCCTATGCAGCTGGTGAGAGATAAGTTACACAAGAATTAGCCAGATTGTCTCTAATAAATCATTGCTTTCAATAAAGACAACAATTTTACAAGTTGATATAAGAGTCAAGATAAGTGATAAGCTATAATTTATAGACGTTTAGACAAAATAAAATATGTCAGATAACAAGATTGCACATCCACTGTTCTATTAAGTAATAATACATTTAACACATCAAGGTTTTAGTTGGTTTGGTTTGGTTTGTTTTACGGCATATCAACCTCAGTGGGTCATTTAATGCCGATAAAGTTTTGAAATAAATCAATTCTTAATGGATAATACAATTTTTTTAAAAATACATTTTTCTATTTAACCCATAGATGGGACCCTAACAGATACTACCACTCCGGGTCAGAGTGGACCAGGGAGCAATGGTGATGAAGGGGTGCTCCACATTCCCCAAACCTCCAAAACTGGAACCTCACCATCAGATAGAGTTTAACGTCATTCCCAGGACATGTAGACCTGCAGCCACCGCCTTCTAGCACCCATATGATAAAAAGGGGTTGAGGCTTGCCATAAGGGCAATAGGGTTGGGAAAATCATATAGGTGCTAGGGCTTGACGTGACCAGCCGATTGATCGGGGGCCTCTCCGACCGACCGTCTAGCCCAAGATAGGGCCGAAGTGGAGTATTGCATGTCATGAACTGCTCATCCCCCTGGGCTCTATCCTTAAGCATCACGGGTCGCCACCCACGGCCAACAGGTGGCCCCATTGGGGGAGTCTTACCCCTCTGCAGAGGTGCAGTCGATGAATTCTAACGCCACACCGACAGGGCGGCAAGGTTTTAGGTTATGAAATTTAAGTTAATTTCTTATTATAATTGTTTGTCAATCTTAATTCTTGACATCAATGCTTTTCTATAGTAAAATTATTGGGAATATGTTTACATTAAATATATGATAATCCTATATTCTGTCAGAATTTGTTACATTTATGAATAAATTTAACAAGTTTAGAATAGTTTATTAACACAAGTTCTGTTTGTAATGTAATTTAAATTAACTGAAATTGGGCATTGCTCATCTGGTCTGCTGTTCATTTGAACAAAGGGCGAACAAGAGTTGCCGCCCTTAGACTCAAGATGTAAACAGAGTGAGGTGCGAAAATTCGACAAAAACCAGACGGTAGTTTAAGGAACAGGAAAAAAAGTTAGTTAGAGAGTTAGTTAAGAATCGGATGGTTGGATTGAAAAAGAGTTTATTCTTGGGAAAAACAGAACTAAACAGGGAAAAGAAGAAAGTTTATTGAAAGTGGATTATCGAAAGAAAAAAGAAGAGTGAATTTGTAGGACTGAACTGAAAGTTATAAAGTGAAAAAAGCGGAAAGGAGAGTTCATTTAAAAAAGAAAAAAACGTATTTATTTGAACATGTGAACTATTTGTTTATGAACTTTTCATGTTGTTGTATATGTTTGTTTCTGAAAAAAAAAAAAAAAAAAAAAGTAAATAATCATTATTTTTTTTTAAATAAAATAATTATTTATCACTTATAAATTGTCCAATTGGCTGAGTTTTTCATTTTCTTAAGAAAAGAAAACATTCCATATTTTTTCCCCTGGAAATACTTGTTCTCCCTCAAAGAGTCATCACCTTAGCTACTCTGGAACACATGACTAGACAAAGAGGTTTGAATAGATCGACAGACACTTTGTGACAATTCTCTTTGTAATTCTTGTACTTCTTCCTGACCATATGAAAGCACTTTTCTTTTTTTCTTTTTTTTTTTGCAGGTGCTCATGGCCCCATGAGGGTGGGGGACAGCATTCGATTCCGATTCATTCAAACATCATTGATATTTGAACATCACTAAAGCCAAATTCTAAATTTTGACTTAGATTATCAATCATAAGGAAATCTGATAAGATAAAGTGAGAATTCTTCCAAGCTGTAGCCATGTCAGTGCTACTGTATGGCTGCACCACTTGGACTCTAAAGAAATTCTTGGAGAAAAAGCTAGATGGAAACTATACAAGAAAGCTGAGTGCTATCTTGAATAAATCTTGGAAGCAGTTGTAGGGCCACTTGTAAGATGAGTTGGACATTGCTGGAGAAGCAAGAACGAGCTCATAAGTGATGTTCTCCTTTGGGCACCCACACATTGACACACCAGTGTGGGTTGACCAGCAAAAACCTACATCGATCAGCTCTGCATGGAAAATGGATGCTGTGCAGAGGACCTGGCAGAAGTGATTAGGTAACGCCATGTGAGACGCTAACTTTTTTACAAATAGTTGTCCAAGGCCAACTGGTATGCTGAAAATACCTAACTGCAAGAGACTTCAAAAAGTTGATTGATACATGAGTATATATGGTATTCAAACCAGTTAAACTCCGCTTGAAAATTTGCCTTGTGTCGCATCCTGCTCGTGCGGAGGGGTTGGTAAATATATATATGGTATTCATCAATATAAACATTCTGAAAGGAAACCCTAACAACCATGTTCACACTGAATTTTAAGTTTTTTCCAAAGTAGAAGAGAGAAACCAGAAAACATACCTTCATTAAGAGGTAGCAATGTGACGGCTGTAGACAAGCGTCCACTTCCTAAACTGACCAAATGGGGCCTTTCTGAATGAACTTTGTATGCCGATCCTGCCTCAGTCACCTCCAATTGGTCCTAGAAGAAAAAACAAAATATTTGACTTTTAAACAATGTTGATATTCAAGCGTGTTCTTTTATTTTTGTTTATTTTTTTACAATTCCAATCTTCACAGACAATTACTAACTACATAAGCAATATTTGAAATAGATTTATATCGTGAAACTGACTGTTACCCTAAAAGGCTTGTAACGACTGGAGTTTTAAACTTCTTATAAGTTCAATTTAGAACGTTTTAAAAATTTTTTTTTTAAATCATTCATCTCTGTATCTGTCAATATATATATATATATATATAATATATATATATATATATATGAGAAGTAAATACACAAGCGATGTGTTTATGATATGGCTTTTTTTAGCCGACAATTTTGGGGAGAATACCTAATTTTGAAAGTTAACTAATTAATAATTAATTAATTAAAGTATGCCCGCCTAATTAATTAATAATTAATTAATTAACTTTCAAAATTAGGTACGACTTCAATTAAACACATATTCTCAAAAAAAAAAAAAAAAAAAAAAAAAAAATATATATATATATATATATATATATATATATATATATATATAGAGAGAGAGAGAGAGAGAGAGATAGATAGATAGATAGATAGAGAGAGAGAGATGATTAATCAATGCCTGAAGAAGATATCAGAAGATCTGAAACGTGTCGCAAATGTAAGATAAAAATTTTCTTTTAAATCTTCTAAAAGTATCATCCATTCTGTGGACCCTTTTTTTTTATAAAATATTTTATTTTCTCCTGTTGAACCCATAATAACACTTTATATATGTAGAGAGTGAGAGACAGAGATATAGAAAGATAGGTAGATAGATACATTGACTGATAGATAGAGAGAATAAATCTGTAGACACATATATATGTATATCTACATAGTCAATTCTATCTTTCACTATTTCTTGAAGAAATTCCAGAGAAACAACTCACCGCTCCACAACCTAAGAGCACCTGCGTCCTCGAAAATGACCAAAGATGGTCGAAAGTATACGGACTTAACAGACAGACATATTGGACAGTTTTAAACTACCTACAACTACATTTACAACATCTCAAACGCCAAAAGGAAATTACTGAGCACTATACACAAAATACCCTTGGGAAAGGTATGAATCCTACTCTCCCTCCAGCTATGGATAAATAGTAGGGCAGACTGGGCTCTTTAACCTTGGTTAGGGAACCGGTCTAGGAGAAGGAAAACTCTGAATTCAAACCTGTTAAACTCCGTTTAAGAAATTGACCTTGTGTCGCATCCTGTTCGTGCGGAGGGGTTGGTAAATATATATACACAAAATAATGGATTCACTTAGAAGCTGGAATTTTAGATCTCTAGATAGGACCTCTACGTCTCCACTGATAATATAAATCAAGAATTCTTCCAGGCCATAGCTGTGTCCGTGCTACTGTATAGCTGCACCACTTGAACTCTAACAAAACACCTAGTGAAAAAGCTATATTATATACTCACACAAACATACACACACACACATATATATATATATATATATATATATATATATGGCATCTGGCTAGGAGCCACAAGGTTCCAGGTTTGATACTGGCCCTTGCCAACTCAGCAAATGAGTAGCACAGAGATCTGTGTGGTAAAGTGTGGAGCTGATGGTAGGTGTGGCGCTTTGCCTCAGGCACCAAAACAATCTCATTGGTCTAGCGCTAGTGAAAAGAAGATAGACTCCCTCGCTGTAGACTGGATCTCTCTGGTGATCGTAAAATATATAAACAAATGTATGTATTTAATAGTTTTAACACTGCCCCTTAACAGCAACCGAGAGGTTAACGAATCGGATTTCGCTCCTGGTCAGATGTAATTGCTGTATCTAGCCACACTGAAGAGATGAGAATGACACATATATATATATATATACATACATACATACATATGTGTGCCCCGGTGTGCGTATACACACAAAATTTTCTTTTTTAACACATTCCAACAAACCACAAAGAAATTTGAAGGAAATTTCTTTGAGGTCAGGAAATCTGAGTAGATTCATAAGTGTGAATTTCAACCTTAAATGTCATCTTACCAAAGACACTGGTCAAACAATGACAATAGCTTCTCTTTTTTTTTCATTTTTTTTTTTTTTTTTTTTTAATCTATAAAAAGTAACTTTTTTCAGTGTCCCCCCAACACAAAGAGCCCCACCCACTGAATCCAAAAAAAAAAGGAATTTCTTTTTATCTAAAAAGAATTGACATTTCATTTACTTTGGATCATATCTAAAACCTGCAATATATATATAGAAAGATATTCATAACACCAGTATCACAACATACTGGTTTTTTTTTGTGATTTTATTGATAAAAGAGATTTATAACATCTTATTATAATGGAGATTGTGTGTTTTTCTGTCTGTAACCGAAACTATATTTCTAATCGAGTCACAATTAACATAGTTATTTTCATCACATTCTTCATGATTTTATATATATATTAAACCTCAATTATTAATAAAATTGATTCACCTTCTTATTAGTGTTGTCCATATCTACATACGAATAACATGCTATTGTATTTATATATACAAAAAATAGCGGTTTGCAGTGTGAACGGGAAGGCTAATTTGCATATTGATATTAAAAATGTGATTTTATTAAATATGTGCTTAGTATTATTGATTTCTAACTGTTTGGTATTATTTTAATGAATATAAGCAAAAATCTCTTTCAATGAATCTGAAATGAAATCCATTAACAATAAAAAATAAGTGTAATTTTATTCTTTATTTCCTAATTTAACTAAATAGTTAAATAAGTAAAATTCAGCAATGAAAGACAGCAGTGATGGAAGAATAAGTTTCATTTCTATTTTTCTATTATAACCCCACTCTGTTACATATCTTTTTTATCTGCATTCTTATTAGACTTTCTAATTTAATACGATATTTCATTACATTAAAACTTAAATACTTGCACCCGGAGGGTGCATATATTTGCTAGTAAGATGTAATTAAAGTAATAGGTATGTCATTAATCAAACACAGTTCTAATAACACATTATTTCACACCTGTACATTATTACACATACTTTTCGACATGATCTATATAAGAAAATGGACACCATAAATATCTCTATGACTTTTATTAATACTACTCAAAAGGTTCCTGGTTCGATACAGGCCCTCGTCAACTCAGCGTATGAGTAGCACAGGGATCTGAGCGGTAAAGTGAGGAGCTGATGGTAGGTGTGGCGCCCCATCTCAGACACCAAAACAATCTCCTTGGTTTAGCGCTAGTGAAAAGAGGATAGACTCCCTTGCTGTATGGCCACCCCGACGACTTTACTTTTACTTATTATTTACTGATATGTAGAGATTTATAACATAAGGGGTAATTTAAGTAATAGGTATGCCATTAATCAAAGATAATTCTAATAACATAATTTGAAAAAAATGTAAAACAAACCATTAAAATCATTCCTCTCCTATCATTATTAAAGAAGGGTTGACTTACCTAATCTAAACCTCGTAAATCCGTACGGAGAAAAGTGTTTCTGGCTACGTATCCCATTTAAGTACGGGGTACCGCGCGTCTGATTGGCTGTTACTAACAACCAATCAGATGCGCGGTGCTTTGTATTTGAATGGGTTAGAGTTCTATAACCGTCCAAGAAAATTTCTTTTTTTTTTTTTCATTGTCAAAAGTCTTTTAGCGGCTATTGTTGGTGGTTGTACCAGAGTTTGATCACCTCTGATAGGGTCAGCAGGGCGAGGGAAGTCTGATGTTGGAAGACTCGAAACCTCCTAATGAACCCTGCGGATTACATCACTGACGACAATCACCAGCACCCCAAGTGTAGGAGCGTATATTTAAAGTTTCACACTTTTCGACATGATCCATATAAGAAAATATCTATGTGACTATTATTAATACTAGTATCATACTGTATAATACTACTATGTACTGATATGTAGAGATTTATAACATGGGGTGTAATTATGTGGTATGTCATTAATCAAACACAGTTCTAATAACACATTATTTCACATCTGTACATTATTACACATACTTGATATCTATATAAGAAAATGGACACCATGATTATTTATACAACTATCATTAATACTAGTATAATACTACATAGTACTAGCTCAGTCGGTAGAGCGTTTGGCTAGAAACCACAAGGTTCCTAGTTCGGTACCCGCCCTCGCCAACTCAGCGTATGAGTAGCCCAGGGATCTGTGCGGTAAAGTAAGGAGCCGATTGTAGGTGTGGCGCTCCACCTCAGATGCTAAAACAATCTTCTTGTTCTAGCGCTATTGAAAAGGGGATAGACTCCCTCGCTGACTGGCTGATACCGACTTTAAGCCGCCCCGTCGACTTTACTTACTTACTAGTATGTACTAATATGTAGAAGTTTGTGCATTTGTGTGTGTATCTATTAAGGTTAACCCTTGGGATTATTTGATGTCATAAGATATCATTTCTAGTTAATGGAGTGAGATAGCCGGAAAGAGGAGGGATGAATTTGTGTGTATGTGTGTCTATTAAGGTTGACCCATGGGATTATTTGATGTCATAAGATATCATTTCTAGTTAAAGGAGTAAGATAGCTGGAAAGAGGAGAGATGAATTCATGCCTTTTCCAAGGGCATTAGCATGAATTTTATAAATACACAACTGTACAAATCACAATTGACTCGGTTAAAATATTTGTCATGTTACCCAAGGGATAACTAACAGGACAAGATTCAAAACTTGTATTTAGCAAAACATAATCTTAAGCCAAATAAATTTAATATATATTTCAGACAAGCAGAAAAAAACGCCCCCTATGAGTAGAATTTTAAGTTACATAAAACAGTCATAGATATATTTTTCCCCACTTTTTATTTCAGCAATCAACACCCCACTGTTTTGTTTTTTTTTGTTTTTATTTTTTTATTTTGTTTTTTGTGAGAACTTATAATTTAATAAACAGTACCAAAAGATTAACAGTTATGGTCCCCTGGTGGCCATTGAGCAAACCACAAATGTAAACAATACAATGTTGGATCTTTTTTTTTTTTCCCAAGTAACAGCAAAGATTTATAGGAATGGAAAGTAATAACTTGGGTTTCTGGTTATTTTCCAGCTAAATGTCTACTTTATATATACTAGCAAATATATGCACCCTCCGGGTGCAAGTATTTAAGTTTCGATATAATAAAATATCACATTAAATTAGAAAGGCTAATGAAACTGACTAAGAATGCAGATAAAAAGATCTGCAACAGAGGGGGTATAATCGAAAAATAGAACAACTTTGAAACTAACTATTCCATCATTTTCCATTACTCCCCTCTTTCATTGGTAAATTTTCCTAATTTAACTATTTAGTTAAAATAGGAAGTAAAGGATAATATTACAATTATTTCTTCTTGTAAATAAATTTCTTTTAAGATTTATCCACGAGATTTTTGTTTATATTTCTTAAGATAAAACCAAACAATTAGAAATCAATAATACCAAGCACATATTTATTAAAATAAAATTTTAAATATCAATATGCAAATTAGCCTTCTCGTTCAAACTGTAAATCGCTATTTTGTTGTATATATAAATACAATTGCATGTAATTAGTACGTAGATATGATTAACAGTATTAATAATGTAAAACAATTTTTATTAATAACTGAAGGTTTAAAAGAATGAAATCATGGAGAATTTGACGTAAATAATTAAGGGAATTGTGACTTGAGTAGTAATATAGTTTCGGTTACAGACAGACAAACCCACAATCTCCATTATAATAAGATTTACCAACCCCTCCACACGGGCAGGATGTGACACAAGGTAACTGAATAATAGCAGCAGTTATTTACCCAGGTTTCACTAAGAAGGCTTTTCAAGACAACTGACACACATGCATGCGCTCACACACACACACTTCCTCAGCGTTGCTAAATTATTTCTTCCCTCTCACTGTAAAACTCGTTTTCCAAGCTACTATCGTGGTTCTGGGTGTATTAAAAATAATTAAGAGCAACTCTTATTATTGAAAATAATATTATAAATTAATTATTTCATGACTATATTTTACGAATCTCTTTTTATTTTAATACAGTAACTTTCACTTTTTAAATAACACTTATATTACTTATATCAAGACTGTCAATATCTTTCTCTCTGGTTTACTTATTTCAATTTTCTATTATTCACTTTTTAACTCTCTCTCTCTCTCTCTCTCTCTCTCTCTCTCTG
Organism: Doryteuthis pealeii; assembly: GCA_023376005.1. NCBI lineage: Eukaryota > Metazoa > Mollusca > Cephalopoda > Myopsida > Loliginidae > Doryteuthis > Doryteuthis pealeii. The sequence goes on along the minus strand of CM042158.1, from coordinate 91,520,994 downwards.
TGTTTTCTTTTTCTATAAATCATGGACCAACTCTAAAGGAGATCATCCGATGCATGAGTATATATATATATATATATATATATAACAACCCCTCCACACAAGTAGGATGTGACACAAGGTCAATTTCTGAAGTGGAGTTTAACAGATTTAAATTCATAGTTTTCCTTCTCCTCGACTAATTTCCTTGCCAAAGTTAAAGAGTCCAGTCAGCCCTACTATGTGAAATGTAAACAGCCTTGTCCAGGATTTGAACTTGGGTTGACGAGTCCATTTCCTGCGACTCTATCCATTTCACCATGCGCTTCCTTGCATAGATGTCTACTTTATAGAAGGTTTTTTTTAAAAAAAAATGTTAACATTTCTATAGGAGTTCCTTTATGATATAATAATTTTAAACCTTTAAAAGAGTCAAAAATATTGGGTAATATTGATCAACCACATGAACAGTTCTTCCTCAAAAAAAAAAAGCTTATATCTTAGCTAGCAATCTATAATATCTCATATCATACTTGTTTTTCTTCTGCATAGTTCTCATCAATTGAAAGATATTAATTCTTCCAACATCATTCACCATTTTGATGAATGTATCACTTCCATTCATTGATTGACAGTTCTATAGAAGCACCAATCAAGTTTTTGGTGCTTCTAACACTAGTGAAAAGGGGGATAGACTCCTTACTGTCTGGCTGATACACCAACAACTTTATATATATATATATACAAACACACACACACACATATATATACACACACATATATATATATACACACACACACACACACACATATATACACACACATACACATACACACACACACATACATATATACACACACACACACATATATATACACATACACATATATATATATATATACACACACATACATGTATGTATATATACATACATACATACATACACACAAACTACAAAGAAATTTTAAGGAAATTTCTTTGAGGTCAGGAAATCTGAGTACATTCACAAGTGTGAATTTCAATCTTAAAGGTCATCTTACCAAAGACACTAGTCAAACCATGACAATAGCTTCTTTTTTTTCATTCTTTTTTTATCTATAAAAAGTAACTTTTTTCAGTGTTCCCCCCAACACAAAGAGCCCCACCCACAGAATCCAAAAGAAAAAGGAATTTCTTTTTATCTAAAAAGAATTGACATTTCATTTACTTTGGATCATATCTAAAACCTTGAATTTAGTTTAACCTAAACATGTTAAAAGGGTAGAATTTTCTTTGGAATTCAAATACATTTGAGGAACCAGTTGTCAGCAAAAAACATAATTGCATAAGACGCAAAAACAAACTGATAAGTGACGTTCTCTTGTGGACACCTACATATGAACAAAACAGTGTGGTTGACCCAACCAGCAAAAACCTACATTTATCAGCTCTTTGCAGATTCTGGATATCATGTGGAGGACCTACCAGGAGCAATGACTGATAGGGATGTTTGACGAGGGAGAGTCATGAGAATCCATGCTAACAGCCCAACCTGATGATGATGATGATGATGATGATGAATGTTTTGTTTTTATTAAATCATTGTATATTCCACTCAGGATATATTTTATTTACAAAGAGGCTTAAACAAATGTGTCCAGGTTCAATTTCAATTGCAATTAAATTGTAGCAATGAGCTGTGGTTTACACAACTGACACCCAATGAAGTTTTCTCATATTAGCCCCAATTAGGATATATTAGACACCTGGAAATAGGTTATTACATGATTATTCCAAATAGAGAACCCATAGAGTTTTCACACCTGGTCTAACTAAAATACTAATTAGACTACGAGATTTTCTGCCAGCAAAAATTGAATGAAGATCAGGAGAGTATTCAGCTAATTAAATAATTTAAAACAGCTGTACGGCAACTTGCCCCCTAGCCCCCCTATCATCCAAACAAGACATGCTAGACGCTGCTGGAGAAGCACGGACAAACAAAATATACAAAAAAAAATTTTCATTAGAAAAATGAAATTCTATTTCAAAACACTCACAAGTTTAGGGTTACATTTTTTAAAATGATATTCTAAATGTAAAAAAAAACAAAACAACAATTCCTAAGATAAAATTAAAAAAAAAAAACATTGTAATATCCAATTTTATTTTAATAAGAAATTTGCTGAATTATTTTCCTCTTACCCTGACTCTTCTCCCCCCCCCTCTCTCTCTCGTGTTGCTAAAATACTTTTAGTCATGGACTAGGTACTTCTGCTTTATATATATATATATATATATATATATATATAATGGCTGTCAACTCGTGTTCGAGTAAGACCATTTCCTGTTTTTTTTTTTAATATCATAATAGTTGGGTGCCAGTAGCATTTGACACTCTATCCTTGTGTTTTCTCAGATGACTCACCAGGCCAGCCCTGAAGAGACATACTCTTCCACATAAACTACATATTGGAACTTATCCACTTTGAATGATGCTAAGATACACGCGCACACACGCTGATAGGTATGTGTCCTGCATCTCGGAAGCATAAAGATCTGAGTAAAATCCTATCCATTAGTTCCAGTGTTGTTTTTTTTCTTTTTTCTTCCCCACCATTTCAAGCTAACTGTAAATACATTTCAATGGTTCTTAGAAATTAATTACACAGGATAGGTTACAAGGTAGGAGTTACCATAAATTTTCCTGGTGACTCATTTAAAGCAAATATGTGGGTCCCAGGATGAACTAAATCAAAAAGCTATCAGCATCCATATATAAATTTATAAAATTATAAAAAATTAGGTTGATTTTGGTTAAATTATTTAATTATATCGAATCTGTGTGACGTCTCTTTTCGGAGTTATACATCGACACGTACATACCAAACTTCCTTTATATATATATATATATATATATATATATATATATATATATATAAATACACACACACACACACAAATCTTTTTTCAGTGTATTAGCAACCTGAGTAAAGAGAAATTATATACTTGTAATAAGATTGTTTTTATATTTGTTATATTACTAACCTCTTAGTTATTAATCATTCCCCACATTGGTGAACAATCTGTGACAAAGAATTGTGCTATACTTAACTTCAATGAAACTATGATTGTACTCTTCATAATTTGAAGTGCCATGCTACTTTTAATGTCCTGGTATGCAAAGGATGTAGAGCATGTTTTTCAACCTGCACACCTGGTTCTGAAGTGTATTTGTCACATGGTAAGTAAAGGGTTAACCTTTGGTCCAGACTTTGTCAATCTAAAGCTAAATATATCAAAAGGGCCGGTTTCGCTCAGTCGGTAGAGCGTTCGACTAGGAACCAAAAGGTTCCGGGTTGGATACCGGCCCTTGCCAACTCAGCGTTTGAGTAGCACAGGGATCTGTGCAGTAAAGTGAGGAGCTGATGGTAGGTGTGGCGCTCCACCTCAGACACCAAAAACAATCTCCTTGGTCTAGCGCTAATGAAAAGAAGATAGACTCCCTCGCTGTATGGCTGATACCGACTTTAGGCCACCCTGACGACTTCAAAAAAATTGGAAATTTCACTTGGATTTTAAGATTCATTTTGTACTTCTTTAATTAAAATTTATTCAGGCCTATAGAAATATTTTTCTGAATTTTTGAGATGATAATTTGATAATTAGGTTTATTTGTATTATTCGGACTATTGTCCTCTTCTTCAGTGTTATCTGTACGTTTCGGCCAATGTGCCGTACAGCCTTCTTCAGGTATTTCTTCTCAAACTCGGGAACCTTCTTGTCGTAATCGGGAGCCATCACAGAACTTTGAACCTAACCCTTTATTCAATCCACGGGGGTATCCTGTTCTCATTCCGCTAACCTAGCTGGGGTACAGGTGTTAAGCTGTGTTAATTATTATTCTATGTTACTGCTGCCCCTGACCAGGATTGAACCTGCAGTCTAGAGATAACTGTCACTTAGAACTGTCTTATCCTAGCTCCTTTATCCACTAGGCCATGTGTCCAATTGACAATCCAGTGTGAATTTTGGGAACTTAGAAACCTAATGTTTTGTTTTGCCTAGAATATCTACCTATTCACTTATTATGATTTTTTACCTAAACTCATATTGGGTGTTTTTTTGTTTTTTTATTGAGAAGTTTTCAATATCTTCATAAGGTTGTCATTTATGTCAGTGAACAGATTAACTTATGGTCCAACACTTCAAAGAAAAATCGTTTTTAAGATCAAATATCATTAAATGGTTTTTCTCTGGGATTTGCTGGCATAGCTCATTGATAAAAGATCAGTTTCATTAACCAAAAAGATTCATATTTCAATGGCTGTTGACAGACAAATCAGATTTATAGGAATTGTTTTATAAGTACCTTATGATGGCACTGGTAGATAACAAAATGTACCATGATGACTAAGCTGACTAAAATACATAGGCGCACACACACACACACATATATATATATATATATATATATATATATATATATATACAACAAAACTTATTGGTAAACCCTTGTGGTAAGAAAAAACCCGGCAAATACTTTGATAAAAATATACTACCAAACTTCACCTGGGAAAAAAATGAAAAGGCCACGAGGGTTGTACAAACCAAAAATAATCGATTAATACTATAACACTTGGCCAAAAGAAAAAAAAAAACTGCTATGATTATCTAAAGCTAAAATGTAAAAAGTGCTCAATACCTAAGTAGAGCAAATAATAAAGTTAAACCTAATAGTAGCTCATCAGGGCAAGAATCTGATTCTTGCACTGATGAGCTACTAAGTGAAACTATTAGTAGGTAAATCTGATGCATTAGGTTTAACTTTATTATATATATATATATATATATATATGAGAGTAAGTAAACAAACAATGTGTTTATTTGATGTGGCTTTTAGCCGACAATTTTTGTAGGATATGTGCTTAATTGAAGTCATACCTAATTTTGAAAATTAATTAGTTAATAATTAATGAATTTAGGCGGGCATATATGTTCAAATGTAAGGCTAAACAAATCGAGAAAATGTCAATGCCTGAAATAGGTTGAAATGTACATTCAGGAATTGACATTTTCTCGATTTGTTTAGCCTTACATTTGAACATATATGCCTGCCTAAATTCATTAATTATTAACTAATTAATTTTCAAAATTAGGTATGACTTCAATTAAGCACATATCCTACAAATATATATATATATATATATATATATAGTCTTTTTTTAGTATTGAAGAATTAAAAATGAAGTGGTTGATTATGGGTGTAGGAGCTGTATTTATTTATTCATAATTGTTATCATTGGTTTCTAAGCAGCATGTTAATCAGCAGTACAGATTGATGAAAAGTGGCTAACATGCTGCTTAGAAACTAATGGTAACAATTGCCCCTTAAATGTATTATACACTATAATGAGTCAATAAATAAATAAATATATATATATATATATATATAATGGTTCATTCAACTTGTTACAAGTAACAACATACAGATCAGTCTGGAAAGTATCCAACTATTTTAAATATCTCAAGAGTCAGTTGTGCACGGTTGATGTAACTTAGCAAACAACCAGAGAGGACCTTACAGCACATGTGTGAATATGCTCTCCAATGGGGTTGTACAATCAGTAGTGAGACAACACCAAATGAGTTTGGGTACTCTCTGTTCCAATTTCACATAGAGTCTTTGTGACAAAAAACTGAATCAACTAGGTTAGCCCTCATCCTGATTTGACCTTCTCCTAGACTGGTTGCCCGTAAGGTTAGAAAGTCCAATCTTTCCAACTATTTTATCCTCTACTAGAAAATGGATTCATGGCTTTCCCCAAGAGCATTAGTCCAAAGAAGAATAAATACTTGTGTAATAGACCTTTTTCCTAATTAGGCCACACAGCCAAACTAGATCGGAGTGGTAGTACCTATTAGGGTCCTATCTATGGGTTAAATAGATTTTTTAAATGTTTAAAAAAAGGAGTTTTAAAAAAGTTGAATACCCCAAAAAGAATGAATAAAACAAAAAAACATAACTTAAAAATAACCCAAGAGTTGACATGCCGTAAAATCCAACCAACCAACCAAGCCAACCAACCAAGAATGAATAAAACAAAAAGTCTTTGGCATAAAATACCCCAAGAGTTGACATGCCGTAAAATCCAACCAACCAACCAAAATGAATAAAACAAAAGTCTTTTTATTTCCACTCCATGACCAAACTTCTTCTTCTGGGCTTAGGACCATATGGTTTTGAATTTAGTATTGTCTTGTTTAGACCGGTTGCCAAACCTTCCCTACTATTTTATCTTTTGCTAAAATATAGATACATACCTTTCCCAAGAGTATTAGTGCAAAGAAAAATAAATACTTGTGTAATAGACCTTTTTCCTTATTAGGCCATTGACTTATTGGTTTACTTATATATACATACATACCTACATAAACAATGGCTTATTCAAGCAAGTATATAAATTACACTTTTAATGTGTTACAAGATACTCTTCTAAAGAGCTAAAGAAGATTTGTTTTTTTGGGTTGTTTTTTTTTCTTAAAAGATAAACAAAGACAAAGAATCTCCACTTCTATTGTACAGCTTAAAGAAAGGATGATAGCCCCCTTAAAAAAGAGACATTATCATACTTACTGACATCCATAACTAAAATATCATACAATAAAAACCAGAAAAGAAAAAAAAAATGAATACCGAGACATATTTTTTATAGTGAGAATTCTTTCAAGATATAGCAGTACCAGTGCTACTGTACGGCTGCACCACTTGGACTCTTAACAAAGCACCAAGAGAAAAGGCTAGATGGGAGTTGCACAAGGATGCTGCATGCTGTCTTGAACAACTCTTGGAAACATTACCCAATGAGAAAGTAACTGTATGGCCACTTGCCCCTATCACACAAATCATCTGAGCAAGTTGATCAAGACATGCTGGACACTGCTGGAGAAGCAAGGATGAACTCATAAATGATGTTCTCCTGTGGTTACCTACACATGGATACACCAGTTTAGGCTGATCAGCCAAATCCTATATCAACCAGCTCTGTGCAGATTCCAAATGCAGTGCGGAAGACCTCCTAGGGGCGATGATCGATAGGGACAGTTGGCGAGAGAGTCATGGAAATATGTGTTGCTAGCATGACCTGATGAATAAAAGTAACAATGTACCAGTTATTTTATTTAAAACTTTTACAATTTTTTAATTAGTTAACTTTGAACCACGTATCTTTGAGGTGTAACACAGATTCTCAAAGATACACATCATACGTAAGTTGTATAGTCACAAAGGGGCTGTTTATTCCTTTTTAGGCTCATGGGTTCTTTTTTTCAGAGAGAAGGAGAGAGAGAGAGAGAGAGAGAGAGAGAGATACGGTCAAATTATACTATGATTATTCAACATGTCTACATTATCACAATAAAATTTCAATAAGTATTCCCATCTATGGGTTAAATAGAAAAATGTATTTATAAAAAAATTGTATTATCCATTAAGAATTGATTTATTTCAAAACTTTATTGGCATTAAATGACCCACTGAGGTTGATATGCCGTAAAACAAAACAAACAAACAAAAATCAATAAGTATTGAAAAGTGGAAGGGATGCTGAAATAAATATGAGGTCCCAAGAGTGGAGCTTTAAAGGGGACTAAGGTACCATTGCCCTAGGTAGACTATTTTTTTGTTAATTTTGAATGGCTGGACCCTTTCTAGGCAGACTTCCTTATTAGCAAAAGTCGGCAGAGTTGTCTATTGTCTGTATCAGCCAGACAGCAAAGGAGTCTATCCCCTTTTCATTAGTGCGAGACCAGGGAGATTGTTTTTTTTCATCTGAGGTAGAGTGCCACATCTACCACCAGCTCCCAACTTTACTGTATAGATCCAAGTTGTAGCGTTCATGTGCTTAGTTGGTAAGGGCCAGGATGGAAACTGGAACCTTGTGATTCTGAGGCAGATGCACTACCGATTGGGTAAAACCATCCTCATATTAATTCTTTCAAACACCATCTTGAATGTATTCCCGTATGCTGCTATTAGTTTGGGGATTTTATCTACCACTGTCATCTGCAATTGCCACTGAACTTTCTAGAAAATTAAAGGAAGTAACTAATGTAATTAATTAAAAGTTGTCTCCCTTGAAGTAGATATTTTTAATAAGGTAAGATGATAATTTACAAAGATGTTTTAATTTATTGAACCCTGGCGATTTTGGGTGGTCCAGCATTTTAATAGTCCGGTGGTTTGGTAAGGTACCATTGCCCTAGGTAGACTATTTTTTATTAATGTTAAATGGCTGGATCCTTTCCAGACAGACCTCATATTAATTCCTTCAAAAACCATCTTGAATGTATTCCCGTATGCTGCTAATCGTTTGGAGGGTTTTTTTTCTTTCTTCTCCACTTATTGACTTCATTGTTTATTAAGGCTTTTTTCTTTGCCTTTGAAAAATGCGCCTTCTATACAGACATGCACGTGAATAAACAGACACAAAACGAGAAATCAAAAACAAATTGTTTTAGGATGACAATTATGAAAGCAAAAAGCTTTAACAGCTCCACATACACAAATACAAAGTAATTGTCTTCACATTTATATATTATCACTCAGATTCTATTCTGCAGACAGACTCCCCCGTAAAATACTTTATGGTGAACCAGGAAAGAAAAAAATAAAGGCACATTGATAGTCCAGTGGTTTGGGGTGCTCTGGTAGATAAAGAGTTAGGTAATAAAGGACTATTTGCTTGTAAATTCCTACCATAAAATAAACTGAACCCTCATTTTATGTCCGTGTTTTTGCAATAAATGTTTTATTTTTCTTGCACCCGTTATGTTACAATACTAAATATATTTCCTTTATTCATTTTAATATTCACTTCAATGTGTATATTCTAAAAGTTTTTATTTTGTGAGAATGGTTAGTTTTAAAGTGGGAGTTCGTTTTTACACTTCAATTTTTTACTAGTAAATTACTACCATAAAATGCCCAAGCCTAATTTTATGGCAGGAATTTACGAGTAAAAAGTTGAATATTACTTTTTGTTGTTGTTATTTCTTTTCACTTTGGTACTCTAAAATAAAAACGTCAGATTTTAATCATCGTCACCGAAAAAACAAAATTACGGTCATAAAAGAAGGATCCAATTTATGCCTAAATTGTAAAACGAACCCCCACTTTAAAACTAAACATTCTCACAAAATAAAAACTTTTAGAATATACACATTGAAATGAATATTAAAATGAATAAAGAAAATATATTTTGTATTGTAACATAACAGGTGCAAGAAAAATAAAACATTTAATACAAAAACACGGACATAAAATGGGGGTTCAGTTTATTTTATGGTAGAAATTTACGAGCAAATAGTCCTTTATTACCAAGAGTTAAAGGGTTTTTCATTGTCTTTGAAAAAAGGTTGTACTTTAAAAGGGACTAAGGTTCCATTGCCCTAGGTAGACTATTTTTTGTTAATGTTAAATGGCTGGATCCTTTCCAGACAGACCTCATATTAATTCCTTCAAACACCATCTTGAACGTATTCCCGTATGCTTCTAATAGTTCTGAGCCTTTTTTCCGCCACTTATAGGCTTTATTGTTCATTAAGGCTTTTTTTCTTTGCCTTTGAAAAATATGCCTTCTATACAGACATGCACGTGAGTAAACAGACACAAAATGAGAAATCAAGAACAAATTGTTTTGTGACAACAACAATGAAAACAAAAACAAACACACACATAAACATATAGTAACAGTCTTCATTTTCACATAACATCGCTCAGTTTCTATTGAGGGGGTGAGGATCAGGATACAAAATACAGTCAGTTTATTTTTATTCTCTATTTTTCTCAAGTTGAAAATCTAACTTGAAAAAATAAATAAATAAATAGTCCCAACATAGCGTGGGTACTTGGGCTTTTAAATATATATATAAATAATTATAAATATATAAACGCCCAGTTTGCGGGGCTTAGAATACGCTGACTGTGCCTTGATTTTTGGGTTAGGGCAATTTGCACCCCCTGAAGTTGCACCCCAGGGCAGCTGAACCCCTCCTTGCCCTCTGCCCCCTTTGTTCTGTTACTGCTCAACTATCAAATTTGTTTTTAAGTCTCATTTCTCTTTTATAGATGCCATATCTCAATAGGGCTGGTTTAGCTCAGTCGGTAGAATGTCTGCCTAGGAACCACAAGTTTCCTGGTTCGATGCCAGCCCTCGCCAACTCAGCGTATGAGTAGCACAGGAATCTGTGTGGTAAAGTGAGAAACTCCACCTCAGATGCTAAAAAATAATCTCCTTGGTCTAGCACAAGTGAAAAAGGGATAGACTCTCTTGCTGCAAGGCTGATATCGACTTTAGGCCACCACCAAAAAAATAATCTCCTTGGTCTAGCACAAGTGAAAAAGGGATTGACTCTCTTCCTGCCAGGCTGATATCGACTTTAGGCCACCCCGACGACCTTTTAGATCACAAGAGAAAATATAAAGAAATTGGATGATCTAGTTATGTTGGATGAGCTGTTGCCCAAGCAGCAAAACCCCCTTCTCCATACTGCCACGGTGTTCCAAAGGAAATGTGAGAAGCCAATACAGTTTGGCAGTGGTAGTGTCGCAGGAGTTGCTGGGTAACATTGGAATTCAGTATCACACCACTTTAGGGACTCCAGCTCCAGATTTGTTTTCAGCGTTTACACCCCTAGACTTTTCTAGGGATGAGGTAAAGCCACAAGGTAGAGGGTTTTATATTGGTCTTTTCTTTGTCCTAGATGAGTTATCAACTAAAGCTAAGGTACCCCTTCTAACTTCTTTGAGGGATTTATGTGAGTAGTAAGTACCCCAATCCTACTACTGTTTGTGTGGCCATAGGGTCAACTGAAGCTCAACCACCCTTTGACGAATATCTTGTTTTTAGTGATACTGGTTGTGCAGTTGATCTGTTGACTTTTCTGTATATAAGGTATGTGCCAGATATTCACTTCTATTCATAGACTCGCCGAGAACCATATGATCAACCTCTTGGCCAATCACTTGCAGTATTCTGCTGCTGATATAATATTTATACCGGCTGTTCTGGTCACACTACGCATAACTACTTTGATCCTTCGTGGACGACGGACATAGGATTGTATCACTGGACCATTACCAATACACTGGATAGGACTTATTTGCAGGATAGAACTGACACACTTACCAAAGGATTCCATAACTCAGGACTTACTTACTTAAGCCCTTTTCAACTGGCCAAGGATGGCATTTAAACTTAAACTTAATATGATCTTCCAAGTGGGTCAAGGCTATGCTGGTCTTGAAAATCAGCATTCTAAATCTTACCTGGGTTCAAATACTGACCCCAACCATCAGAAGGGTTAACACATAACTATATCACTTACAAGGCAGGCGAGATCTTGTTTCCGGTATTCTAATGAATTCATGAAAGTAATGGTAACCATATGTTTATTTTGCGCTTTTATTTATTTATAGTTAACAGAAAGAATAAGGCTGTGTGTATATTAAACACGTCCACATTTGAGGGTGGATCAAAAAGTTTGTTGCCTAACACAGAGTTACAAACTGAAGTTTGATTTTAAATTTTCATTGTACATCCAAAATAATAATAATAATAATCTTCGAAAAGATAAACCACCTTATGTACATGGATGACATAAAAAAATTTGCAAAAAATCAAAAAGAACTGGAGAGCCTAGTACAAACTATTAGAATATATAGCCAGGATATAGGGATGGAATTTGGAATTGAAAAATGTGCTATGCTTGTAATAAAACGGGGTGAAAGAAAACTAATAGATGGAATACAACTGCCAAATTAGGAAACTATAAAATCACTTGATGAAAATGGTAGCTACAAATACTTAGGAATTTTAGAAGCGGACAATATCATGCAAGCAGAAATGAAAGGAAAAGTTAAAAAAGAATATCTCAGGAGAACTAGAAAACTTCTAGAAACCAAACATAACAGCAGAAATCTGATCAAAGGAATCAATACCTGGGCTGTCCCCATTATAAGATACTCTTAAAATGGACAAAAGAAGAACTCAGACAGATTGACCAAAGACGAGAAAATTAATGACCATGCACAAGGCTCTCCACCTTGAATAGTTTTGAAATAAAAGAGGTCTTGTCCAAATAGTTTAGATGAAGAATTTTCAGTTTTATCATAGTCATTTTATATCAGAATCTGCTAGTAACAATATGATGAGAAGTAAATTCATTTAAGTAAGTAAATAAGTCCATATCTTGCTCTTGGCACCTTTCCGTCCACTAAGGATGACGTGTAATGTCCCCCCCCCAATTTTTTTTTTAAAAACTAAAAATCTGCATCTACACAAGTGACTCAGCAGGCCAATTCTTGAGTGACAGTCTATGGTGCACTGAATGCACACAAACTGTGATGCTTTCTGCGGCTGCTGTCTTTTCTTCTGGCTTTCTTTGCTGTTGAGGCTACTCTCCTCTCCGACTCCCTCCTCTCCGTGCCTTGCTTAGTATAAAGGCACCAGGCTGCTCTATTTTTTGCATCTACCTCCCACGTGTTTGTGTCAATATGGCATATCCTCATGACTCTCCTGCAGACATCTTTAAATCATGGGCGTGATCTACCAACTGATCGGGAGCCTTTTACTAATTCGCTATAAAAAAGATAGTTTGGGATACAGCCATTTTCCATTCTCCTGACATGTCCAAGCCAGTGAAGGTGCCTCTCACAGAGAATGGAGAACATGGTGTTCATGTCAGCGCAATCCAGCATGACTGTGTTGGGCACTTTATCCTGCCAGTGGATATATAGAATACATAAGTCAGTATCTATATTAAGTAAAATGGAATGATGTTAGTTTTTATAGACTAATCGATAAGTTGTTGTTGCAATCAGACAAGCACATAAAAATAAATAATTCGAGTTGAAATCTCTATGGTGGCTGTTTTTTAAATTTTTTTTTTTATTTGTCTCATACAAGGATGCTTACTTAAAAATTGAACTTGTATCATATCCTGCTTGTGTGAGGAGAGGTTTAGTATTATATAGGTAATTCCATGTCAAATCATCCAGGCCATGTCACCCACCCTTTCAATTTTTCTGAAATTTTGTCCAAGTGTGGATTATGATAAAGTTAACCAATCCCCAAAATTTGAGCTTCCAATTCCAAAAATTGGCAGAGTTATGTAGATTTTTAGCTCTCCAAATTTGTGAACACTGCGTCCCTTTGCCATGTCTTTGGATCAATTGTAAATATCTTCAGCAACTGTCACACAGAAAAGACGCAACTTTGAGTAAAGACGCATCTCCGATCTCTCTATAGCTGAAAATTTTTTTACCTCCTCTTATTTATGGTCTGTTAAGAAATTTGAACTTCTTCCTTTGTATTATTTGTAAACTTGTTTGTTTGTCTTCGTCAATACATATATTTATCATTCTAATTCATTCCATCGTCTTCAGTTTTTTTTCCTTTATCATTTACTGTTTCGTAGACCATATTGGTTAAACTGTCAAGTTACCCAGCACAGAATATAGATACATACCTTTCCCAAGAGTATTAGTGCAGAGAAAAATAGTTACTTGTGTAACTGACCTTTTTTTCTTTATTAGGCCATGGACTTATTGTTTTACCTACATATACATACATACATACTACATAAACAATGGCTTATTCAAGCAAGTATATAAATTGCATTTTAATATGTTACAAGATACATTCAAAAGATTTTTTTTCCTTCTCTACAGGATTTCTTAGATTAAAGATAATTGGTTGAAAAGATCCAAGGTTTCATCTCTCATCTGCCAAGTGAATGCAGTTCAGCTCTAGACGCCATTATAATAACAGAGAAATATCCATTGTTCAAAGACACATAATGTTCCTCTTAGAAAATTCCCAACAGTTGATAATAAAAAAAAAAAAAAAAAAAAAAAAAAGGATCATCATAAAAAATAGGTCATCAACGATGAATTTCAGATTATGACAAAATGGCAGACCAACAACTACAAAGTCGACATTTTTTTTTTTTATCTTCGTCACTAAAGCTGGTTATGATATCCAAGTGGATAAAAAGTCATTTATAATTAAAGGCCTATAAGTTCCACTCCCAGACAGTTTTTATACTATAGTGATATTGTTGATTATATAAGTACTTTTGACTACAAAGATTACTACTTACTAACTAAAAGGATTTCTCTTTATCTAAAGTTTATAATATATTAGAGTTATCTACATTCCACATCATATTATTGATATTGTTACCACAGTTGCAGAGGAATAAGTAAAGTCGTCGGGGCGGCCTAATGTCGGTATCAACCAGACAGTGAGAGAGTTTATCCCCTTTTCAATAGCGCTAGACCAAGGAGATTATTTTAGCATCTGAGGTGGAGCGCCACACCTACCATCAGCTACTTACTTTACCGCACAGATCCCTGTGCTACTCATACGCTGAGTTAGATATCAAACTAGGAACCTTGTGGTTTCTAGCCGAACACTCTACCGACTGAGCTAAACCAGAGGAATAAATCTGTTTAAAAATTATTGTATTTGATAGGACTATGTGGAAAAAAAAAAAAAAAACTCATAAGTAATAACTACAAATAAATATGAATATGAATGTGTAATGAATGCAATTCCATAACCTCTAGTTATATAAGCAGGCAGATGCTCTACCAATTGAACTACCCCCCCCCCCCGTTTACTGCATTATAATTAGTTTCAATCCAAACCTTGATCTCAGGCCTGGCTTAGATGCTACTTCAATGTATATAGAAAACATCTAGGTACCTCACAATGTAGTAGAACATTGTTAGTGAGTTCGATTCTCACTGTGTGCACCATACTTCTGGCCTTTTGCCACATCTAAGGAAAGGTTAGTAAATAACTATATAGAAAATATGTACGCATGCAAACACATAAGCCACACACACACACACACACACACACACACACACACACACACACACACACAAGAATAAGAGAAGTCATCAACATGCACAATATTATTCAAATTATTCTTTAAGTTGGTTGGATTGTTAGCACATTTCAGCCGATCCATTCTGCAGCCTTCTTCAAGCATAAAATCCATATAGACACAAGAGTTTGTTTCTCTCTCTCTCTCTCAAATATTATACATGATCTCACTGATAAAATAAAACAGGAATTCTTCCAAGCTTAACCATGTCAGTACTACTGTATGGTTGCACTAGAAGAATTCTAACCAAACACTTGGAGAAAACAATCGCCTCAGTCTAGCACTAGTGAAAAGGGGATACTCCCTCGCTGATTGGCTGATACCAACTTTAGGCCACCCCAACGACTTTACTTTTTTTTTTACTTACATCTTATACACTGAGTTGATCATCCTAATCTTTTAAGTATAATAATTCCCAACTCAATTCACACTCTAACCACTCACTCCTCTTCCTTCTTCACAATATCTCATGGCTCGTCCAACAGAATCAAAGCTATGTAGCAATGATGATTCCTCCTTAAACCTTTCCATTCTCATCTAACTCATATTTTTGATAAAAACTTTTTCATGCTAACTTACACATCACTGTTTTTGGTTTGGTTTGGTTTGTTTTACGGCATATCAACCTCAGTGGGTCATTTAATGCCGATAAAGTTTTGAAATAAATCAATTCTTAATGGATAATACAATTTTTTTATAAATACATTTTTATTTAACCCATAGATGGGACCCTAACAGGCACTACCACTCTGGGTCAGAGTGGACCAATGGTGATGAAGGGGTGCTCCACATTCCCCAAACCTCCCGACCTGGAACCTCACCATCAGATAGAGTTTAACGTCATTTCCAGGACATGTAGACCCACAGCCACCGCCATCTAGCACCCATATTATAAAAAGGGATTGGGGCTTGCCATAAGGGCAATAGGGTTGGGAAAATCATATAGGTGCTAGGGCTTGACGTGACCAGCTGATTGATTGGAGGGGGCCTCTCCGACCGCGTCTAGCCAAGATAGGCAAAGTGGAGTATTGCATGTCATGAAAAAATAATCTGACCTTGCATCAGCTGAGAATTTCTATGGGGAGGTGGCGCTGATGATAGCTGAAATTTTGTTTGGGTTTGATTTGAGATGTGTCTGACCTGAAAAGGGGGTTAGCGCCTGTGATGATGGAAATGCAACAAGTAGAGAAATTTGTATTCATTCTTACTTGATGAATAATAATTTCTAGCAAAAACAGACTGTTTATTCATCCTACCCCCTATATTTATTCATTGTATTAATTCTGAATTTTTTTTTTTTTTTTATGTCGACAATTCTTTAATTCATCAGGATATGAAAATTCTTTGTTCATTTACAGTATATATAAAACATGACATTGGATACAGATACACACCCAAACGCCTCAATAAGAAACATATGTTCATTTACAAGGACATGCATTTATTTATTTATATATATATATATATATATATATATATATATATATATATATATATTGTTCCACTTAAAGTGGTATGATATTAGTATGGATTAGTTTCCATATAATTAAATACATACAAAAAATATATGTTTATTAATATATTTATATAGTTAATTATTATTAACATTGCTCTATCACAGATATTGAGAACTCTATTAATACTGTATATATTGGCTTACTACTCTCTCATCATGTGAAATAGTGTTAACCATACACTGTGGTTATATATATATATATATATATGTGTGTGTGTGTGTGTGTGTGTGTGTGTGTTTGTGTAGAAAAATAATAAATAAATGTCAAAAATGAGCGGTGGGGATGATTTATTAATACTTGAAAATCATTATAAAACATTTTGATTAATAAATATATCAATAATTAAATATATATCAAATATTTATCTGAGTGAAATGACTTGAAAAATAAGTGCCAACATCAACAGGCGACATTTGGATGTCCTGATGAAGATTGTAGAGATATATTTGATATGTATTTAATAATCAAAACGTTTTAAACCTCGGTGGGTCATTTAATGCCGGCAAAGTTTTGAAAGATTCATAGCGATAGTTTCATGTCTAAACTCAATTTTATAACAAATTTCTATTAACCATAGATGGTACTTTAACAGATACTACCACTCCGGGACAGAGTGGCCTGGGAGCAATGGTGATGAAGGGGTGCTCTATATTCCCCAGACATCCAGAACTGGAACCTCACCATCAGATAGAGTTTAACATCATTACCCAGGACATGAAGACCCTCAGCCACTGATTTCTAGCATATATATGATAAAAAGGATTGGGGGTTGCCATAAGGGCAATAGGTTGGGACAATCATATAGGTGCTAAGGCTTGACGTGATCAGCCAATTGATTGGAGGGCGCTTCTCCAAATGCCCATTTAGCCTGATTAAATTGAAAAATACAATTACACACATGGATATATACGAGAAATTAAACAATTTTTTTTTTCAAATTGTGTGGATTGAGAGTGTGCGTATATGTGTATGTGAATGTGTGCATATATGAGTATATGACTGTGAATATGTGTATGCATGTATGCACATATATGACTGTGTGTATATGTGTACGTATATGTGTATATGACTATGTGAAATATGTATGCACATATCTGTGTATATGACTGTGCGTATATATGTGTATATGACTATGTGAAATATGTATGCATGTATGCGCATATATGACTGTGTGTATATGTGTGTGTTTATATATGTATATATATGACTGTGAATATGTGTGTGTATATGTGACTGTGTGAATGTGTGCGTATATGTGACTATGTGAATATGTGTGCATATATGTGACTATGTGATATATGTGCGTATGTGAATATGATATGTGATATGCGTATATGTATATATGTATGTGAATATATGTGTGAATATGTATATGTGTGTGTATATGTGTATATGACTATGTATGCATATGTATTCACAAGTTTGAACATCTGAGCATTGTAGACGTGAATGCACGTAACTTATCAAAACAATTTTTCTTTCTTTAATTGTGGATGTGTCTTTGAGCAGCCTGCTAAAAAAATAAACACCAAAAGGAAATTTAAAAATAGAATTGTTAAAAGGAGAAAACGCATATTTAAGTAAACCAAATAAGTAATTCTTGTCCATTCTGAAATCAGATTAGAAGAGGCTAACTAAGCTGAAATAAATTTATAGCTGATAAACTAAGGTCTTCATCTCTCTCTCTCTCTCTCTCTCTCTATATATATATATATATATATATATATATATATATATATATATGGTTAGAATTCAAGGTGCCATTATAGTATATGGCCTACCCGGTTTGAATGTGTAAGAGTATATTTATAGATATAAATACTATGCAATTTATTGAAACTAATTATTTTTCACATATTTAATTTCAAGAAATGCACTTCAGTCATAAGTTGTATATAGTATTTAAGAATAATTAAAAAAGAATTTATCCATAATTTACATGAATCAGAGATCTATTTAATTCTAAAATATTCTAAAATTCTGAAATAGGGTTAGGGTTAGCAGTTATTATATAACCTTATAATATGCTTTTTATGGTAGAATACATGATTTTTGTAGGCCACATACTATAATGGTACCGAATTCAATGCCAAAAGCTCCCCCCAACCGCAAATTCTTTTTAGTGCTCAATATACAAAAATGCAGAGCATTATTACAATATATTAATTATAAAAAAAAAAAAAAAGAAAGGCAGGGTAATAACTCATGCCTGTGAGTTTCACATTTCATCCTACTAGCATAAAATCTATCCAGATACATCTGGGTGGTCGGATCCTTAAAAGAGCATATCCCTATAATGAGGGTTCAAGAAATTGTAGATTGTGCCTGGAAGAGAAATATTATATCAAACTTTCCAGACTGATATAAATTAATAAATAAAAGATCAGAGATGGCAACAAGATGTTGCCATGACAGGAAGTGTTTGCTTTCCAACTTGGTGCCAGATTAAATCACATGACTTATTATACCATCCCATGTGGTAGTCATGTGACTCAAAATATCTTTTTTTAAAGTCTACTGTATTGAATATGTCAGACTGTGGATCATCAGCTCACCTGACAATAGTCATTAGTTATTATTCTGTCTTATTTTTTTTATAATTGCTAACATATTATGTGTGTGTGTATATATATATATATATATATATATATATAATATATAAGATTTTTGGATGTTTGTTTTTTAGAAGCAATAAAGCATATATTATTATTTATATTTTTGCTTGAAGGCAATTACAATGCGTATATCGCTGAGGCAGTATGGTCTCTGACTATGCCTGCTGAGGTCCTGGTTTCGATTTCTGTCGGAGGGAAATCTAGTATACATCGCTGATGAGTTAATAAAGTCGAAACAGTCTGTACGATGTTCTACACACCGAACAATCCTTTGCCGGGATTCACTTGTCAAGATTATTTTCTATAATTATCGAATTTTATGCGATATACACATTGTAATTGCCTTCAAGCAAAAATATAAATTATATATATATATATATATATCTGTTTATAATATATATTGCTTGGGATTTAGTATGAAGCATTAGGTATGAAATATAAGAAACTCAGTTTTTTAATGTTAAGTTTCATTTCATTTCATTAAATTTTCGGGGTCGTTTGTACCTCTTCTTCTGAACTCTCAAACTGACTGATTTGGTCGTCCTGGCATATTTCATATACTTGTTTGTTGGAGCTGTGTGTGTGTGTGTGTGTGTGTGTGTGTGTATCCAGAGATGCTGATAGGTATGCGTTCTGCATCACTGACACATAAAAATCTAAAAGGACACAGAAAAATCATATCCATGCATCCCAGTGTTTATTTTTTCTTTCCCCCACCATTTCCAGATTACTGTAAATACATTTCAATATTTTCTTGGAAATGAATTACACACTATGGGGTACAAGGTAGGGGTTAGCCGGCTTTAGTTGTTCATAGATAAAAACTTTACAATTTATTAAAAACTTTAGTTGGGACCCATCAAATTTACCAGGGACTCATTCAAATCAAATATATGTGTCCCAGAACACACTAAATTAAAAAGCTATCAGCATCACTGTGTATATATATATAGTCTGCTATATATAAAAGTAAACAGTGCTCAATATCATTAATAGAGCATACATATCTAAGTTAGGGTAACAAAGATAAAGTCAACAGTGCTTGATAACTGTCGGTTTCTCGCTATGCAATTTTCAGATCAAGTAAATCATAATTGAAAATTGCATAGGGGAAAAACTGACAGTTACTAAGCGCTGTTGACTTTATGTCTTTGCTACCCTAATTATATATATATATATATATATATATTTATGAAGACAGATTAATAAGTCCATGGCCTTACATAGTTATTAACCAAATAATGATTCAAAAATTACCTTGTTCAGCCTATGCAATTAATAGAAGTATTAAGTTAAAAGTATTGACAAAATAGATTATGTTAAAATAACTAATATATATATATATATATATATATATATATATATACACATATATGAAAGTGAGTAAACAATGTGTTTATTTTTGATATGGTCTTTTTAACCGACAATTTTTGGAGAATATGTGCTTAATTGAAGTCATACCTAATTTTGAATTATTTAATAATTAATGAATTTAGGTGGGCATATATGTTCAAAGGTAACATCTTTTTTCAAATTACCATGTGGACTTGTATATTTTTTAACAGCTGAAAAATATATACTATACTATTTTGATACCCACTTTACTTTTTTATATAAACTTTTACAACAAACTCTTTTGAGTTTCTATAAACTATAATGCTTCTGATTTTTTAAATTAAAAATAAAATTTATTTTATTTTAAAACAGAACATATTTTTCAAAAACTTCAGCGGTTGAACTCAGCGTTCGTTTCTGTAAACAGTCTTTTTTATTTTTTTAACGGATATCTTCTCTTCCATCTATGTCGCTCTTTGATGAAGACCAACTTATCGATTTGGTCGAAACAGTACTGTCAGCAATTACATAGCATCATATGTTTTTATAATGTTAAATTTCATACTGTCGTTAATTGTCTATTTTTCATATATATATATATATATAATATATATGAAATAATCATCTAGATAAGGTGAAGATTTTTTGTACCAACACTTGTGTCTATCGTACTTTTATGCTTTCACACCGGCATTATGTCTAGCTATACTTCTTCAAAAGAGAAGATAGGGGGGGTGGGGCTCACAAATCCTAAGAAACAAAAAAACACCTACTTATTCAGAAAAAAAGTATCAGCATCATCTGGAGAGCATTTCCTGTTTTTAAAGAGAGTCTATAGTTATATTTTAAGAGGTTAGCATCTCTAGGTCAATAGCTCTCTCTCTCTCTGCCAGCATAATCCTTTCTCAAAGGAATTAGAGCTTGTCTGATGCATACTTCCATCTGCTGTGAAAGACCTAAAACTTGGAAACTTCACCCACGCAGATCCTAAATAAATACATTTCTTAGTCATACAATAAGGAAATATTTGAAAAGTTAAAAAAAAATATTCATAAAAAATTAGAAGAAAAAAAAAAGAAAAACAAAAGAAAAAATTGAGAATGGAAAAAAAAAAAAAAAAAAAAAAAAATTATATATAACTCTGAATTCAAAATTCCCTTCAGTTATGGGTTAAATAGTAGGGCAGACTGGGCCCTTCAGCCTTGGGTAGTAACCAGTCTAGGAGAGGGATAACTCTGAATTCAAAATTCCTGAGGTCGGTCGTTGATTGGGTTTGTGGCAACCCTTGATGCACCAATTCTTTCCTATCGACTCTGCCAAAAAAGTGTGGATGGTCCAACACAAGCCTTCACCACTATAAACAAATCACTGTGTGGGTGTTCATTGTGTATGTGAACCCTCATGCGTCAAAAATCGACAAGAGTCCATAATATATAATTTTAATTTATATATATATATATATATATATATATATATATATATATATATATATATACCCTATGTTCAATTTCTTAGAATTAATTCTTAATCAACATGATCAGAAAACTTTCTCATATGAAAGTTCTTGAAAAGGTTATTGTTTTTTTGTTTTTTTCCTTTAAAAAAATTTAATCATAAATTTTACCCCATACATCAGTGATTTCTAAATGTGGGGGGGTGGGGATCAAACTCTCATTGAGGAATTCAGATTTTGTCTCACCCATGTTACTTTTGACCCCCTGAGAAAATTTTGGAATTTTTTTTTTGTACCAGCTGCCATCATCAGATATCATTCAAGGCAACAACACTGCCATTGTCAGAGCTGAGAGGACTCTATCGTTTGTATGGAAACCCATCTAGGAGAAGGAAAACTCTGAATTCAAAATTGACCTTGTGTCACATACTGCTCCTATGAGTAAAGTCGACAGGGCAGCCTAAAGCCGGTATCAGCCAGTCAGCAAGGGAGTCTATCCCCTTTTCAATACGCTAGACCAAGGAGATTGTTTTAGCATCTAAGGTAGAGCGCCACACCTACCATCAGCTCCTTTACCGCACAGATCCCTGTGCTACTCATACGCTGTGTTAGCGAGGACCGGTATCGAACTAGGAACCTTGTGGCTTCTAGCCGAACGCTCTACCGACTGAGCTAACCCGGCCCATATGGGTTCCTATGAAGGGGTTGGTAAATACATACTGTGTCTGGGAGGCACACTGTGTATTGGTTCTGAATGTAGGAAATGGAATCGGTAACCTAAGTTCAAATCCTGGATAAGGCTGTTTTGCATTTCATTTCATGCTAATGCCCTTGGGAAAGGCACAAATCCTTCTCTTCTTCCTCTTTTCCCCCAGATATGGGTAAATAGTAAGGCAGACTCATTTCTTTAGACTGGGTAAGGCCACCAGTCTAGGAGAAAGAAAATTTAATTCAAACCCAACTGTACTCCCCTTAAGAATCAACCTTGTGTCCCCACATACTGTCAGTGGCAGATTTAATTGGATTTATACTTGTCAAAGGGTATGGCTCATTTTCATTTTAAAAATGTATTAAATTGATTATTTAAGGTCAATTTTTGGTTTTAGTCGAAAAGTAGTAACATAATTATCATCAGTAGAAAAAAAAAAATGTATCTAATTTATTTTTAATACATACATTTGAAACAAAATTTACCCAAAAATTGGCTAAGTGAAGATTTATGATGCACTCAAAACAAATACTTTTATTATAATTTTGAAATCTTTTAAAAAGTTTCTACTTAGAAATCAATAACAAAAAAACATTAAATACACTATACACAGAAAAATTACAAACTTGTTGATATTTATTTATTTATTAAAATGTTTTTTTTTTTAATGAGAACTATATTGTTTATTAAATAAACAATGTATTTCTCATTAGGTTAATTATATAAATTCTAAAATTTAATAAACTAACATCAAAACAGTAAATAAAACAAAATAATATTTTTAAAGGTTTTTACACATTCATTTAAAAATAATATTAGACTAAATGCCAACAGCCTCATCCAGGATTTGAACTCTCGTCCATTTTCAATGACAATCATCGTTACGCCATGGGCACCTCCATAAAATTACTGAGGTATGCTAGAATACTGAGCAAGTTGTTGGAGATTTTTGAAAAATCAATAACCCCCAATCATCTGTGTCAGTGGCTGATTTAGTTGTCCAAAGAGTACCAGCGCTAGGTGAAATGCCAATAGCCTCATCCAGGATTTGAACTCCTGTCTGTCTTTGGGAGCGTGTCGTTCTTAGACTTGTCTCTCCCTTAGCGCTTCCCTTGGTTCCATCGTGTGTGATGGCTTCATCTGGTTGGATTGCTCCCTGGCCGTCTGTTTCGATGCAAAATGCATCGGACCTGTCAGCCCCGCAGTCTGACACGTCCGTGGGACCTCCTTAACAGAAGCCAACTGGTTATCTTTCTCTTTAACAACAGATGCTAAACAGTGTAATCCCTTAACAGGGGCCAACTTTTTTCCCCTTAACAGGGGCCAACTTACGGGGTTATGTACCAGACAAAAAAGAGTAACGAACAGCTTGACAACAAGTGTCTATTTTCAATTACAATAACAATTACCAATCATCTGTGTCAGTGGCAGATTTAGTTATCCAAAGGGTACCAGCGCTAGGTGAAATGCAATAGCCTCATCCAGGATTTGAACTCTGGTCCATTTTCAGTTACAATAACCATAACACCATGAGAGCCTCCATGACATTACCAAGAATACTGAGTAAGGTGTTGGTGATTTTTGGAGACTTGATAACCACCAGTCATCTGGTGTGAACAGCCAAAATGCATAAAATAATATATTATGCTAATTATCATAAAGAGAACGTTTGGGGGTGGGGCACAAAGATGACTAATAGGCAAGTTGCAGTTTATTCAATAATTAAAGAATTAGCATTTGCAGCTGCAAGAGAATAAAGAATCTGCAATGGAGTGGAAAATTAATTTCTGTTAGAATTCTCATTTTACCACAAAAGGTCAAAAGAGATAATTAGACATGTAAAGTTTTTAAATGCCATCCTTGGCCAGTTGAAAAGGGTTTAACGAAAGTCCTGTGTTATAGAATCCTTTGGTAAAGTAAGGAGCTGATTTGGGTTTTTTTAAGGAGTATCTTTCGAGCACATAAAAATGTTACAATTTTTTCCATTGCTGTCTTTTCGATTGAATTTCTTTCGTATTACATTAAATGTATCTATTTTTTAATTGTCTGTATTTATACTCATATATAATAATTAGGTTTAATCAGGTCATATTATAGAAGTTTTATAGCTTATACCATCATTAATGTTAGAAGAAACAAGTAATTATGACAAACAACACTAATAAAAAGAAATTAATAATTTTATCATAAATTAGCTTAAGTACTTGACTCAACTGGCTAAGAAGTCATGATATAATAAAAGTTATATTTTTAAGAAGTACAATATAAAAAAATGTGTTTGCAATTAGCTAGACATAACAAGAGTAACAGAGAAATGTTAAAAATCACTTAGAAGTCTGTGAGGTTAAAAACGAATTATAATCACAATACAATATATATATATATATATATATATATATATTTTTGGATGTTTGTTTATTTAGAAACGTTGCTGCAACGTTTCTAAATAAACAAACATCCAAAAATTCACTTCGCCACATTCTCTGTTTTTTTTTTATTCTCTCAATTAACGCCCCTTACCTATTATGTAACGTGTAGTATCGCTTGACAAGCTTAATTTCGCTAGGATGGTCAGCTGTGTACTGTGGCCGAGGCGATAAAAGTGTTTACTAGTGTTTCAACTGTTTGCTGAAGTCTTTCGATTTCTGTCGGAGGAAAATATGTCCGCTGATGAGACTTAAATAAAATCGAAACAGTCTGGGTATTTCACATTTTTTATTACACTTGTCAAGTTCATTTTCTATATGAAAAAAGTATCAATTTTATCATACATGCGTTTAAATGCCTTCAAGTAAAAATTTAATATATAATATAATATATATATATATATATATAATTATGTATGTTATCTTCTTGTGAATGTTGTTTGTTTGGTCTTTTGAAGCATTGGAAAAAAGAACAAAAACAAGAAAAACAGAACAAAAATCATAATTTTTATATATTCAACCGTTGCTCTGTTCCTGGTTTAATCTATTCTGATATTTCACCCTTTTTTTTAATTTATTTGTCTGAATTTTTAAGATGAGGCTTGATAATCTGTATCATTAAATTTTTTCAGACTGTTGGCCTCATCTTTATTGTTATATACACAATGTTTCAGCTGATGTGCCTTCTGGTCTTCAGGTGTTTCTTGTTGACCTCAAGAACCTTCAGTGAACTTTGAACTGAGCCCATTCATTGGGGTAGATTTTCTACAGGTGAAAATGATATAGAATACTTAACGTAACTTAACACTTGTACACAATCATGGTTAACGGAATATAGAATAATCTACTCCAATGGATTAAATAAAGGGTCCGGTGTGAAGTGAAGGCTCCTGATTACAAAAAACACCTGGTGAAGGCCAGAGGACACATCGGTCAAAACGTTGTGTATTAAAAGCTTGATCAAGAAAATAAAAGTCTTGAAGTTCATTTAATTAATTACAATGACTAAACTTAGCCCTTAGAAGAAAGAGCAGCTAGAAGAACACAACTAGACAGGAACATGGCAACTGGAAGAGTAAAGATGTCAACAAGGATAAAGCAAGCAAGATCTCCTCTCCAAGTAAGTCTCTAATCTGTCTCTCTATTTAATATCTCTCTCTATCACCTGAGAACTCTCACTTTCACCAATTGTATGGTGGTCTGTGAGTTGGAACGGAAAATTTTGAATGATGATGTCAGCATAGACGTGTGGCATGATTTTGATTGGACAATGAATGGTACGTGGCGAAGGGGAGAAAGGAAGAGTGAGAGTTTTGAGATTCAGCCTGGCTGTTAAAGAGTTGAGACATGCCAAGGCCAGTCTCCCCACGAGGTGAATAAGAATCATGGACTAGATAAAAATAAAATCTTGATAAAGAAATGTCTTGTTAATTCAATAATTTGCAATGACCAAATCAGCCCTTCGTTAAGAAGAAGCAGCAGCTAGAAGAACTCAACTAAACAGGAACATGGCAACTGGAAGAGTATAGATGTCAACAAGTGATAAAGCAAGTAAGATCTCCTCTCCAAGTAAGTCTCTAATCTGTCTCTCTCTCTAATATCTCTATCACTGAAGTCTCACTCTCACACACACCAATTATATATCCGATATATCAATGTGCGTATATAATAGTACCACAGTATATAACAATAAAGATGAGGACAGTCCTAAAAATCTAAATAATACAAATAAAATTAAAAATCTCTAACTCATCAAATATTGTTTTTTATTATGTTATATAATAGTACCACAGTATATAACAATAAAGATGAGGACAACAGTCCTAAAATCTAAATAATACAAATAAAATTAAAAAATCTCTAACTCATCAAATATTGTTTTTTATTATGTTATATAATAGTACCACAGTATATAACAATAAAGATGAGGACAACAGTCCTAAAAATCTAAATAATACAAATAAAATTAAAAAATCTCTAACTCATCAAATAGTTTTTTATTATGTTATATAATAGTACCACAGTATATAACAATAAAGATGAGGACAACAGTCCTAAAATCTAAATAATACAAATAAAATTAAAAAATCTCTAACTCATCAAATATTGTTTTTTTATTATGTTATATAATAGTACCACAGTATATAACAATAAAGATGAGGACAACAGTCCTAAAAATCTAAATAATACAAATAAAATTAAAAAATCTCTAACTCATCAAATATTGTTTTTTATTATGTTATATATAGTACCACAGTATATAACAATAAAGATGAGGACAACAGTCCTAAAAATCTAAATAATACAAATAAAATTAAAAAATCTCTAACTCATCAAATATTGTTTTTTTATTATGTTATATAATAGTACCACAGTATATAACAATAAAGATGAGGACAACAGTCCTAAAAATCTAAATAATACAAATAAAATTAAATTAAAAAAATCTCTAACTCATCAAATATTGTATAATTAGGCAGCATTCTTTCTTGGTTGGAATCACAAATTTACAACACCCCTCAACACTATATTTTAGCTGTAATCTTGTAAACAAGTTTTGTTTTAGTATTTTTTTCCCGTCTTTGCCAAAGTCTACATTCGTTCGGTCCAAGGTTGTATAGAAATTTTCAGCACTCAGTACTTATTTTTTTAAATGAAGTTCAGATAATCTTGTTTTTGAATTCAAGGAAACATTAAGTTTTTTTTCTTTTTTAATTAAGTTGTTTGTTCTGTTAAAAATTTGGATTCATATTTTCACAAATTCAAAGTGGGTTTTAGAGTTTCAGCATTATCAATAACCATGTTCTATTTATATATATACTAGAAGTGGCTACCTGGCGTCGCCTGGATAGAGGTTGAAAGGATTTTTAAAATCAATATAACATGCACAGGTAAAAGAAGAAATACCTTTAGAAAAAGAAAAAAGTTATTTTCCCCACAAATATTCATAAAGATTTTTTTAAATAAATAGTACAGAGGAAAGAAAATGATTGAATTTTATTAGGACCAACGTGTTACTTTTTGTGGTAATCTGAACATTAGCTACATAAATAAAATAAAAATACAACTGCATGTTTTAACATGAAAATATCATAAAATGTGTTCTTAATAACATTTAAGTTCATTTCAAATAATGCCCACACACACACACACACACAATTAAGAAACATTTTATGATATTTTCGTGTTAAAACATGCAGTTGTATTGATTCGAACAAATTTGTATTTTCAGTGTAGATTTACAGTGAAATGAAAATGGCCAACCAAAACATAATGGCTTCCTCAAAGTGAAACAAACAAGGAGAGATTACTCTCATTCATGTATATATATATATATATATATATATATATATAAAGCTTAACTTTGGTACTGAATGATTCCAGTGGGGAGTCCCAATGTCATAATGGCTAATGTGCTGGACTGTGAGATTGTAATAAGTTAATTTGAACCCCAGTCATACAATTATGTTCTCTTTCAGACTAATACCCTAAGGAAAGGTTTGAACCCCCTCATCCTCCCAGCTATGAGTTGAATTAAGTACCACTACTGTTATTCTGATGGTAGGTGTGGTGCTCCACCTCAGATGCTAAAAAACAATCTCCTTGGTCTAGCACTATTGAAAAGGGGATAGACTCCCTCGCTGACTGGCTGATACTGACTTTAGGCCGCCCCGTTGACTTTACTTACTTACTTACTGTTATTCTATAAGAATGGCTTTAGCATTAAATATCCCACTAAGGTTGATATGACATTAAACAAAGAAACCAAACCCACTACCATCATAACCACTATGCCATTATATCATTGTTTTTAGCCAAGGAAATTTTTTTTTTTTTTCTGTCCAATTATAAAGAATGAAAGTGTGGGTGGTATAATGTATATTGTCATAGGAAATGAACCCACTAAACCAAATTAAAATTCTGGGTGAGGCTGTTTGTGTTTCACTTGACACTAATGCCCTTGAGAAAGGCATGAATCCATCTTGCCCTAGCTGTTACATAATCTATGCGTTTGCATAAGATTATTGTCAATCCCCTGTAATTCTGAGGGGATGACCCTTTTCATACCATGGCCGGGTCCTTCCATGGAAAATTACAGAAGCCCGCCAAAATACGTGAAGTCACGTGGGACCTGTTCGGTCGCCAGTTTTCAGTTAGACGTCCATTTTATGCTCTGTCTAAACTGGAACTCACACGCGCTATGTTAGTTAGCAGATGTCTGGTTGGGGATTGAAAATAAAGTAACATCAAAATAAATCGAAGTCTTGTGTTTATTATCTAAAAACTGACAATGACACAGGGCTTCTGATAGAGAGAAATCCCTAACAGAAAACCAGACCGAAATCCCAAGTCAACACCAGACGCAAGATCTTAGAAGATGCCAGACCAAGTCAAGATGATAGAAGAAATACAAAAGACGATCAGAATACTAAAGACGGCCAAGAAATAGAATTAAAGAAAGAGGTATGCAACATTATAATTATTTAGTGCCAGTGAAGAAGGCGCTATGCAACACTAGCTAAAGATAAACATTTGAGCAGACTGGGCTCTCTAGCCTTGGTAGGGTAATCAATCTTAAAAAAAAAAATTTTTTTTTTAAATTTAAAAAAAATTAAGTTTTTTCCGCCCTTTGACAGGTCTTGATTTTCGTCCTGCTGGGAGTCTAGCCACCCTCCTCACCAGGCAAGCTTGGTGGAGTTACCGGTTTAGTCGCCGATGATCCGACTATGAAACAGGTAGTACTGGATTACATAGTACCCGTAGCGCTTTGGGCGACCTGACTACATGTATAGATATATATATATATATGAAACCTAAATATGGGTTTTGGTGTAGTGAATTTTCCATTTCAGAATATTCATAAATAGATGTATTTCTGAATGCTGACAACCGAAGTGAATCGAAGTCAATATATATATATATATATATATATATATATATATATATATAAGTGGAAGTAGACTATTATTATTATTATTATTATTATTATTATTATTATTGTTATATGATAAATTAAATATATGAAATAGCAGAGGTGGTCACCACTAGAATTAAATTAAAATTAAAACCCAAAAACATTTTGCCTTTTATAGATGATTGGGTGTCAAGAGGAGCATCTGGCCCATAAAAATCTCAGCCACATCGTCAAACCATGCCAAATTTGTACATGCTCAACAGCAAAGGCTGACAGAGTTTCTGATGAGGCAAAAACCGCCACCCAGAAGAAGAGAGGTGGTGAAAGGGGGGCAAAGTTGAGCCATAAACCATGGCACAAAAGAAAGAAAGAAGAAGTCATAGTAAATAGAACTTCATTTTTTTCTTCTTTTTTTTTTCAAATAAAGAAAAAGGAGGTAGATATGAAATTTCTTTGAAGAAAGTCAGAACTTTTATAAGTGAGAAATTAGAACCAAAAAAGATAAAATAAATAAAACTCTTACATACATTCAAGGTTGTAAGAGAAAATTTTAGCTGAAAAGACAACAATAATCGCAAAATGTTGTAAAATATTTTATATACTTGAAAATATCATTCAAAAAAAAAAAAAAAAAAAAAAAAAAAAACTATTAAAATATGCAAATGAAACATTTACATCAATTAATAATGGAGATTCACTTCCGGGTTTTTGTCTGTAACAAAAATTATGTCACTGCTTATGTCACATTACCCAAAATCATCATAACAGAATAAATACACTCAAAATTTGAACATGCAACATTAGACAGTCCTCATTGTTTTTTAAAACAAGTTTTAATAAATACATGACTGGTATTTATACCTATATATAGTTTGTTTTATTTTAAGTTACATTTATTTTAAAGTTTACATTTCAAATTGTTTTATTTTTTAATCCTTTAATGAATTTGATGATTTTACTTACTTAGGTACAAACTCGCTGACATTGAATTTTTAACTACCACCCTTCAGTCAATATGTTTCAAAAGTCTATTTTTACATCGCCCGAAGTACGTTTTTTATTTTGTACTAGTAATATATAAATGAGGAGTGAAGGATTTGAATAAATCTGACAAAATGTGGTTGAGAATAGAGGAAAGTGTGGATATAACAATACAGACTGATTCAGTTGATATTTCACCTCATTATTGGATGAAGCTTTTTCAAAAGTTTTGAAAAAGCTTCATATGTTTTGGTCAGCCATTTTCATTTCACCATAAATCTACACTGAAAATACAAATTTGTTTGAATCAATACAACTACGTGTTTTAACATGAAAATATCATAAAATGTGTTCTTAACTGGTCTTGCGCATTATTTGAAATGAACTTAATTGTTATTAAGAACACATTTTATGATATTTTTGTGTTAAAACATGCAGTTGCATTGATTTACGGTGAAATGAAAATGGCAGACCAAAACATAACAGCTTCCTCAAAGTGAAATAAACAAGGGGGGTTACTCTCATTTAGGTAGCTAATGTTACAGATTACCTATATAAATATATAAAATTTGAAAACAATACTAAACTGTTTAGAAACCTAAAAATTCACTACAACAAAAATTTGATTTATACCTAACAAATAAAAATGGTCATTTTTGTCTAAATTTCTCATGAGAAATTATTACTATTATATATTGATAGGTAATCTGAACCTTAGCTACATAAATGAGAGTAACCTCCCCTTGTTTATTTCACTTTGAGGAAGCTGTTATGTTTTTGGTCAGTCATTTTCATTTCACCATAAATCTACACTGAAAATACAAATTTGTTCAAATCAATACAACAACAATATCATAAAATGGTCATTTTTGTCTAAATTTCTCATGAGAAATTATTACTATTATACATTGATATAACTGGATTTGTATCGTCAGATGTTCCTATAATCACTACATTTCAGCCATTATGTGCTCCAAACTTGAAATGGTATCAGTTGTAATCATTACATCCTGGAAATTCAGACCTAAACCATTTATTCATGAAATAACCCCAACCAGGTTGACATGCCATTAAAATTAATCATTATGTAATGGTTATTGCCATAGAAAATGGACACGGCAACCCGAGTTCAAATTCTTGGTGAGGTTGTTTGCATTTCACATAGCGCTAATACTCTTGGGAAAGACATGCATCCAATTACTCTTCCTCTATCTATGGGTAAATTGTAGAGGAGACAGGAGTCTTTAACCAGTCTAAGAGGGGGAAAACTCTGAATACAAACATGTTAAACTCCACTTAAGAAATTGACCCATGCAGAGAGGTTGGTAAATGAATATATAGTGTAATATAAGAAGAAAATATTTTAAAAATATAACAAACACAGGATGTTATGATCAGGAAAACAATTTTTTTTTGTGTCAATACTTAAGCATTTTCGGTATTTTATACCATCTTCAGGACACTGTTAAGTAATGTTTATGTGAGGGACAAAATGAAAGATGTTAAGTGTACAGTGAATGTGTGAATATTCCATATGAAATACGTCATATCTTTGTTAACTTTTCGTCCTCCGCCTATTCACGTTCATGCATACGTCATCATATGATCTTCACCTTCCATTTTTGCACATGCATTGATCACGTCATTGGCTTTCATAAACAAACGTGCATATAAAAATTAACGGTTAATAACATTATATTCACACATTCATTATACACTTAACATCTTTCATTTTGTTCCTAATATAAACATTACTTAACAGTATCCTGAAGATGGTACAATATACCGAAATGCTAAGTATTGACACAAAAAAATTGTTTTCCTGATCATAACATCCTGTGTTTGTTATATTTTAAACATATTTTCTTCTCATATTGTCGGATTAATTTCCTCACCGTATCTCCATAGTGTAATATATATATATATTTACCTATTTTAACTGTAACCAATTATTATTTACTTATTACTGGTTATTGAGTACCTTTAACACATCACTCTTTACTATTTTACTGATCCATGCACTGTAGATGACTGGGCCATTAAGAAAAGAAAAAAAAGTCCTCTGTGGATCACATCCCTACTTCTCCACATAGTTGAGTCAAAAAGTCATGCCATTTTGCTTAGGTCAGGTACAATTATCAACACAGGAACATGTATCATACATCAAAATGAAGCTGGTCCTCTGTGGATCACAAAAAAGTTACATAATTTCCCCTAACACTTTATATATAGATTATATACTGATGTACTTGGAATAGTATCTTCAGTTGTTACTATAATCACTACATTTCAGCCATTACAATCTCCAAGATTCTTCAGATATCTGTTCTAAGTGGTAACATTCTGGGAATTCTGAATGGAACCACTTATTCAAGTCGTCGGGGTGGCCTAATATCAGTATCAGCATACGAGGAAGTCTATTCTCTTTTCACTAGCACTAGACCAAGGAGATTGTTTTAGCATCTGCAGTGGAGCACTACACCTACCATCAGCTTGTCATTTACCGCACAAATCCCTGTGCTATTCATATGCTGAGTTGGCGAGGGCCAGTATCAAACCAGGAACATTGGAATCCTTTTTTTTTTCATATCATTCTATCTATATATATATATATATATATATATGGAGAAAGGTAGACAAGCATGGGATATTGTACAAAATGGGGAGGGCCAGTATCAAACCAGGAACCTTGGAATTCCTAGCCGAGCGCTCTATCAACTGAGCTAAACCAGCCCTATTCTTGCAATCTTAATATTTTGGTACTTAAACTGTTATTTATTTTAAAATGTCAATTGTCTGCTAACAGAAATTATACATAGAATGACGTGATTCTGCCAATAATGGTTGGGTTAATTGTTTACCAATGAATCACTTTCTGCTACATTTTCAATGATAACGATTTATTTGTCTAAATTTTTTAGATGATATTTTGATAATTTGTACTATTCAGATCTTCCAGACTGTTGTCCTCATCTTTATTGTTATATACACAATTTTTCGGTCAATGTGCCCTCGTGTGTCTCATTCGTTCAGTGCTTCACGCTTTTTGGAAAAAAAAACAATATTTCCAGTTTAAATTTTAAATATTCTGTTTCTCTCTTAAAGAATCCGGTAGAAAACAATCACATCTTAAAATGGTCACAATTATCTTCCTATCATTAAAGCTCTGATGAAGATTTTTTGATAAAATCAAAATATTGGCAATATTAGCAATGCAAAGTTATAAAAATAAATTCAATTAAACGTGTTTTTTTGTTTTTTCATATCATTCTCTCTCTCTATATATATATATCTATATAAATGAATAGAGAATGAAAAAATGAGAAAAGTATTGGCATGAAAAGGTGCTCAATGCTAATAAAGCAGAGCAGATTTATAATCAATGGTAATATTATGGGTTTACACTCATAACTTGAAGTTTCATGGTAATCCAATCATCAGATGAGTCCATTTCACAACTGGTTTTTAACAGCTCAACCATTGGACTCATCTGATGATTGGACTTACCATGAAACTTCAAGTAATGAGTGTAAACCCATAATATTACCATTGATTATATATATATCTATCTATATATATACATAGTTCCATATTATCAATATAATATGGAACAGACCAACTTTATATATATATATATGGACTCTCTCGTCGATTTTCAACAGATGAGTGTTCATTCAATGAACAACCAACACAGTGATTTGTTTATAGTGGTGAAGGCTTGTGTAGGACCATTCCGCACTTTTTGGTACAGTCGATAGGAAAGAATTGGTGCATCAAGGAATGCCACGAACCCAATCAACGACCGACCTCAGGAATTTTGAATTCAGAGTTATCCCTCTCCTAGACTGGTTACCTACCCAAGGTTAAAGAGCCCAGTCTGCCCTACTATTTTACCCATAGCTGGGGGGAGAATATATGGATTCATACCTTTCCCAAGGGTATTAACGCTATGTGAAATGCCAACAGCTTCGTCTAGGAATTAAACTCAAACTGACGAGTCCTTTTTCCACGACTCTAACCACTAGCCCATGCGCCTCTCTCTCTCTATATATATATATATATGGAGAAAGGTAGACAAACATGTGATATTGTACAAAATGGATGTTTATTGTAGGTAGTGATGTCAATATTGATGCCATTTAAAGTGATGTCATTTTGTACAACATCCCATGTTTGTCTACCTTTCTCCACATATTGTCAGATTAATTTCCTCTTATTTCTCCCATATATATATATATATATATATATATATATATATATATATATATAAAACCTTTGTGTCTAATTTTTCTATTTCACAAAAAGTTGGAGGTGAATGACAAGAAAATTTTTCCCACTGAAATAAACAAAATAAAATGGGGGGGGGGGGGCAAACAAACAAACAAACAAAATAACACTTGATATTTGTTATTTATTTGCTCAAAAATTTTATACTTTTTATTTGTTACTTATTTACTGTATCAGGTTAATCATTATTTACCTTTTTTCCCCCCCTTTTTCTTTTTTTCTTTTTCCATTTTCTTTTCCTAAAAGAACATCTAAAATATTTGCCATTGTTAGATGTTGGCAGAATAATCCAGGAAAATATTTATTAAAAAAAAAAAAAAGAAAAAAAAAAGAATTTAAAAATAAAAATTTAAGAAAAATGTTTTCTTTCATTATTAACAAGTTAAAACCAGCTGTGTTGAAAGTTCCACAAAAACAGAGACTGGTACAATCATGTATGCCTACTTAAAAATAAAAAGAATTTAAAAAATAAGATAAAGTCATCGACTCCTTCCCTCCCTCCTACTGTATATGTGTGGGCGAGTACAATATCAACAGGAATATGATAGGTCTCCACCACAAAAGTGAATTTACTTTTTTCTTCTTCTAAGGAAACGTCATTTCTTGAATAAAAATAGAAATTTTACCTCTGATTCCCCAAGTAGGACCGAAAGCAACAAATGTGTCCCCTTTTATTCTCAGGAGCAAAATTTTCTTTAAAAACTTCATTAGAATGGTTTTCAGATTTTTCAGAACTTAAAAAAATAAATAAAATAAATAAAATGTTGACTACAACGTTCTCACTGCTATCAAAGGAACTTAAAGCCAAACTAATTTTTCATTTTTTTTTTTAGTTCCCTGGATTTTCTAAAATTGTATGGTGCTACCAGTATGTGTGTATATATATATATATATATATATATATATATATATATATATATAAAGTGTTGTTAAGGGTCCAACGGGAGAAAATTAAATATTCTATAAAAAAAAAGGTCTGCAAAATTAATTTTGTTTTTCAAAAGGTGTGTGTGTGTGTGTGTGTGTGTGTGTGTGTAAATGTAAATAAGAAAAAAAATAAAGTATTCCAAAGCATGAATTTATTTGTAGATGGAAAAGTTAGTCAACATTATAATGTTTCAGTCTTTTAATAAAACCTTCATCAGGACAATTGGATGGGTAAGATGTTTTCTAACCTGAGTAAAAAAACAATTATTTTTTTAAAACTCAGGTTAGACAACATCCTATTCATCCAATTGTCCTGATGGAGGTTTCATGAAAAAAAAAAAACCCAAACATTTTAATATCAACTTATATATATATATATATATATATATATATATATATATATGTGTGTGTGTGTGTGTGTGTGTGTGTGTGTGTGTGTGTGCCAGCTTGTAACTATATTGGTCGGACGCAATCTCCCCTCCACAGAAGCAGGATGCGACACATCATCAATTTTTAAATCCATCAGCCGAAACGTTTATATAACAATAACGGTAAGGACAATAGTCCGAAAGATCTCAATAATACAAAATACAACACAAGTGATTCCTCAACCACTAGGCATAAAATAAACACCAGACAGTTTGACATTCAATTAAAATCAATCAATCGATAATTGTGTCCAATCTTCTGTGTTTAATGTATAGATGAAGGCAAAATGGCTAAAGGCTTATTTGTTATTTCTATAAAAAGAATAAAAAATCCCTTAATGCCTCACCCTGTCAATATGGCCTAGAATATGTGTTGTGGGATTTTAAGGGGTCAAAATCAGACAAACGACTTAGTAACAATGTAGACAAATGTATTGAACAAAAGAGTAGAAATTTACAGCAAAGAAAGTGGAGATTGCGTCCGACCAATATAGTTACGAGCTGACTCACATTTGCTTCCCTCAAGCCACAGTTGTTCCTGTTACTTATAGTAGCCGTCGGCACATTCCATTATTGTCCATAGGTTATATCACCTATAACAATATGCCAACCACATTTCCCACCACACACAAAAAATGTGTGAGTATATATAATTTTTCTTTATTAATTGTTCATGTTTAGTTTTAATGGATAATGCTTTTTACTTGAAACTTCTATCAATTCATCATGTACCAAAAACTCTTTCTGAATAAAAGAACTTAGACAATAATTTATATGGTACATCAGTATATAAAATAAGCTATTCTCTTAGACAAGTTTGTTTTGTTTTACGGTATATCAACCTCGGTGGGTCATTTAATGCTAAGTTTTGGATTCACAGCTGTAGTTTGGTAGAAAAAAGGTATTTTGGTATAGATTTTTAACTATTGTTCAATTACTCATATTTTTGAGTACAATCCCACTTCTTAGAGTAAATATAAATTGCTGGATGGTCTTATTTTTGTGACAAGTTTTTTCAAATTACTTGCTTGGTAGTAATTTCTTCACACTAGATCAAAGTCTACATCACACTCTAGCAGTATGTTTCACTCTTAGACAAGAATCTATAGACTACAAATCTCAAAAATCATTTCATGCTGCATTAAGCTATTCTTGTAATCTTAATATTTTGGTACTTAAACTGCTATTTATTTCAAATGTCAATTGTCTGCTAACAAAAATTATACATAGAATAATAACCCTATTCTGCCAATAATGGTTGAGATAATTCCTCAACACTCATATTTATTTTCTGCAGCAATTTCTAGTGAACTTCTATAATAAAACCACTTGTAATGCAACTGTATGATACATATAATAGTCTTGTTCTCTCCATAAATTTACATTAATTCCTGACCACTGACAATCCCTTCTTTATTTTCAATGTATTTCTATAATAAAATCACATTTTTTCTTGTATAAAAACCCTAGTTACAAATTAAATTCAAATTTTTAATTTTACAAACAAAAATAAAATCAATATTATTTGTATTATTCGGACTATCGTCCTCATCTTCATTGTTATTTGTACAACGTTTCAGCCGATCTGCCCTCCGGCCTTCTTCGGGTATTTCTTGTCGAACTTGAGAACCTTCTCAGACTCAGGTACCTTCTTGTCGTAATCGGGAGCCATCATAGAACTTTGAACTTAACCCTTTATTCAGTCCACGGCGGTATTCTGTTTTCATTCCGCTAACCATAGCTGGGATATAGGGGAAGAAGGCCAGAGGGCACATCAGCCAAAACGTTGTACAAATAACAATGAAGATGAGGACAATAATCCGAATAATACAAATAATACTAATTATCAAGCCTCATCTCAAAAATTCAGAGAAATAGTAAAAATAAAATTAAGACAAAAAAATGGCATAAAATAATATTTCTGTTTTAGAAGTTATTTCATTAAGTATATCAAATTCATATGCAAATCTCAGAAGGTCAAATCATCCAAGCCATGATCACCATGAAATTTTGTACAGGTGTGGAGTTGGCAAAAAATGGCAACTTTTGTAATCTATTTTTGTTTGTAAAATAAGTTCTAGAGCTTCCCTACTACTAAAAATTGGGTTATAAAAGAATTTTTGCCCAAGGCATCCAAAAATGCTAACAAAAAAGTCTTTTTGACATAACTCCACCAATTTTTGGAATTGGAAGCTCAAATTTTGGAGATCATCTAATGTTAACATAGTCCACACCTGGAGACATTTTCAGAAAAATTAAAAGGGGTGGGTGACAATTTTACTTTTTTTCTGGATGATTTGACATGGAATTACTCTAATAATAAAAAAATTACTATATCCTTTAATTCTATTGAAACCTTGTGAAAAGATAGAAAATAAAATGCTATATAGAATATAGCCACATAATATAATGACTGATGTCATAGGAAATGGACTCAACAACCAGAGTTCAAATCCTGCACAAGGCTGTTTGCATTTCATATAGTACTAATACCCTTAAGAAAAAGTTTTTATCAAACTATTCTCCCTCTAGCTATGAGTAAATAACAGGGTAGACTTGGCACTTTAAGCTTTGTTAGGTAACCCATCTAGGAGAAGAAAAACTGTGAATTTGAACCTGTTAAACTCTGCTTAAGAAATTGACCTTGTGTCACATCCTACTCTTATGGAGGTTATATATATATATAGGTTAGGAGGTTGATTTAGAAGGCTATCACAATGCAGGTGTAAAGAAAAAAATAATAATATGGTAACAATGATGTTGAGTGTTAACCTGTATTTAATTCTTGAATTTTCGAGATAATATCTCTTTTTCAAAAGATCACTGGAACTGAAGTGATCTTTTGAAAAAGAGATATCTCGAAAATTCAAGAATTAAATACAAGTTAACACAAAACATCATTGTCACATTGTTATAGTTATATATATATATATATATATATATATAAATGTTCATTGTTACCGTATTATTATTTTTTCTTTACACCTGAATTGTGATAGCCTTCTAAATCAACCTCCTAACCAATATATACACAATGCTTCAAGCAAATTATAAAACTCTTATATATATATATATATATATATATATATATATATATATTAAATGTTCATTCGAAACATTCTATTGGTACATACAAAAAATTTTTGTTGTAGACGCTAACTGCAAACCAGATTTAAATTTTACAAAGATTTTTTGAAAATCTTTTAGTCCAGATTAAAAGCTGAACTTTTTAGACCTTATTTCCCAATGCAGGTATCACTGAGGGATGAAAAAGTTTTAGTAAATAGACCAAAACCTGGTCCATTTACCAAAACCCTTACCCACATTTTTAACCTGGACTATTTGCTGTAATTTTATAATTTCTTAAAATAAGTCAAAATCGGTAGTTTCCATGTGGAATAAATTATCCCCCACGCCTTTATCAAAAGATGGCCGACCTTGATATAAAGTTTACTCATACAATTATTATTATTGCATGTCTGTATCCTCTTTTTTTTCTTTTTCCTATTTATGCATGCTGGTTTGAAAATAGAACCCAGCAGAAAAGGATACAGAAATGACTGGGATTGGCTTGTGCAAGGGAAAAGCCAAATAAGGCTGATATCTGATGTTTATCATTGAGCATGTTGGAAAAAATAAACTAGAGGAAGCAGAATAAAAAGGAGAATGATGGAAGAGACTTTCAATATGGCTTGAAACTTGCTCCATTACTTTAATGAGAAAAAGAGGAGCCAAGATATTAACAAAAAAAAAAATACCTTTAAAAAAAATCACTGTTAGAAATCCCTTCCAGACCTAGACTCTTAAAAAGATACAGAAATTTTTTTTTTTTCTTATAGAATATATCATTTACTTCAGAAGATTTTGGGAGGTAAATTTTGAGATATTTATGGGGACCAGGACTGTGGGGTCAGAACACAAAACTTTGACTCCAACTCCTCTATTTTTGGCACCTCCGACTCCAACTCCTTTTTATGTAATTAGATGATTATAATTAATAATAAATATAAAACCATGATTTTTTTAATAATCTATTTATAAGGAGTGTGAAGTATATAGGAAAAATGAAAAAACACAGGTTTAAATGGGTTAAGTGGCGAGTTTATTTGCCGACGCTGCAGTGTTTCGATCTATTAATTAGATCATCTTCAGGGCATTTGTTGGTATATGGAAGGTGATAATAAATTATTTATCACAGAATAACGAGAAAAGCGAGTGGTAGTTATGTGTTATTCAGTTTTAAAATTTTTGAAGTTTGAAAGAAGAACGGTTTTGAAATGTGACGTCAAATATTCTATTTTACAGCGTTAGTATAGGATGGTGTATGTGTGTGTATCGAAAGGCAACATTGTGCATTTTTTAGGTGTGTGCATTATAAGGAGTGTGCACTGTATAACTTTACAGACTAAACTAGGGCCATAATAAGAGTAAATTCAACTGGAGTCGGAGTTGTCATAGTTTTACAGAACCACAATGTTACAGGTTCAATACCGGCCCTCGCCAACTCAGCGTATGAGTAGCACAGTGATCTGTGTGGTAAAGTGGGGACCTTATGGTAAGTGTGGTGCTCCACCTCAGATGCAAAACAATCTCCATGGTCTAGCACTAGTGAAAAGGAGACAGACTCCCTCATTGTCTGGCTGATACCGACATTATGCCACACTGACTACTTGACTTACTGTTATAGGTGATATACCCTATAGACTATAGCGCGTGGTGTAATGGTTAAAGTCATGGGCAATGGACTCGTCGCCCCGAGTTCAAATCCTGGACGTGGTAATTGCATTTCACTTAGCGCTAATACCCTTGGGAAAGGCATGAATCCTACTCTCCCTCCAGCTATGGGTAAATAGCAGGGCAGACTGGGTTCTTTAACCATGGCTAGGTAACCAGTCTAGGAGAAGGAAAATTCTGAATTCAAACCTGTTGAACTCCGCTTAAGAAATTGACCTTGTGTCACATCCTGCTCGTGCGGAGGAGTTGGTAAATATATATAGACTATAGTGGAATGCGCCGACGGTTACTATAAGTAACAGGAACAATTATGGTTTGAAGAAGCAAATGCAAGTCAGCTCATAACTATTTGTCGGACAAATTCCCACTTTTCTTTACTGTAATTGTCCAACTCTTTTGTTAATACATTTTCCTACATTTGTTACCTGTCGTTTTGTTCTTATTTGACCCCTTAAAACACCACAACACTTACTTTATACAACAAGTTTAGTAGAAATCTCCAAGCAAAATTGCATTTTTTTTTTAATTAAAAAAAAAAAAAAAAAAAAAAAAGAAATACTTGGAGGCTTAATCATTATATTATATGCTTGTATGTATGTATTAAGATTATTATTCTTCCTAAGATCAGAGTGTAGTATCTGCCCAATATACTGTGTGCTATCTTGAACAAATCCTGGAAGCAGCACTCCATGAAAAAGCAACTGTACAGCAACTTATCTTCTCTCATAAAAACGAATCCAAGAAAAAAAAACAAGACAAGCTGTTCAAGTGCAGCTTTCAATAATCTTACCAAAAGATCAATTAAATTTGTACACTTTCACTTTCACTTTAGAACCAGATATTCCAACACTTTCTTGCAAAAGGCTTCTTCATCTCTTTTTAGTAGTAATAGCAGATAGGTGTAGCACTCCACCCCAGATGGTAAAAAAACTATAATTCTGGTCTAGCACTACTGAAAGGGGGATAGACTTCCTCGCTGTCTGGCTGATACCAACAATTAGGCACTCTGCTCACTTTACTACTATGCATACAAACCAATCAAAAACTTATCTCAGTCAGCTCTATGTGGATTCTAGATGCCATGTGGAAGACTGTTATGAGTGATGATTGATAGGTATGGGTGGCGAGAGAGTCATGGGAATCCATACTGTCAGCACGACATGATGATGATGAATGTATAATCAATATACTTTTCTAGCTAGGATCAGAGTGTAGTATCTGCTTTATCCTCCACACGCACAACTCCCTTTTATAGATAAATAGATATTTTTTTATATATATATATATATATATATATATATATATATATACACACACAGATACATACACACATACATACATAATACATAACACAGATACTACATACACTACACACAGATACATACATACATACAGATACATACATAGATACATACAGACACACACACACACACAACACACCACACAGATAAATATATATGTCTAGCCACACTGAAGAGTATGAGAGAGAGAGAGAGAGAATGATAGATAGAAATAGACAAAGATAGATAGATAGGAATATACACACACCCACATAACTAACTTTTATTGATAAATAAATCAGTTAAATTTTCGAACTGAGAAACCTATATAATAAATATCAAACAGGAAGGAATTAGAAAAATGATTGACTGGTTGATTTTAATGGCATTTCATTTCTAGGGTTATTTTATGCTTAGAGGATAGGGAATCAGGTTCATTGTATGTTCATATTTACATTTTTTGTATAGTTAAGAGGGTTCTTTTTGGGGGGCGTGCACAGTCCTATTGAATACAAATAATTTTTAAACGCATCTATTTGAAC
This sequence comes from Doryteuthis pealeii, assembly GCA_023376005.1. Classification (NCBI taxonomy): domain Eukaryota; kingdom Metazoa; phylum Mollusca; class Cephalopoda; order Myopsida; family Loliginidae; genus Doryteuthis; species Doryteuthis pealeii. Next base: position 91,477,931 of record CM042158.1, on the reverse strand, counting down.
CATAGATGGGACCCTAACAGATACTCTCATTCCAGATGAGAGTGAACCTGGGCAATGAAGGGTGAATTCACTCCCAGATCTCCAGAAATGGAACATCACCATCAGATGCAGATTAGTGTTATATCCAGGATACTCCTTTTTTGGGGTGGGTGGGAGTGAGAGGCCTACCCCTCTGCAGGGGAAACAGTATATTTTAAGGGCCTGTCAACAGGGATTGGGAAAAGAAGATGGGTAATAGGTGCACTAGAGGATGAGGGGGGGGGGGGGTGAAAGACAAAGAGAAAAAGATTGGCTGGGTGTATATCAAGATAGTAATGGATGAAAAGCTATAAAAACTGTTGTACCTTAAAATTCTTTAATATATATATATATATATATATATTATATATATATATATGAGAAGTAAATACACAAGCGATGTGTTTTGATATGGCATTTTTTTTAGCCGACAATTTTTGGGAGAATATGTGCTTAATTGAAGTCGTACCTAATTTTGAAAGTTAATTAATTAATAATTAATTAATTTGAGCGGGCATACCTATTTAAATGTAAGGCTAAACAAATCGAGAAAAATCAATCTCTGAGGCCGAAATGTACATACAGATTGATTTTTCTTGATTTGTTTAGCCTTACATTTAAATAGGTATGCCCGCCTAATTAATTAATTATTAATTAACTTTCAAAATTAGGTACGACTTCAATTAAGCACATATTCTCCCCCCCCCCAAAAAAATATATATATATATCATCATCATGTCACGCTGTCAGTGCGGATATCATGACAATCTTTCTCCATCCGTCCCTAACGCTCATCATTCTCGGGAGGTCCTCTATGCAGCATCCTGTATCCGCACAGAGCTGATCAATGTACGTCTTTGCTAGTCATATATATATATATATATATGGAGAATGAGGAAATGAAAGAATGAGAAGAAGACTTGCTGGCTATATATCAAGAGAGTAAAAGGTGGAAAGGTATAAAAACTGTGGTACCTTACAATTCTTCTTGGAGAGAGAGAGAGAGACAGACAGAGCAAAAGAATGATAAAAGAGAGGGTGCAGTATAAAATATCTGTGCATTCCTTATTCCCTTTTTCACATGTGAAGCAAATTGGCATTTGTATACCATTTAGATAAAAATATGAACGAACAACAAAGATTGAAAGAGATAAGGGGAAAAAAAGGGAAGATACAGGTAAAGAAGGAGACAAGTGCAAAGGCATTGAGAACGTGAGATAATGAATGGTTTTAGTCATCAACACCCAGGAAAAACATTCACAAATCCAGATAAGTTAGAGAAATAAAAAAGATTAATGATCCTGCCCGCCCAGAAACCACAAGGTTCCTGGTTCAATACCGGCCCCACAACACACACACACACACACACACACAACCTTGAGTTTTGTTTCAATGTCGTTTATCGCAAAAGATTTATACACACATGCAAAATCACACACACAAAACACCTAAAAATGCACAATGCCTTTTTTCGATACACATACTCACACACTCTCATACTCACACCATAAAAGAGAATATTTGACGTCATATTTCAAACCATCCACTTTTCAGCGTCTTTTCTTCAGATTTCAAATTTTGAACAGATTGATAAACAAGGACTATCACTTGCTTTTCTCGTTATAGCACAGGGATCTGTGCGATAAGGTGAGGAGCTGATGGTAAGTGTGGTGCTCCACCTCAGATGCAAAACAATCTTCTTGGTCTAGAACTAGTGAAAAGGGGATAGACTTCCTCACTGTCTGGCTGATACTGACGTCAGGTCACCCTGACAACTTGACTTACTTTATACAACAAGTTTGATAGAAACCTCCAAGCAAAATTGTATTAAAAAATACTTGGAGAGGCTTAATATACATTCAGAGAAATAGTGTAGATAACAAAAAAGATGAGGACAATAGTCCAAATAATCCAAATAATACTAATTATCAAGCCTCATCTCAAAAATTCAGAGAAATAGTGTAGATAACAATAAAGATGAGGACAATAGTTTGAATAATACAAATAATTAATTCTCAAGCCTCATCTCAAAATTCAGAGAAATAGTGTAGATAACAATAAAGATGAGGACAATAGTCGAATAATACATAATACTAATTATCAAGCCTCATCTAAAATTCAGAGAAATAGTGTAGATAACAATAAATGAGGACAATAGTCCAAATAATATTAATTATCAAGCTCATCTCAAAAATTCAGAAAATAACTTAGTTTTGGTTATCCTGTCCCAAATATGGTGAGACATGTGACTGAAAACTTATAACTTCTTAATTTATAAGCCCTCCCCCCAAACTTAGGAGTTGAAAATCTGGAAAAATAGTTATGTACAAATAATTACAGTACAGAATTTCATGGTAAGCATGCTAAAGATTGATTTTATAAGTAATTTTATACACCATCAAAGGTGTAACTAAGGTGGGGCTATTTGACCACACCCAGTTCTAAAAAGCTTTACTTAGCCTACTACATTTCTTCTGACATTCATACAATGACAAATCTTACTGAATGTTGGGGGAGGCCTCTCAAGAAACCAAGCCCCCTAGAGCCCCAAAATATCACTGCACCTCATTTTGCTCTAAGAATAAAATTCACCTGTAAGTTTCTTAGATTAGAGAATAATTCATCTTTATTGTTATCTACACTATTTCTCTGAATTTTTTAGATGAGGCTTGATAATTAGTATTATTTGGATTATTCGGACTATTGTCCTCATCTTTATTGTTATCTACACTATTTCTCTGAATTTTTTAGATGAGGCTTGATAATTAGTATTATTTGGATTATTCGGACTATTGTCCTCATCTTTATTGTTATCTACACTATTTCTCTGAATTTTTGAGATGAGGCTTGATAATTAGTATTATTTGGATTATTCGGACTATTGTCCTCATCTTTATTGTTATCTACACTATTTCTCTGAATTTTTGAGATGAGGCTTGATAATTAGTATTATCATATGTTGACATCACTAGATGGTGTCATCTCCTCACAAAAATCCGGTACTCTTCGCCGAGAACCGTCACGGCCTCCTGCCTCAAAATTCGCTAGCCGGTGGCTGCTGAAAAAAACAAACACCAGCTACTATTGAAGTCCGTAGACGAAGAGGTGTCACTTGAAAAAAAAACTATAGTTAGGGCTAGGGTTGGGGTTTATGGGAAAATAAATAATTTGAGCTCTGTTTTTTCTGGGTCACCCTGTATACAGCCTAGCGATTTTTGAGGCAGGAGGCCGGGACGGTTCTCCGCGAAGCATACCAAAAATCCTCTAAAATTAGTAAACCAGTTCATACACCTCAGTAGTAATATCCGATCTACAATGGGGATTATCTGGCAGTATCCATCTCCTCTCTAAATAACATGCAACAGTTTATACTGAGTTAAATGGTACCAACAACAGGAAATAGTCATTGCTCTGGCATATAATCAAACAATAAAATGGGTTAATACATTTTCCTAAATCCTTGACAAAAACATTTAAGTTGTGGTTCAAAAACACAATTACCTCTCGTTATTTGCTTCTTTGACTATATATAATGCTAGCAGAAAATCCTGGTATTGCCTCGGACAAAAGACGTGGGTGATAATACTAACTGAATTAATAAGATTAATGTTATCTATAAATTTATAATTTATAAATTTATCTATAACTGAATTAATAATATCTAAAGGGTTATCAAGTGATAATACTAACTGAACAATGATTATATGTACAATAAAATGATTTTTCTTCATAGTCAATAAACATTCTTATTAAGTATGAATTTGGTATTTTTAGCAAGCCTATGAATGTGAATGGAAAGAGTTTATTAAAACTTTTAAAACAAAAAAAAAAAGGTGTAGGAGTTCACAATTCACCAATATAAACAGAAACTATTTTGACATTACAATGGCACATAATTTGCACACATGCAGACAGATAATTATAATTTTATTTGCCCACATACAAGGAAAGGTCAAAATAATTCTTTCTATACTTAGGAGAATATGTACATGTATGAGGGCAAGTAAAAAAAAAGTAATGCCATTTTGTTTAGGACAGGTAGTTGGTATGAAATAATTCCTGAAGTTTGGTATGGCATTGTTAGATACAGTAGCCAGGTGCTGCACTTGCACTATTCTGTGTTTCACCAAAAATATATTGTTAAAAAATTGTGGGGACTGGTTTCATTTTTCTTCTTCTTTTTTTCATATAAACGATTAAAAATAAGAAAAAAAAACTATGATGGTGAGTCATAAAGTAATGCCATTGTGTTTAGGACAGGTATAATTACCAACATAGGAACATGTATCATACATCAAAAGGAAGCTGGTACTCTGTGGATCACATCCCTACTTCTCCACATAGGTGAGTCAAAATGTAATGCCATTTTGTTTAGGTCAGGTATAATTACCAACATAGGAACGTGTATCATACATCAAAACAAAGCTGGTCCTCTGTGGATCACATCCCTACTTCTTCAGATAGTCACCATTTTTCTCAATAGCAATGTTCTACCTTTGAATGAGAGCATGTATCCCTGCCCTGTGAAATTATGTTGACTGTTCTTTGAGCCACTTTTTCAATAGAGTTCACTTCCTTGTCACTGGAATAATCTTTGCCTCTCTTCGGCCCCATGAAAGAGGGTTTGAGAGGCAAACATTATTCCAGATACAAGGAAGTGAAATCTCTAGTGAAGAATTGGCTCAAAGAACAGTCAACAGAATTTTACAGGGCAGGGATATTTTATATGGAAAATAATAAGAAAAAAATGAAACCAGTCTCCACAATTTTTTAACAATATATTTTTGGTGAAACACAGAATAGTGCAAGTGCAGCACCTGGCTACTGTATCTAACAATACCATACCAACCTTCAGGAATTATTTCATGCCAAAACCATCCTTGTAGAAGAACAGTAGTGGTACTATTTACCTCACAGCGGGGGGGGGGGGGGTTCATACTTTTTCCCAATGGTGTTAGTCAAAAAGTGAACGTATAGTACTACTGTACTTACTACAATGTTGCAGTCCTGTATGTTAACCAGTACGCCATGGGGACCCCCCCCTCGATACTTTTTGATCACACAATGAAATGAAAGTCTATTCAAGTTTCCAATAATACATAATTAGAAGAAAACATTAGTCAGTTCCATTATAGTATGTGGCCTACCTTTTTGATTCTATTTGGATTGAAACAATGGTAGACCCATAATTCTTTTCCTCTACTACTATAACTAATAGTGTGTGTATATACATACACACACACATATATATATATATGTTGTAGATTTTGCGTCTCCGTATGCTTCTAGTGCGTATATATATTTGAGATGCATTTTTGTATCTGTATCCGCTGTTGGAAATAGGTGTGAAGCATTAACGTACTATATTAAGCTAATGTTGTTACCATAATATGTTAGTCAAGGAATAAATATCAGAAAACTCTGTAGTTTTTTTTTTTAGTTTCTTTTCTTTAGACGTAGTGGTGAATTTTCAGGATAGTGACGTCCCTTCTTCCTGACCGTGAATCGTAGTAGTGATCTTCCCTTGAGAAGATCACTACTACGATTGTGTGTGTGTGTGTGTGTGTGTGTGTGTATATATATATATATATATATATATATATATATATATATATACATACACACACACACACACACACACACACGATGGTACTTTTAATTTCTTTCACAATGTAGCACCAATTTACTGGTACAGAGATCATGCTCAAATAACAGGAATAAAATTTAGATTCAGGAGCTAAAAGGGTTAATAATGCCTCTTCTCACACAGAGTTATAAACAAGACAACTGTTTCTTTGTTTGTTTGTTTTAATAGTGGAAAATAAAACAAAAAGAAAAAAAAATCTGTTTCTTTTCTTTCAAATCATTGCAATTGGTTTAGTCAGTGAAAATGTCAAGAGAAAATTTCAAAAGCATTTTTTACTTTTTTTGACTTGGGAATTTTACTTCTAACATTCAAATTCACTTTAGAAAAAAATAAAATAAAATTACATGATGAATAATCTTAAAGTTTTATCAAATCTTTATTCACACAAAACCTAAAAACCATGAGAAAATTAACAACTCTTGTTTGATATCCAAATACTAATAACCTTTAAATATGCTTTCAGGTTCCATGAAATAAAACAAGTATCGTTTACCTATCAACATGATAACCACTTTAAAAGAGAGAGTATATATATCTAAGTTTAAAGTAGTGTAGACAAAGTCAGCAGTGCTTGGTAACAGTCAGTTTCTAACCTATGCAATCTTTAAACCAAACGCTGTTGACTTTATGCCTAAAGATTTTAGATTTTCTGAAATAAAACAACTATTACAGTGATAACAATAATTTATGAACTGTATTTTATATTTCATTTTTGATACCTTTGATTAAGAAAAATTAACTTTTTATACAAAATTGTTAGAGATGTACTTATTTATGAGCAGCACTGTATGTTATTTAGAGTATTGGGTTTTATATATATATATATATATAAGTTAAAAGAAAGGAAATGAATCCGACAATATGAGTATGAAAAGGTGGAATGAAAACATCACACAATGCTGTTAAAGAAGAAAACAATTTATAATATAATCCTAGCTGATACTGATCAATATTTCGATTTTACAAAAATCATCATCAGAGCTCATTTACTCCGTAGTTGTTTGGGTCGGAGAGAAATGTCAAATCAGTTTACAAAACAAAAAACCTTAATACTGCAAAAAAGAACGAAAGTCGTTACAGTATTCACCAATGTGGGCATTCGCGCCATATATATGTCGGTCATGTCTCTATGTATACCTTTTGTCAGTAAAACATATCCAAATGTAGCGGATTTTTGAGATGTTGGCAACAAGACGAAACAAGGTTTTTTGTTTTGTAAACTGATTTGACATTTTTTGTTTTGTAAACTGATTTGACATTCCTCTCCGACCCAAACAACTACGGAGTGAATGAGCTCTGATGATGATTTTTGTAAAATCGAAATATTGATCAGTATCAGCTATGATTATATTATAAATTGTTTTCTTCTTTAACAGCATTGTGTGATGTTTTCATTCCACCTTTTCATATATAATATATATATATATCTATTATATAATATATAATTCAGAGATGCTGATAGGTACTGACGCGTAAAAATCTGAAAGGACGCAGAAAAATTGTATCTATGCATCCCAGTGTTTAAAAACAAAAGAGACATCTCAACTATCGATGGCAAACTCCTAAACTCAGTAGAACAATTTAGGTACTTAGGCAGTAATATCTCCTCCACAGAAAAGGGTGTTAATGCACACATAGGAAAGACATGGTCCGCTATAAATAAATTATAAGTCGTATGGAAATCCAAACTCATAGACAAGTTAAAGAGATAATTCTTCCAGGCCATTGTCGTGTCAGTACTACTGTACGGCTGCACCACCTGGACCCTAACAAAGTGACTAGAGAATAAACTAGATGGGAGCTGCACTAGAATGCTTTGTGTGATCCTGAACAAGATGTGGAAACAACACCTCACGAGAAAACAGCTGTACAGCCACCTGCCACAGTGCATTAACATCGTTTTCTATGTTATTTAGAGTATTGGGTTTTATATATATATATATATATATATATATATATATATATAGTTAAGTCACTTTTAGGGTAGAAGCATTCTCTACCCTGTGTTAAATAAAACCTTGTTAATTTTCCAACAACGTCTTGCATTATCATTTTATCATTTCAGTCTTCCATATTTTATCTGTATGAAAAAAACTAACAAAATTAAAAATAAATCTATATAAATAATATATAATGTTCAAAATCTTGATGCTGTTATATTTTATCAAGTATTCAGCTCTGTTACAAGTTGAACTCTAAAACAACCTCTAGAGTGTTGGCAGGTGGTTTATAGAGAGCTTTGGGTTATTCCATTATGAACTCTGGCAAGTTCACTTCCTGGGTTTTGATTGGCTGATGGTATTCAGGTTGAGTGATGATATGGATAAGTACCCACTCTTCAGCCCTCAGTCTGCACTGTGCCAACAACATGCAAGGATTGTATTTAAGTTACAGCTTGCATGTTGTTCTTGTCTGCTAACTTGATGGTAGTTAGAATCCCACTCTGACGGTGAGTATTGTTTTGTTTCTATATCTGGGGGATAACTTCTACAGATGCAATAGGGAAGGGATATCAGTTGAAGCACAAAATGTACAGCTCTGGGGCTTCAATGAGCTGGTCCATGTGTGGGGGAGGTAGGCATTTTTGGAAACCAAGTCTTATAGATTGGTAAAAAAGACAAAAAAAATATTTACCCTACAAGTAGGATTTAACATAAGGTCACAAGTATAGGGCATCCAGCAAGGATTGAACTCGCTTTTCAGTAGTAATGGATCTGTGAGAATAGCCTGTTAACCATTGATAAATAGATTGAAAAATATTAAGATTTTTACAATTTTTTTCTAACTTTTTCTATTAAGAATAAAAATAAAAAAAAGCAAAATTATATTTTGTATACAGAAAAAAGAAATAAAGTCTTAATTTTTGAAAGCATTTAAAAAAAAAAAATGAGAGTGACAAACTATTTAAAGCAAGAAGAAATTAACAGAAATTGTTGAAGACGTTTAAATGAAAATTAAATTACCATAAACATGGATTTAAATGCAAATGATATGCATGTATTATTTTAAGATAAAATTCTAGATTCATTTTCTTGATAGATTACATTTTTAGATTCATATCTTAGCAACAAAAAAAGTTGACCGATTTGAAAAGGCATTGGAATTTTTAAATAGAAATGTATGATAAGACAATTTAGGCTGATAATTTCCAAGTAAAAATCAGGTTGAGAATCCATATGCATGTCTGATACACAAGGTCTGCGGAAAAAGTATCCAGCTAATTTGAATATCTTGAGAACCTGTTAAGCGGCTTTGGCATATCTTGGCAAACAATCAAAGAGGACTTTACTACACACGCATAAACATATATTCTCCTATGGGGTTACTCAGTCAGCAGTGAGATGTCAGATATATATAATATATACAATATACAATATATATAATATATACAATATATATAATATATAATATATAAATATATATATAAGTTAATATAAATGTACAGTGTATGCAATTAACTTAATTGCATACACTGTACATTTATATCTTTTGTGTAGTTTAAGAATTTTTGCACATGGTTATATATCAGTATTCCTTTCTATACAAATAATTTAAAAGCAGATCTATTTGACCACTAAATGGGACACTAACAGGTACTAACACTCCGGATCAGTGGACCTGGGAGTAACAACAATGAAGGTGTACTATACACACTCCAGAACTAGAGCCTCACCACCAAATGCAGTTTAGTGTCATACCCAGGACATGTCCCTCCTACAATCTAGATTTGGCATTTTGTAGTCATTGGCTTTTCTTCAAGCTAAAAGACACCACTGAAAGGGAGGTGATTTTAGACCATGAACAAGATTAAGGAGAGTGCAATGAAGCAGCTGATGGAGATCCCAAAATACGACTGTTTTGAAATGTGGAAAGGATAAGTGTGTGAATTCCAACAGTTCTAAGACATTGCTGCTCTAGGCAGGCTACTTATTTAATATTAAATTGCTAGATACTTTCCAGACAGACCTTGTGTATACGTGTGTACGTCTATGTGGGAGGTGATGTATACCTTAGAACAAAGTATCTGTTGAGTATTAAAGTGTCTGTGGAGTATCAGTCACAGATTTAGAGAAGAAAAAAATGGGAAGTAAATAAGAGTCAAGAATTTTATAAACATGTTGAAACCTTTCAAATTCTGCTAGAGATTAAGAAAAACAGATCTAAATAATAAAATGTATGTTTGTTTATATTTCTGCCTTAAAATAACAACAGAAAAGTATATAAAATTGCAAAGACCAAGTTTATTGCCAAAACCTTCATTTCTTTTTTTTTTTTTTCTTCACTATTTCTAACTGAAGTGGATTGACTAACGCGACGACGTTAAAGAGGAGGGGAGAAGATGAACTCTCAAAGTAGTTTTGACTAACAAGAAGAGAGCCCCTATGGTTTAAATTCAGGGTTTTCTTTCTTCTAGAATAATTGCCATACCAAGGTTAACTCTTAACATCCTGTTGAGAATATTCTAAGCCCAGAGCCCCATTCTTATAACCATTTATCAAAAATGGGTAAAAATGGCTGTTTCATTAAAAGTTACTTGTTATTTCCCTTAAATTAAAGACTTCTAAATATGTTTAATATTACATTTAAACTAAGTCCAGAGCCCCATTCCTATAAGGATTTATAAAAAAAGTGGCTAAAAATGGCCTTTTCATTTAATGTTACCTGTTATTTCCCTTTAATCTAAGACTTCTAAATATGTTTAATATTACATTTAAACAAAGTCCAGAGCACCATTCGTATAAGGATTTATCAAAAAATGGTTAAAAATGTCCTTTTCATTTAAAGTTATCTGAATTATTTCCCTTTAATTAAAGACTTCTAAATATGTTTAATATTACATTTAAACAAAGGCTATCGTTTGGGGCGGGGCAGATTAGGAAAACGAATGCGACTTCTGAACAGGTGGAACAAGGCGGTATAGGACATTAACAGTTAAAGAGCTTAGTCTGCTCTACTATTTACTCATAGCTGGAGAGAGAATAGTTGAATTTGTACCTTTCCCAAGGATATTAGTGCTATGTGAAATGCAAATAATCATCCCTAGGATTTGAACTCATCTCGCTGTGTCCATTTCCTATAACTGTAACCATTACACCACATACCTACAACTAGATAACGATTTCTGCCTCTATACAGAAAGGCTGATAGATATGCATCCTGTGTCCCAGACGCACAAAAATCTAAAAGGACACAATAAAATCATATCCATGTGTCCCAGTGTTTTTCTTTTTTCTTCCCTTACCATTTCAAGCTAACTGTAAATACATTTCAATAGTTTCTTAGAAATGAATTACACAGGATAGGTTACAAGGTAGGAGTTAGATGGCTTTAGTTGTTTCCCCAGATCATAGATAAAGGCCCTATTAAGAAACTTTAGTTGGGACCCATAAATTTTCCCGGAGACTCATTCAAAGTAAATATGTGTATCCCAGAATGCACTAAATCAAAAAGCTATCAGCATCACTGTTTATAATATAAACAGTGATGCTGATAGCTTTTTGATTTAGTGCATTATCAATGAAAAAAAAAAAATGAATGAAAAAATGAATGAAAAATAAATGAATGAAAAAATGAATGAAAAAAAAATGAATGAAAAAAAAATGAATGAAAAAAAAATGAATGAAAAAAATGAATGAAAAAAGATGAATGAATGAAAAAATGAATGAAAAAATGAATGAAAAATAAATGAATGAAAAAATGAATGAAAAAAAAAAAATGAATGAAAAAAAATTGTGCATATGAATTATATGCACAATTTTTTTTTTCATTGATATGAAATATGAGGGTCAGTCAAAAGTTTTGCAATATTTTTATACATGATAGTTTGCAGCATGTATATCATGTGACCAAAGCAGTTCAAGCTGTGGAAGGTACGTATTCACCCAATCTCTCCATCACATGCAGGGTGTGACACAGGGTCAATTTTTAAGTGGAGTAAAGCTGGTTCAAATTCATAGGATTTTTTTTTGTGACGATGGTACCAATTGTAGTTGGTTCCAGCTATAGGTAAATAGTAGGGCTCTTTAACTTTGTCTAGATAACCTGTCTAGAAGAAGGAAAACTCTGAATTCAACCCTGTTAAACTCTGCTTAAGAATTTCACCTTGTGTCGCATCCTGCTCGTGCAGAGGGGTTTGGTAAATATATATGTTTGTTTGTTGTTTTATTGTTAAGTTTATTTTCCTATTTTTCTGCAGTAGAGTTGCAATAAGATAGGATCGTATTAAGTTATGACCGCTTGTTGCCATGTCTTACCAATTCGACGGTAATTGGATCTTAGCTTGATTATTCTACAATTGACTTATACCCTTATTATATTCTTATTTAGCCTTTCTTATGGAAAATTATTCAACTTTGGTCTTTGCTGGTCTCCACCAATTTTCCTATATAAAAGGACATGCACTCAGGTCTTTGTATCGACAGACAGAATATATATATATTAAAAAAACTTTTTACCCCTCAATTCTCATAAGAAAAGCTAAATTATATATATATATATATATATATATATATATATATATATATATATCATTGATCTATACTCTTATATCTTAATTTAGCTTTTCTTATGAGAATTGAGGGGTAAAAAGTTTTTAACCCTACCCCACTCTCGGACAAGATAGGGTGTGGATTCTATAGGAGTTTGGTCTTTGCTGGTCTCCACCAATTTTCGTTTATAAAAGGATGTTGTACAAACATACAGAATTTTTCTTTTATATCTATTGATAACTTACCAGCATGTTTTTTTGGGGCGGGGGGAGGTGGAGGGGGTCTACAAGCTTCATATTTAATGCCATTAAATTGTCTGAGAGACAAGGTTCTTGCTATAAGCATAAACCTAGATTATCTCAGTGCTAAAGCAAGATTTCTAAGTAGAATCCTCAGTCTAAATTCCACAAGTTCAACAGGCTTCCAAAAAAAAAAAAAAAAAAAAAAAAAAAAATACCCTGGCAAGGGTCATCAACTCCCTAGGGTCATAATTAAACTGGGGGGTTGTGTCAGAAAACATTCAAGCAGAATTATCACAAAAATTTCTAAGTCAGTGTGGGGGATCTTTTTGTGTGAAATTCCCTGATGAGGAATAAATCATCATCATTCATTAATAGGGTCCTTATCATCATCATTCATTAATGTACTTGGTCTAGGGTCCTTATCTTGGTTGCTATAGTCACCCTCGATTTACCCTCCAGCCTTCAAAGTACCTGTCATAGTCAGTAAGTGACATTGCAAAGATGAATGAACTGATTTAATATGATCTCTAAGCATGGATGGTAGGATGATAAACATTTTAGATTTGTGGAGTGAGGAAAGAGTTTGGTTCAAAATTCCCAGGAAGTTACTGATTACAACAGACACCTGAAGAAGAAGAAGAAAAGGCCAGAGGATAAAACAGCTGAAAAATTGAAAGACGAGCACACAAGAGACCGAGTACATTAGTGTATTATCAGGAGTAGGATTATTTAGTACTCTTAGTGCTCAAATAATTGCAATTAATTTTGACAAGATTCAACAATTAAGTGAATGAGAAGGTTTTATTCTAAGAAACTGCAGGATAAAGAGCCTGCTTAGAGAGGCTTATTAATGTCAGTGGTGAGTTTTCTATGAACGTCCGGCTGGGAACTACAAGGTTCCGGGTTCGATACCAGTCTCGCAAACTCAGCGCATGAGTAATACAAGGATCTGTGCGGTGAAGTAAGGAGCTGATGGTAGGTGTGGTCTCGCCAACTCAGCGCATGAGTAATACAAGGATCTGTGCGGTGAAGTAAGGAGCTGATGGTAGGTGTGGCACTCCACCTCAGATGCAAAAACAATCCCCTTGACCTAGCACTAGTGAAAAGGGGATAGACTCCTTCACTGTCTGGCTGACCCCAACTCTCTCTCTCTCTCTCTCTCTATATATATATATATATACAGTAATGCTGATACCTTTTTTTATTTAGTCGGTCCATTGCTTTGAATGAGTACCTGGGAAAATTTATGGGTCCCAATTAAAGCCATCCAACTTCTATTTTATTTATGATCTGGGGAGACTACTAAAGCCATCTAACTCCTACCTTGTAACCTATCCTGTGTAATTCATTTCTAAGAAACTATTGAAATGTATTTACAGTTAGCTTGAAATGGTGAGGGAAAAAAAACAAAAACAAAACTGGGACGCATGGATATTATTCTACTGCATCCTTTTATATTTTTGTGCATCAGGGACGCAGGACGTGTACTTATCAGCATCTCTATATCTCTCTCATATATATATATATATATTATGGACTCTCTCGTCGATTTTCGATGCATGAGGGTTCATCCAATGAACAACCAACACAGTGATTTGTTTATAGTGGTGAAGGCTTGTGCTGGACCATCCACACTTTTTGGCATAGTCGATAGGAAAGAATTGGTGCACGAATGCCACAAACCCAATCAACGACTGACCTCAGGAATTTTGAATTCAGAGTTTTTCCCTCTCCTAGACTGGTTACCTACCCAAGGTTAAAGAGCCCAGTCTGCCCTACTATTTTACCCATAGCTGGAGGGAGAATATATGGATTCATACCTTTCCCAAGGGTATTAGCGCTATGTGAAATGCCAGCAGCTTCGTCTAGAAGAGAACTCAAACCGATGAGTCCATTTTCCACGACTCTAACCACTAGCCCACGCGCCTCCATACATATACATATATATATATATATGTATGTATAAAATGCTAGAACTCAGTTTCTTTTTCACTCTTCCCCTCATCAACTGCAGTTCCAAAATCTTTTTCCAATTATAAATCACCATATTCCATGCACAAAAGATTAGAAACTAGCAGAGGTGCTAAATATATCTGAACATTACCTTTTTAGTTCTTTTTTGGGGGGTGGGGGGCGTAAGAGAGGAGGGGGTATGTAATTATAAGTACAAATTTTTTTTTTAAAGGTGAGTTTAAAGCTGAGCAAAGAAATGTAAGAAATGTAATTAATTCTTGGAAATTTGTTTCGGTTGCCAAAACAGACAATATCAGACTATATGAATAAAATATTTTCCAACAAAAATTCACAGTGAATGTTTTGAAATTCTTTATGATTATTCTACAGTAGATTTTGAAATGTTTTTATTATTATTAGATAAAACTGTTTGATTAATTGAAAAATATAAAGTTTAATGAAACTTTACACAGAGAAGATATGAAGTTAAACAAACAAATGTGTTTATTTTTTATATGGCTTTAAGCCGACAATTTTTGGAGGATATGTGCTTATTTGAAGTCATACCTAATTTTGAAAATTAATTAATTAATAATTAATGAATTTATATAAATTTTGATTTAATCTTAAAACCGTTTTGCATTCAACATGTACAAAAAGTTTTTTTGGGGGGGTTTTAGCTCTGTCGGTAGAGCGTTCGGCTAGGAATCACAAGATTCCAGGCTCGATACCGGCCCTCGCCAACTTAGCATACGAGTAACACAGGGATCTGTGTGGTAAAGTGAGGAGCTGATGGTAGATGTAGCACTTCACCTCAGACGCTAAAATAATCTCCATGGTCTAGCACCAGTGAAAAGGAGATAGACTCACTCACAGTCTGGCTGATACCAACATTAGGCTGCCCCGGTGACTTTACTTTTTACTTAAACAGCCAATGACACAATTGAGGCCATTTTTGAACACAATGCTTTGATGTTAGTGGGAGATAGATATAGTTTTAATGAGTGATGGGAGAAAAAAAAATACTTTATGAGCAAAAGAAAGATTTCAACAAGCTCTATTCATAGATATAATGGGTTTAAACTAGCAGTGAAAACTTACTGAGTATGTATTTACCAATCCCTCCACACAAGCAGAATGTGACACAAGGTCAACTTTTAAACAAAGATTAATAGGTTTGAATTCAAAGTTTTCCTTCTTCTATACTGGTTGCCATACTATGGTTAAAGAGCCCAGTCTGCCTTACTATTTACACATAACTGGAGGGAGAATAGTTAGATGTATACCTTTCCCAATCCCTCTAAACAAGCAGTTTAACAGATTTGAATTCAGAGTTTTCCTTCTCCTAGACCAGTTGCCATACAATGGTTAAAGAGCACAATCTGCCTTACTATTTACACATAGCTGGAGGGAGAATAGTTAGATCTATACCTTTCCCAATCCCTCTAAACAAGCAGTTTAACAGGTTTGAATTCAGAGTTTTCCTTTTCCTAGACCAGTTACCATACCAAGGTTAAAGATCTTAATCTGCCCAACAATTTACCCATAGCTGGAGGGAGAATAGTTGGATTCATACCTTTCCCAAAGGTATTAGTACTATGTGAAATGCAACAAACCTCATCCAGGATTTGTAATCAAGCTGTCATGCCCATTTCCTATGATGATTACCACTACACCACAGGCACCTCCTTATCAAACAAAACACAAAATAGGCCTCAATGGTGTCGCAGAACTGTAAAGACTTTTTTGCCAGATTTTGTCAATGAAAAAAAAAAAAAATTTTTTTTTTTTTCATTTTAAAACTTTATCCTAGAATCTAATTTAATAAAAATGTTAAATTTGCATACCATGTATACATATACATAGCACATACATGCAACAACCAATCAGCTTTAAGATAACTTGACACTCCTACTTGTTGGCAAGGAGTTCTACCTTGGAGCTCTATTAAAGCTCTGTAGATTTTCTTCTTGGTTAGTTTAGTATCAGTGGCCTGAAGATATTACGCCAGTATAAATCATGAATTGTTAGAACCTTTCATCTTTACTGTTAATATTGCTGCTGCTGTGCCCACCTATATATTCCAACCGACAAAAAATTTTTTTTTTAAAGTAAAAAGAAAAATTTTTATAAGTATATATTTAAAATCTAAGTATGTTCTTTCTTTCAGTATCAATTAAACTCAATTTCAGAGATTTATTTGCTTTAAGATAAAAAGTATATCTGTACATATAAATTATATACAAAAACAACTACATAAAAAAACTTGCTATAAGGTCATTTAAGTGTAACAAAACAAAACTGTTTTGACATATTTGGCAACGTATAATTTAGAAAAAAAAATTGCCAAATTAATGATTAAAGATGTTTACCATTTCTTATCAAAGAATTCTTACCACAAAAATTCCAATTACTATCTCAGTATATCCTCTCTAAAAATATTAAAAGAGTTCTAGCTGCTAAAGTACTGGTTTACTGTTGTATATTCTCTTTACTTCCATTATTCTTCTGCTCATCTTTGGTATCTTACGTTCTTCTTCTAGCGTCTGGACTTTGTCTTGGGGACTTTGTGTCTGGTCTTCCATTGGGGATTTCTCTTTATCAGAAGCCCTGGTAGTTTTTAGATAATAACACAAGACTTCGATTTGCTTTAGATCATATTTTATTCCGAAATCCCCACCAGACTACCTGCGCAGATTGAGTCGGCAGTGCGCTTAACGCGACTTACCACCTTCGTAGTTTGACCGATACTGAACTAAACTCTCTTTCTAATCTAAACCGGAAGAGGGTCTTCTCCACCGATTTTCACGGTATCCCCCAGAAGGAGGATCAGACCGAGGTCAAGCCGAGTCACTCAATCCTTCAAGGCCGGCGGCTGCAAATTATAACAGCCATTTTGGTTTCTACACTAATGGTACATAAGTGTTAGGAATCTAACAATTATGTAACATTACGATATCAGTTAAGAGGTCATATCTTAGATATTATTTGTTCTCTGTTGGTAGAACATCAGCTTAGGAAACTTAAAGTTTTTATACTTGCTCAAAAAAAAAAAATGTTGGAATAAGTCATAAAATGTTAAGTCAGGTCACACATCATCAATCATAACCATGTTGCCCCCCTCCCTCCCCTTCTCTTTCTTTACCAACCACCCAAGTCTTGAAAATCATTAATTCCTCATTTTAAATGAACAAGTATCTCTCAGTTCGATACCAGTACTTGCCAACTCAGCGATATGAGTAGCACAGCTTCTGTATGGTAAAAGGGGGAGATGATGGTAGGTGTGGCACACCACCTCAGACACAAAAACAATCTCTCTGGTTTAGCGCTAGCAAAAAGAGGATAGACTCCCTCGGTGTCCAGCTGATACCGACAATAATGTCACTCTGCTTACTTTACTTAGCTACAAGTTATGCAGAACTGCTGGACACACACACAAAATGATATTATTAATGTAGTTTGGTATATCTATAAATAAAGAGTGCTCAATATCAGTGATAGAGCATGTATAGCTAAGTCAGGATAGCATAGACAAAGAGTTAATGGTGTTTGGTAACTGTCAGTTTCTCAACTATGCAATCATCAGACTATATATATATATATATATATATATATATGTGTGTGTGTGTGTGAGTGTGAGTGAGATGTGTAGATTACCATTTCACCTGGCAATCATAGTCATGAGGTTTTACTCTGCCTTCCATTTTTTATAACTGATAATATATATATATATATATATATATATATATATATATATATATCTGTGTGTGTGTGTTTGTGTGTGTGTGGTAATATATGGAAATAAATTTGACAATAAGTAAAAAATTTAAAAAAAACAAAGTATTCCCCCCAAAAAAATTTATTTGAAGATAGTGAAGTCAATATTAAAACGTTTCAGTTTATTATAAAAACCTTCATCAGGACATTAGGATGAGTATAGTGGTGTCTAAACAATGTTGGAATTCTTTTCAAACTGAAAACAAGAAATGAAAAGTATTAGTGAAAATGGGATTTTTTTTTCTTTCCTCTAATACTTTCTCATCTCTTGTTTTAAACATTTTTATGTTGACTTCACCATCAACAAATAAATTTTGGAATACCTGGGGTTTTTTTTGGGTTTGTTTTTTTTTTTTTGGGGGGGGGGTTGTCATATATATATATATTTGTGTTAGTCCTGAAAAGTCCTTAGGAAAATTGAGAAATTAAAGCAAAAAGAAAATACATATAGAAATTCTAATCCGTAGCAAACAAAATTGTCACAGGCATGAACTCTAAATTACAATCATAAAGAACAGAATGATAATTACAATAAAGTAGAAAAAAAGAACGCCCTCAAGGCAGTGTAAAAATTCATTTTTGAAAGATAGTGTCTGATGGGGGGGGGGGGGGGATTCAGTGTCAGAGGGTTTGTATCATAAGTAAGAAAACCATCAAATTTATTAAAGGAGCAAAAAAAAAAAAAATAAAACAATTCAAAATGGAAACTTTGTTGTGTCCCCCTCAAATAAATTGTTGCTTGCATCTTAATTACTAATCAAATAATCATGAAAAATATATATACATATAAAAACTGTCAGGATATATTAAAGCTAAGAAGTAAAGAGTGCTCAATACCTAAGTAGAGTAAATAATAAAAATAAACCTAATGAGTCATATACACACCTACTAAAAGTTTCGCTTAGTGCTCTTCAGAGCTAAGATCTTACTCTTAGCCCTGAAGAGCACTGTGAAACTTTTAGTATATCTGACTCATTAGGTTTATCTTTATAAATATACTAGCAAAATTACCAGGTCCATGACCGGACGAAAAGATTTTAGGAACACCAGGGGGTTCTTAAAAATAAAATTTAAAAAAAAAAAATCATTGAAAATTTGTGTATTACAGTGTTTATTTTAGGGTTTTTTTTTAAACATTGAAAATATTTTTTAAATGTAATCCTGAATTTTTTAGTGTTTTGAAATAATTTTATGTCATAATATTCTTTTGATATAATTTACACATCAATTTTACTCAAAATCATAGGTATTTATTTATTTGTAAAATCTTTAGTTAACTTCTTGTGACTGAAAAAAGAATAGGAGTAAAAAAAATAACAGCTTTTATTTATTTTATTGTTATTCATTCTATGTATTGACAGTTTTGGGTGAGGTGACGTAAGCTATGACATAGTTTCGGTTACAAACGAATAGAGACTGAATTTCCATTATAAATAGAAGCCAATTTGAACTTACCTTTGAATTGTGTCCTGCATGTTGCTTCACTGTTGTTTTTGCAGAAAAGGAATTCATCCTTGCTTCACAGTTTATAGTTTGTTTTAGTTTTTTTTTTATATTACATCACATGATTTTCTGAATCTGAAATGAAAAATGAATACTTAAATTACTGACTGCATTAATGAAGGTTACGTTATTAATTTATATACAATGCAGTGATGCTGGTAGCTTTTTGATTTAGTGCATCCTGGGACACACGTATTTGCTTTGAATGAGTCCCCAGGGTATTTGATGGGTCCCAACTAAAGTTTCTTAATAAATTGTAGGGTTTTTATATATGAACTGGGGAAACAACTAAAGCCAGCTAACTCCTACCTTGTAACCTATCCTGTGTAATTCATTTCTAAGAAACTATTGAAATGTATTTACAGATAGCTTGAAATGGTGAGGGAAGAAAAAAGAAAAACACTGGGACGCATACCCATCAGCATCTCTGCAATGTTTGTATATTTTTAATATATCATGGTTAACAATTGGACTGTTGGCCAGGCTTAGAATATGCTAACTGCATCCCTTGTGTCAGGTTGCTCAATGTGCTACTGGTACTATGTAACTCAGTACTATCTGTTTCATAATCAGATCATTGGTGACTAAACCAGTAACCCTACGGATTTGGTCTGGTGAGGAGGGTGGTTACACACTCTACAGAACAAAAAACAAGACCTGTAAAAGAGCAGAGGTAGCTCTTTGCTCAACGGCCATCTAGCACATTATTTATAAAGTCTAACCCCTCCTCATCGCGATAGGGCCATGTAAACTTGGTAGTGTTAGAGCCATGCTGTCTGGAACTTGAGTTCTTGGTAGGACCACGCAAGGCGGACAGGTCGGGCACCCAGTGGTATTAGGGCTACAACCCAGACAAAAGGGCTCTGGCAAAAATTCAAAGGGTGTCTCCATCATCTCCAGGAATCAACAACTTCTGGCATATTTGTCACAGTGTCTGTGGAAAATCTGCAGTAAACAAGGGTATCTCCTTCTTCTGACCAGGGTTTGGGGACCACTGGTGAATTTCCTATTTCCTTGTTACTCCTTCCATGAATTCACCACATTGGATGGAACCAGCTCAACCGACCCAGGATGAATGCTGTCACAGAAACAGATACACAGAAAGACTCATATTCTAAGGATATTAGCAATGATAATATTACTAGTACATATGTAGACTTGGCCAACGCCGTAGGTCCAGTGGCTTCGGACCTGGACCTTACAAGCTAATAGCGTTGAATCCCAGTGGGTTATACCTGCTCCCTCGATTTAAAGGGGTAAGGCTGAGTTTATTGCCCAGTGCTTGAGGCGCCCCATTGAGAAGGAATGCTGATGGGATCAACGCATTCTTTGCACCCGCCACCCATGAGCTTCAGTTCGTGAGTGGTCCTACATTAATAGGGTCTTGTGCCTAACCCGTACACATGTGGTATGTGGTAAATATATCATTAGTACATATTTAGTAAACATATGCACACAAACACACACATCTTTCTCTTTCTCTCTCTCTCTATATATATATAGAGAGAGGGGGGGTGTTACAGAGAGAGAGGGGGTGTTACAGAGAGAGAGGGGGGGTGAGAGAGAGGAAGAGAATGTTTTGAGCTTGAGGAAATATTTGATTCTTTTCCAAAATTGGAGACAACTCAATAAATGACTTTCATATCAATCAAGACTAATTTCAAATATAAACAAGAGCAGCAGCAATTCTTGGAATGGTGACAGTTTTATTTCTTAATCAATAAAACTCTAAAATATCATTGATTTTGTTGTGTTAATATTGAACAAAGTCCAAATAACTTTAACAAATCAAAACTGGTTTGATTTTTGATACTCTGAAATAATGAAATAATCTTATAAATAAGTTGGTTTCCTCTGTGTGTGTGTAGTAATTGATTTGCCTTCCTCATGAGGTCAAAATGTAACATTATGGTTCATTTAGTATGAGGGATATTCTACAGGCATAAAAAATTCTTGTGGGGCAGGGACAAAAAGTTGCTTAGTTCTGTCCCCACCCCCAAAATCTCCTAATCCAGTCTACTTTTTAAAATAAAAATAGAAAAGTATCATGGGTATGATGTTAAACTGCATCTAGTGATGAAGCTTGAGCTCTGGAGAGTGTAAAATACTCCTTCATCACCATTACTCCCAGGTCCACTGACCCAGAGTGGTAGTAACTGTTAGGGTCCCATTTATGGAGGGGTCAAATAGATCTGTTTGAAAATTATTAGTATTGGTGAAGAATGCTTGTAACCATATAATTGTGCACTGCACAAACAAATAATTATAGACAAAAAAAGAACAAGAGTATTGAGTTCCCTTTCATCACTATTACTACCAGGTCCACTCTGACCCGGGGTGGTAGTACCTGTTAGGGTCCCATCTATAGGTTAAATAAATCCAAAGATGACTTTTAAAAAATGTATTTGAAAAAAGAAAAAAAAAATTGAAGACCAACAAGAATGAATAAAACAAAACGTCTTCCACATAAAATAATCCAAGGGTCGACATATTGTAAAAACCAGCCAACAAACTAAAATAGAGAAAAAGGCATTGTATAAACCTTCAACTATCAGTAATTCCATTGGTTTATTTTCATAAGTTTGTTTATACATACAAGGATATTAACTTCAAACACCAATACATATGAATTTGATATATTGAAAAAACAAAAGATGTTTACAAATGCCTGGGATCATCAGGAGAGAATGTGCACCGTTTCGGGGCCTTCCTCTCAACGGTTTTAACTGTACATCGCCCCCCCCTCACTGATGTGAGGTCCCTCGGAATATCTGTATCGACCGTATGTAATAGATAGGTCTTCAACAAAAGTAAAAACGGGGTGAAATGACCGTTAGAAGAAGAATGCGCAAACAGAACGCTGTTAGTCAAAGTTGGAATTTTTCAAAAAATGTGTTATCTATATTAAAAATGAAATGAATTTTATTTAAAAATAATTCATTTTAAAAAAAATTCATGTGCAGTTAAAACCGTTGAGAGGAAGGCCCCGAAACGGTGCACATTCTCTCCTGATGATCCCAAGCATTTGTAATCATCTTTTGTTTTTTCAATATATCAAATTCACACTGTCGGATTAATTTCCTTTTATTTCACACCAATACATATATACTATCAAGAGACTGAAATGTAAACTCAGCTATATTTACATTCTGCCTATTGAACTTAAGAAAGACAAACAACATTTATTGTCATTCTGTATACAAAATAACAAACACAAATCTTATGTCTACACTTTCATTCTTTTGGAAATCAATGATCTGCGTAAATAAATCCTTTTTTAATGTTGTCACATTTGTTTAACTTTGTCCACTAACTTAAGACTTTTTTTTGTGAATGTTTAAAGTAAAGAGGTGACCTCCAGTATTAAGGTTCATTTTACAATAAATTTAGTGACTGTATTTGGGCACACTATTTCAAACTAGAATTCAGGAGTTGAACTAGAATATAGAGCAAAACAAATACGATATCCTCAATAACATTATATAAATATATCCAATACGATATCCTCAATAACATTATATAAATATATCCAATACGATATCCTCAATAACATTATATAAATATATCCAATACGATATCCTCAATAATATATATATATATATATATATATAATATATATATATATACAATATTCTCAATAGCACACACACACAACACACACACACTTGTGTGTATTATTGAGAATATCATACTGGTTATATATATATATATATATATATTTAAAAAAAATATATATACATATATATATTTTATTCTATTTAAAAAAAAAAAAAATATATATATATATATATATAACCAGTACGATATCCTCAATAACAGGAATATATATAGCCAATACAATATCCTCAATAACATATATATCCAATAAGATATACTCTTAGACAAGATCATAAATTATCCTTACCTTTTATATAAGAACAAAAATCTTGCACAGACCTTTTTTTTTTCTAATTTTATTATTTGTTGTCTTATTTCATGAGAGGAGCTGATCAACTTTACAGTCCTGTGTTCCAACTGATTTTACCTTCAGAATAAAAACCCTCAACATTAAATACTCTAGAATGGGCCAGGTCTTTTGAGATTAGAAGTAGGTGACACAGTAGTCATGGTTTGATATGGTGCTGTCATATCTCTAAACATGTCATACACACACACACACACACACAGATACACACATTATATATATATATATGTGTGTGTGTATGTGTATAACAAACAGAATCTGCCTTGAGGGCCCAGGAAGTGTCTGCAGTGACAAGGCCGTCAGAATTTGATACATTGACATTTCCTTACAAACAAAAGGCTGACTGATGAACCTGAGTTACCAAAAAAAGTTGCCAAGGGTTAACACACACACACACACACACACACATATATATATATGCACACACACACATTTTACATTCAATAGGACAAGGTACAAGTTTATTTATAGCTCTATTCTGCCAGAAACATTTGCATTAATTCAAAACCAAATGACAATCCTTTTATTTCTTACTTATTTTCAAATGCACTTTGATAATTAAATCATTAACAATACATTTACACATAGGGAATAAATAAATTTATGTATTAATAATTTGTGTTCCTAAATCTTCCGACCATAATAATTCTGCAACACCCTCTGGTTAAAAGTGAGACCGTCCAAATTGTTCAAGATGCAATGCAAAAATGTAAATCTAGATTATCTGGTGTCGCTTAATCGCATATTTTTTAAAAATTTTCACCCAATTTTAAAAATTAAACTTTCCAAATGGTCTTGCATCACTTAAATGCTCAACATAAAATTAAAAGGAAAAAAATTAAAATGAAAAAAAATAAAAAAGAAAGAAGTTACATGTTTGATTTATTTGTAATGTTGAAATTGTGAATTACTGAGTATATTTTGGTAATTTTGATATTATGTCATCCCGGTCTCCTGCCTTGAATTAGGCTATGTTTTAGGGAGCCAGCATCAGGCGAATTTCCAGACAAACTTAGATATTTTCTGAGTCGTGTTTTGTCACTTTTTGTTGGCAAATTAATGTAGATATTTTAAATGCCTCTCCCCAGATTTTTATCGGCAAATCAATGTAAATATTTTACAACCCCACTTTTAAGAAAGAGTAAAAGAGAGTTAAATCAAGATTATTATATTTTTACATATTGAACTATTTAGCAATAGCTCTTATGTAAACACATCAAACCTTGTAATAATTAAATTATCATACTGTGGTATATCCACAGGTCATGCTAGTTCTTATAAGTATTTGAACAAACAAATAATTTGCCATTTCTCTAAATTTTTGAAATGAGGCTTGATAATTAGTATTATTGGGACTATTGTCCTCATCTTTGTCCAATTGGACACATAGCCTAGTGGATAAAGGAGTTAGGTTAAGACAGATCTAAGTGACAGTTATTTCTAGACTGCAGGTTCAATCCTGGTCAGGGGCAGCAGTAACATAGAACAATAATTAACACAGCTTAACACCTGTACCACAGCTATGGTTAACGGAATGAGAACAGGATACCCTCGTGGACTGAATAAAGGGTTAGGTTCAAAGTTCCGTGATGACTCCTGATTACGACAAGAAGGTTCCCGAGTCCAAGAAGGTTCCCGAGTCCAAGAAGGTTCCCGAGTCTGACAAGAAATACCCAAAGAAGGCTGGAGGGCACATCAGCCAAAACGTTGTACAGATAACAATGAAGATGAGGAAAATAGTCCGAATAATACAAATAATACTAAACAATTTGCTTGTCTGAATTTTTGAGATGAGGCTTTGATTTATATTATTTAGATTTTTCAGACTGTTGTTCTCATCTTTATATACACCATGTTTTCAAGAATTTTCTTTTTAACTGAAAGACAAAATTCCAGTTTTAAAAAAAGTTAGAGAAAATACATTTGATTAACGAAGTAACAGGCTAGTTTGGCACAAGGTCATGAGTATGGAGCAACTAGTGAGAATCCAACTCATTAACAATGGTCTGCTAGTCTAGCAAGCTAGCCAATACACTATACGAGGTACTCATACAATTTAATTACATTTTTTTACACTATATTTATCCATGTATGCTTTCCAAGGGTGCATACTAAAAAGAAAAATCATGAGCAGATGTGTTGCCACACAAACATCTAAATAAACAAATGCTTAAGTCAAATATCTGTGAGTTATGAATGACTTGAAACATACTCTACACACATCTAACAAATATCTTCAATGTGTAGATCTCACTGCCAGCTGTTCATTATAACCAATATGATAAAAGTGTCAGTTCAAAACACTCGAATACCAAAATGATCATTTTAATTCAAGTTATATATATATATATATATATATATATATGTGTGTGTGTGTGTGTGTGAATAAAAGGAAGTGAATCCGACGGTATGTAGCATAATAAAAAATTGAAAAAACACAGGTTTAAATGAGTTAAGTGGTGAGTTTATTGGCCGACGTCATATTTCAAAGCGTTCATTTTTTCAACGTTCTTTTTTCTCAGACTTCAAATTTAAACAGACCGATAAACAAGGACTATTACTTGCCTTTCTCCTTATTCTGAGATTAAAATTTTTTTATCCCCTTCCACATACCATCAAAAGCCCTGAAGATGATCTAATTAATAGATCGAAACACTGCAGTGTCGGTCAATAAACTCACCACTTAACTCATTTAAACCTGTGTTTTTTTTCAATTTTTTTATTATACTATATATATATACATATATATATATATATATATATATATATATATACATATATATATATATATATATATATATACATATATATATATATATATATATATATATATATATATACACACACACACACAACATAAGAGAATGTTCTATGTCATCTTCAAAACCGTTTATCTCATCGTTCATAATTTTCAAACAATTCTAAGAGCGCTAATTCTTCATTTAAACATTTTTAAACAGACAGATCAACAAAAGACTCTCATAGACTCCTTATTATCTCTGATAAATCTTATTTTTCCTTAAATCAACAAAAGCCCTGAAGAAGATCTACTAAACAGATTGAAACACTGCAGCGTTGGCTAAATAAATATCACTCATTTTATTGAACCTGTGTTTTTTCAAATTGTTCACTATATTACATATATAGGTGTATATATTTGTATATGTACATATATAAGTGTGCATATATATGTATGTAATATTAAGAAAAAATTGAAAAACACAAGTTCATAAATGAGTGATGTTTATTTCACATACGCTGCAGTGTTTTGATCTGTTTCAATAGATCTTCATCAGGGCTTTTGTTAGTTTAAGGAAAAAATAAATTTACCACATTTTTAAAAAATCGACAGCCGTTTTGTTTTGGCGTTTACATTTTAAAAATCTAAGAACGCTCACGTTTCATTCAACAATTTTAAATAGACTGACCGACAAAGCAGATTTCTTATTTTCTGTGATACATTTATTTTTTCCTCAAATTAACGAAAGCCCTGATGAAAATCTATTGAAACAGATTGAAACACTGCCATGTAGGCAAAATAAACATTACTCGTCTATGAACTTGTGTTTTTCAATTTTTTCTTAATATTACATACTGTCAGATTCACTTCCACTTTTTCTTCACATATATATGTCTGCATGTGTGTGTGTGTGTATGTATGTATGTATATATAAATATATATATATATAATATATATGAAAAAGTGAATGGAAGTGAATCCGACAGTATGAAATAAATATTTTTAGAAAAAACATCATGTGTTTGTTTTTTCTAAAAATATTTATTTCATACTGTCGGATTCACTTCCATTCACTTTTTCATTCTGTCTTTTGAAAAAACAAAATACCTGGATATCTACATCTTTCCGGAGACTAACGCGGTCTGCAGTGGCTGGAATCTTGAACTTTTTGATACTTTCTTATACATTTTTATACATATTTACATCAAACTCTTTTGAGTTTTCTTTGTGGATTATAATGCTTCTGATTTAATAAAATAAAATAAAATAAAATTTATTTTATTTTTCAAAACAGAATATGCATTTTCAAAATTTAAAAAAAAAAAAAAAAATTCCGGCTCCGGACTCAAACATTTGTTTTGTAACGGTTTACTCACACCGTCTTTCTATCACATATAAAGTAAAGTCGACGGGGCAGCCTAAAGTCAGTATCAACCAGTCAGCGAGGGAGTCTATCCCCTTTTCAATAGCGCTAGACCAAGGAGATTGTTTTTTAGCATCTGAGGTGGAGCGCCACACCTACCATCACCTCCTTACTTTACCGCACAGATCCCTGTGCTACTCATACGTTGAGTTGGCAGGGACCAGTATCGAACTAGGAACCTTGTGGTTTCTAGCTGAACGCTCTACCGACTGAGCTAACCCAGCCCCTATCTATCATATATATATATATAATATACAGAAAAAAAAAAAAAATATATATATATATATATATATATATATATATATATATATATATATACAGAAAATATATAAATGTCTGATGCCAATGTTGAATGACCAAATTCTTATTTTAGAAAACAAGACAGGAAGTATAAACTAAACTTAGACACACTTGGAACTCCTTCCAACCCCTCCCCCATACACACACACTTTAACCAATAAGAGTTTAGAGAGGATAAATGAATTCCTTTTACCACTCTAATATTGGATCTTCTCATTTAACAGGAAACTGTTACTTCTCTTAATAACCTTATGACCAACCTACAAAATGGCTGCTATTCTCATACAATTGCTTTAATGTTTCACTTCAGATAAGACATTTATAGACTTGTTCAATTTATTTATACCAATTCTAGAAGAAATACCGAGACCGAGACGTACTGATAGTTAAAATTTACATACATTTAAGAGTTTTGAAAAAAAAAAAAAAATGATTTTAATCTTCAGACGTGATTTATCTGGTTGACAAATATTCAAAGAATTTTCTTTTTAATTAAAAGACAAAATTCCAGTTTTTAAAAAAGTTAAAGAGAAAATACATTTGACTAACAAAGTAACAGAATGCACACAAATCACTGGAAAAGTACAAAAGTCCAGTTGGACATATTGGGTCAACTGTTAAATCAAACTTAACGGACCTAAATTACACCATCGTAGATATTATCCTCGTACCCCACTTGTACTAGGTTAGACACAAGGCCCTATTAACGTGGGACCACCTACAAGCTGAGACTCATTGGTGGCGGGTTTAAAAATTGCGTCTATCCCCTCTGCATTCCCCCTCAAGGGGGGCGCCTCAGGCACTGGGCAATAAACCCAACCCCTTTAAATCGAGGGGGCAGGTGTTGTCTGGGGGGATGGCCCCCTGTGATCGACGCTTGTGATTTTAACCCGGGGCGGGCACGTACACCCGACCCCGTAAAAATACCAAAAATCAGAAAATCTATCAAATTTAATGAAATTTTCACGGTTGATATATTAAGGAATAAAAGATATAATGCACTAGTTATTTTATTTAAAAACTTTTACATTTTTTTCATTGTCATGTATCTTTGAGGCATAACACAGTTTCTCAAAGATATGTGGATCAATGTTAACTGACCTGAAAATATGTAAAAGTCTTTTAATAAAATAACTAGTGCATTATATCTTTTATTCATTAATATATCAACACTGAAAATTTCATTAAATTCGGTTCATTCCCTGGTTTTTGATATTTTTTTTCTTTTGGCAAGGTGACATATGATGGTCCATTAAGTTCGTTTTAACCCCCCCCCCCCACCAACCATGATCAGGTACTAGTGTTGACCTATGTTAAGTATTCTATATTATTATCACCCGTGGCCAGGATTGAGCCCGCAACCCACAGATGATTGTCACTGAGAACTGTATTAACTCAACCCTTATATCCGTTGCGCCATTTGGAAGTGTGCTGGGCCCATAACCTGTAAAGTTTTGAAATGCCATCCTTGGCCAGTTGAAAAGGGCTTAAAGAAAGTCCTATGTTATGGAATCCTTTGGTGATCGTATACGTCCTATCCTGCGTATTGATAAAGATCCAGTGATTTAATCCTATGTTCGTCCTCAATGAACGCTACAGTAATTATGACCAGTGGGGTCAGCTAAGTATTGTATCAGCCTCAGAGTACTGCCAGTGATTGGCCAAGAAATAGATCATATGATCTCGCCTAGTCTATAAGTATGGGCGACGATCTAGCACACACCTTATATTCCAGAATTTCTCAACAGTCCAACTGAAAAATCCAAATATAAATTATCAAAAATTCAGACAAACAATTTAGGGTGGTCCCAAACATTTGGTCTATAGTATACATACATACATACATACATACAAAAGTTCATTGAGATAAGTGAGCCATTCCTATACTGTGACACAAAATTAACAAAGTCTGCTGGTGTTGATACTACTGGGGAGTTTGGCGGGGGGGGGGGTTTTAGTTCTAATGATCTCTCAGGCCCTGAAAGTATGCCTGACCCAGGGTGATCTTCTGATGAAGTCTTTATTGGCAGCACAGCTGTTGTTTTTACAGCAACTTCTGTGGGTGGAGGGTGGGTACACACACACTTTCAACACCCCCCTGTCATTTTGGCATTTGCCACAGGTCCAGGCTTTAAGGAAATAAAACCTGGACATAAAAACCAGGATTTTCTCTTTGTAGCCATCTTAAAATGTAAGATCTTTTAATGAGCCAATTCACTACTCGAAAATGAAATACAATTTACAGATCTTGGTAATTTATGAGGAAGTGCCTCCTGGTCTCCTGCCTCAGAAATTGCTACCCGGTGACTATTAAAATAACGTCCCCAGCTATGTCGGTGTTACTTGAAAGAAAACAACCAACTTAGGGCGTTAAATGTATTTTAAAGGGAGGGGGGGGCTTCTCTTTTTTGTCGTAATTCTTATTTATTTAACGTAATTTGTCGTAATTCTTGTTCATTAATAGAAATTTGTCGTAATTCTTGTTCATTAATAGAAATTTGTCGTAATTCTTGTTCATTAATAGAAATTTGTCGTAATTCTTGTTCATTTATAGAAATTTGTCGTAATTCTTGTTCATTTATAGAAATTTGTCGTAATTCTTGTTCATTTATAGAAATTTGTCGTAATTCTTGTTCATTTATAGAAATTTGTCGTAATTCTTGTTCATTTATAGAAATTTGTCAATTCTTGTTTAGATATGAAGATGGATATATAGTTTGGAATAGACTGAGATAGATACATAAACAAAATAATATAGATAGATTTTTGTCATAATTCTTGTTTATTTAAACTAAAAACAAGACATTAAACAAATATGAATAAAAGAAAATCTGAGACGACATAGCTGGGGACGTTATTTTAATAGTCACCGGGTAGCAATTTCTGAGGCAGGAGACCGGGACGGACGCACTTCCTCATAAATTACCCAGATCTTTTCTATCATACAGTTTTATCCTGAACTATATCATTATTAATTTGTTTATGAAAGGATTAATTTGTGTGTGTGGAGAATACTAAAATATTTTCTTAATGTAGATAGACACCCTTAAATGAGACCCAGAAAAAAAATGTTTGCTCAACTGAATAAATGTAAAAGGCTGAAACTGTAGTCATCAAAAATGCTTATTCTAAACAGAAAATCAGTTTTGGTGCAATCATCATCATCATCATAAACTGGAGGTCTTTTACTGAAATCTGATTGGTTTGTTTGTTTTCTTTTACAGCATATCAACCTCAGTGGGTCATTTAATGCCAACAAAGTTTTTAGATAAATACATTCTTAATGGATAATCAATTTTGTTTATAAACTCATGTTTTTCTATTCAACCCATAGATGGGACCCTAACAGGTACTACCACTCCGGGTCAGAGTGGACCAGAGAGCAATGGTGATGAAGAAGCACTCCACATTCCCCAAACTTCCAGAACTGGAACCTCACCATCAGAGAGTTTAACATCATTCCCAAGATATGAAAACCCTCAGCCACCGCCTTCTAGCACCCATATGATAAAAAGGGTAGGGGCTTTCCATAAAGGCAATAGGGTTGGGGCAATCATATAGGTGCTAGGGCTTGACGTGACCAGCCAATTGATCAGAGGGGTGCTCTCCGACCGCCCGTCTAGCTTAAGTAAGGGTCTAAGGGGAGTGTTGCATGTCATGGACTGCTCAACCACCTGGGTTCTATTCTTAATCATCACGGGTTGCCACCCACAGCCAACAGGTGGCCCCATTGGGGGAGTTTTACCCCTCTGCAGAAGTGCAGTCGGTGTATTCTAATACCCCAGCCAATAGGGCAGACTGGAATCTGAGTAACAACAAATATCCAGGACTCTTCTGAGTATTCTAGCTGATCTTAATAAGGCTACTGACTAGATAGTCTCGATTTTTCCTCTGACTTCCGATTCCTCCAGTCTGTTTCCCAAACTTTTGGGGACCGTTCCAAAGGTCATTTTCACTCTACAATTTTTTTTAGTTTTCTGGCAAGGTCCAGGTATTTTTATATCATTATTTAGTTCGTTTGTAGAATTTAAAAATAAATTATCACACCATTCATATTTAATTTAATTTGGTGAATCAAGTAAAAAATGTGTTGATATTATATCAACACATTCTTTACTTGATTCACCAAATTAAATTTTTTGGGCAGAGGGCTTTTTCTGCTTTTTGTTTTGTCTGTTTGTCAACTTGAGGATGTCTCAAAGTTATGACCACCAAATTTTCAGACCAAGTAACCAATACAATTTAGAAATAGATTTAAAATCATAAATATTTTTTTTAGATGAAAAAGAAAATTAAACTAGAATTGGATTTAAAATTTGAAAAAAATTAAATTTTTTTAAAACTTAAAAATAAAATGAAGATGACATACTGACAAGAGGGTTGGAACCTGTGTGAGCACATGATATATTATATAAGATGTAGTAGTTATCCTTAATGTACAAAATGTATCAGCATTTTCTCACCCTCGGTCCTTTGGGATGAGCTACCTACTGTTTAAACACTGAATTGTTGACATTTAAGAAAAATAAAATAAAACGAAAAAATAAAATAAAATGAAAATAAAATAAAGTGAAAAATAAAGTGAAAAATAAAAATAAAGTGAAAAATAAAATGAAAAATAAAATAAAATGAAAAAATAAAATAAAATGAAAAAATAAAATAAAAAAAAAAAAAAATAAAAAAAAAAATGAAAAAATGAAAAAAATGAAAAAAATGAAAAAAATGAAAAAATAAAATGAAATAAAATAAAAAAATGAAAAAAATGAAAAAAAAAATAAAATAAAGTGAAAAATAAAAAAAATGAAAAAAATGAAATAAAATGAAAAATAAAAATTAATGAATAAAATTAAATAAATAAATAAATATGACACATTGACAAGAAGGTTTGAACCAGCATGAGCACACGTGACCACAACATCAGCTGTAGTAAACTCGCAGTTATCCTTCATGTACAAAATGTATATCAACATGTTCTCACCGTCAGTCCTCAGGGATAAGCCACCTACTGTTTAAACATTGAATTGTTGACATTTAAGAAAAATAAAACATTTATGGACAGTTTTAAACCCTGACGGCTTCTACTATCTCCGACCCACCATAAATAAAGGCGGAGTAGGAGGAGACTTTTTGACTCCTCCCATCACATTTCTATACAACCCTCTCACAATGCAGATAAGCTCTGCTGTGACTCAAAAATTTCTTTTTCAGGCCGACAAAAACTTCCTAATTTCTGAATTTTCTCTCACAAGAAATGAACAGAAAAAAAAAGCTAACATATTTAAAGCAACAGGTTTTTAAATAGGAGGGGGGGGGTTAGAAAATATGCGTTTTTATTGTTTTTTTTTTGTTTCATAGATAAGCTTACAGTTTTTATTAGTTCAGTCTCAATGGCTTAATATTTTTATAATAATTCACTAGAATAGAATCATTGTCTACTCGATTCTATGAACAAGAACAAACAACACATTTTAATGCATAACTTTCTAACGTATTTCTTTTCTTCTTTTTAATGTAGTCATTAAATAAACTAGCAAATATATGCACCCTCCGGGTGCAAGTATTTAAGTTTTAATATAATAAAATATGTTAAATTAGAAAGGCTAATGAAACTGAATAAGAATGCAGATAAAAAGATTTGGAACAGAGGGGGGTATAATCGAAAAATAGAACAGCTTTGAAACTAACTCTTCCATCAATTTCCATTATTCCCGTCTTTCATTAGTAAATTTTCCTAATCTAACTATTTAGTTAAAATAGGAGGTAAAGAATAATATTACAGTTATTTCTTCTTGTTCAGGGATTTCTTTTAAGATTGATTGAAGAGATTTTTGCTCATATTCAATAAGATAAAACCAAACAATTAGAAATCAAGAATACTAAGCACATATTTATTAAAATCAAATTTTTAAGATCAATATGCAAATTAGCCTTCCCATTCACACTGTAAACCGCTATTTTGTTGTATATATAAATACAATTGCATGTTTTTAATATGTAGATATGGTCAACAGTATTAATAATGTAAAACAATTTTATTAATGATTGAGGTTTAAATAAAAATAAAATCATGGAGAATGTGATTTACATAACAAAGGGAATTGTGACTTGAGTAGTGATATAGTTTCGGTTACAGACAGAAAAACACACAATCTCCATTATAATAAGATAACAGTGGAAATTTAAACAAAGCCCAAGTTTAAAGTACATCATGGAAACACAAAATATCAACCTATCATACTAATGCATTACTCAAAATACCTATACAAGGGGGCATAAACCTTTAAAAAATCTTGTAAAGCAAACGCAAGACAAAATTATTTTAGCTACGAGTGGTGAATACATGCAATAAACTACCTTCATCAGTAGTGAATGCCCCATCTCTAAACTCCTTCAAGGCAAAGTTGGATATTCTGTGGATTTAAAATGAATATTTGTAGGGAACAGCTGACCGGTCTCAGGCCTAATATACTAGCTGAAAAATCATCATCATCATCATCATCATCATCATCTCCTCCTTTTGAGTTTTCAGATCAGCATTAGCTGATGGTCTTTCACTGGAGTCTGAGTGACAGCAAGTCTCCAGGACCCTTCTGGCAGATTGCAGCGTTCTGAATGGTTTCAATCCTTCCTTTGATAGCCAAACTTTCCAAACCTTTTTCTAATCCTTTTGGGACTGTTCCAAGTGCGCCAACTACAATTGGTATCACTTTCATGTTCCATAACTTTTTCAGTTCTCTGGCAAGGTCCAGATATTATTATTATTATTATTTACTCCTTTTGAGTTTTCACATCAGTGTTAGCTGATGGTCTTTCACTGGAGTCTGAGTGACAGCAAGTCTCCTCAGGTCTCCAGGACTCTTCTGAGTATTCTGGCAGATTGCAGCAGTGCAGTGTTCTGAATGGTTTCAATTATTATTATTATTATTATTAAATTTAAAAAAATAAAAAGTCAATATACAACAGGATTGTCAGAAAGTCTTGTTATCCCATACCAAATAAAAACAGTAAAATCAGCGAAATGGCCTATTGTCGATATCAGCTGGATGGTGAGGGAGCGCTAGACAAGGGAGATTGTGTTTTTGCGTCTGAGATGGAGCACCACACCTACCATCAGCTCCCTACTTAACTGCACAGATCCAAGCTGTGCTACTCCTGTGCTGAGTTGGTGAAAGCCAGTATTGAACCTGGAACTCTATGCCCTTAAGGTCACCACCCACAGCCAAACAGGTGGCCAATTAGGGGGATTTTACCCTTCTGCAGAGGTGCAATCGGCATATTCTACAGCCCCAGCCAGCAGGACTGCTACCCAGCTAAATAATGACCGTTTCCAAATCAGTGTTGCATTGAGACTTAGACGCCAAATATGCAAGAGCCAAGTGCGATTGCTGGTTTCCCAGTTGTACCTGCTGTCTTGTCGTCTGAGTGCTAGTCATTTTCTCTAAGCATTCACAACCTTCAATGATACAATCAAGTGGAGTCTGGATACAGCTAGTTTTCCCTCGCAATTGGAGTCAGCAGTGCGATTGGGTCAAGAAGACAGCAAGAGACCGGGTGGCATAATGGTGTTTCTGTACCGAGGTCGCCGGTCTCTTACATAGGATGCTACCTGCAGCGATAACTTCTCTGGGGGGTAACTTGGTTGAATTGATGATGAATCTAGGCATTGTTTGTAGGCAGGCTGACAATCATTATGAAGAGTTTTGTTGCACTTTTTGACATTACAACTGCTTGATAATTATAGATTCTGCCAATTAAACAAGATTTTACATAGTCGTCTTGCCATTTTTTTCTTTTCAGATGGTGGTCAGTTCTTCTCGCTGTTCCATCCTTCTTCAAATCATAGGTGACTGATTTAGTCATACTTGTAAAATATTTTTTAAATAGTGACAAAAAACATTTGCGCAAAAGAAATGCATTCAATACAAAAATTTATCAAATTTGTTTCTTTTTCACATTCACACACACACATAAAAAAAAAAAAAAAAAAAGTGCAAGCAGAAAAAAGTTATAACAATCTGGCCAGTATGGGGCTTGAACCCACAACTTTTGCGTTATTAGCATGACACTCTAACCAACTGAGCTAACCGGCCACTGCCCGCGTTGTCATGTCTTCTCAAAATATATTCTAAATGTTATAAATGTTTTTGTGTACAAACTACAAATTTTATAAATGTATGATTAATTTAAAATAAAACATTCCTTATTAAATTGTTTAAACGTGTAATTTTTATAAATTTATGATTAATTTTCAAGATTAATTTCAAATAAAATATTCTCTTATCGAATTGTTTTAAGCGCGTAAGAATCACAAAAAGTTTTAAAAAATAAAGAAAACACAACTTTCCTCAATATTTATTTCGACAAGAAACTTGATCATTAAAAATATTTTATCAAATGTATAATATTAAGATAATGAAAAATAGATGGAAATTAATCGGACAGTATGAATTTTAACATTTTGAAAAAAAACAAATGATGTTATGTAATTGCTGACAGAAATCTGTTTCGACCAAATCGATAAATTGGTCTTCATCACGAGCAACATAGACGGGATATCTTTCTTTTCCGTCTATGTTGCTCGTGATGAAGACCAGTTTATCGATTTGGTCGAAACAGATTTCTGTCAGCAATTACATAACATCATTTGTTTTTTCAAAATATTAAAATTCAATATTAAGATAAGTATAATCAGCCAAGATAGTGGATTGGAAACAACAAAGGAGATTGTTTTGGCATCTGAGGTGGAGTGCTACACCTGCCATCAGCGCTTCACTTTACTGCACAGATGCCTGAGCTACTCACATACGCTGAGTTTTTTTAAATTCTATGGATTTTTATAGTCATTGGGGTGGCCTAAAGTCAGTATCGGCCAAAACAGTGATGGAGTCTATCCCCTTTTCACTAGCGCTAGACTAAGGAGATTGTTTTGGCATCTGAGGTGGAGTGCTACACCTGCCATCAGCGCTTCACTTTACTGCACAGATGCCTGAGCTACTCACATACGCTGAGTTTTTTTAAATTCTATGGATTTTTATAGTCATTGGGGTGGCCTAAAGTCAGTATCGGCCAAACAGTGATGGAGTCTATCCCCTTTTCACTAGCGCTAGACTAAGGAGATTGTTTTGGCATCTGAGGTGGAGTGCTACACCTGCCATCAGCACCTCACTTTACTGCACAGATGCCTGAGCTACTCACATACGCTGAGTTGGCGGTATCAAACCCGGAACCTTGTGATTCCTAGTCAGACGCTCTACCGACTGACGCGGGAGATTCAAATATTATCTGCCCTCTTGCTTTATGGAAGCTGAGCTCATCATGGATGATTTGATAGGCAGAACCATGACTAATCTGCAGAGGAAAAGCTAACTCATTGATGATAACTTGCCAGTTTGCCATTACCATCTTTCAAGCTTGCTGAATCTTCTCATCAGTGGTGAACGTTGACAGGCGTACTGCTCCTTCTATTATGTGTTACGCTTGTCCAGCCACTTTCAAACTTTTCAATCCACTCATACACACTTCTATGCAATAGTGCACTGTCCCTGTATTGTGCTAAAAGCATCTGATGAATTTCAGCCCCTGACACTCCTTCCAACCAGAGAAATTGTGTCACTTTATCATCTACAGATACAAAGTTGAATAGATGTTAAATTCAGTATAAAATTAGCAGCTACAAATTCCAAAAAGTCAATGCATATTATATATATATATATATATATAAATATATATATATATATTTACAACCCTCCGCACGAGTAGGAGTGACACAAGGTCAATTTCTTAAGCGGAGTTCAATAGGTTTTTTGGAAGCCAAGCTCATCATGGATGGTTTGATAGGCAGAATCATGACTAATCTGCAGAGAACATTGATGATAACTTGCCAGTTTGCCATTACCATCTCTCAAGCTTGCTGAATCTTCTCATCAGTGGTGGAGGTTGACAGGCCACAAATATGGGGACCAATATTTTGAAAGGTGAGATTAAATTATTTTTTTTTTTAATGTAAATTACTTTGAAATTATTGGAAGAATAATAGGTAGGTTTCCCAAGGTGAAAAAGATGACTTTTAACTTGTAATAAAAGCGGTGGGCATTATTTTTATACAGAAAATATGATAAAAATCATGAGAAACATTCTGTAACTTTTCTGGGTTTATGTTTTCTCATTTTAATTAATATGTATTTTAATCCACAAATTAGATGCTAAAATTTTAGTTTGCTGCGTACAACGAAGTAGCCAATCAGAATACATCTTTCATTGACTGCTGATAAATTAACCAATCACGATCACCGTAGCACGAGTTGTAAAATCAACAACATAGCTGCTTCCAGCAAGATGTAAACAAAAAAATTAAGACGTGTTTTATTTGCATGTTTCCGTCTTAAAAGTGCCAAGTTAAATCTTTTTTCAGAGAATACATGGATGCACTTTCTAGAATATGTCTCAAAATGGAAATTTTTACTTTGAAAATTATTGAAGAATACTGATGCTTGGATAGTGAAAAAGAAGAAGAGACAGAAACGTGTCATCTCAGCCTCTCAATCTTTGGCTATCAATGTACTCTTTACTGAGGAGAAAACTCCTAAACTAAAAGCTCCGGGAAAACAAACAGTCTCCCTTTTTTAATTTAATTTCTTCCTTCACCAGCCCAGTTCGCAAATTCTTTCTTTTTTTTGTGTAGTTTACTGAAGAGTGCTATATTCCCCAACATTTTAGTTTTTGAATGACAAATTACTTTGAGTGACGAGCACGAGAGAGTGAGTGAGAAAGGAAAAAGAGTGAAATGAAAGAGAGAGAGTGTGTGAAGGAAATATAGAGAGAGAGAGTGGGTTAGAGAAGAAGAAGCAGAGAGGGGTTAAGAGAGATAGTCTAGTGATGAGAAAGAGATGAAAGAGAGAGTGACTGTGAGAAAAAAGAGTGAGAAGGAGAGTGAAAGAGAGAGAGGAGTGAGGAAAAGAGTAAAGAGAGAGAGAGAGTGAGAAAAGAAGTGAAAGAGAGAAGTAGTGAGAATAAAAGAGAGTGAGAAAAAGAGTAAAGGAGTTAGAAAAAGAGAAAGAGAGAGTGAGAAAAAGAGTGAAGGAGAGTGAGTTGAGAAAAAGGGAGAAGTAGTGCGGGAAAAAGAGATGTTGAAAGAGAGAGTTGAGTGCGAAAGAAAAAAGAGCAGTGAAAGAGAGAGTGAGTGCGAAAAAAGAAGAGGTGAAAGAGAGAGTGAGTGCGGGAAAAATAGAGTGAAAAGAGAGATGAGTGACGGAAAAAAAGACTGAAAGAAGAGTGAGTGAGAAAAAGAGAGTGTGAAAGAGAGAGTGATGAGTAAAAGTGAGAGACAAGAGATTGAAAGAGAGAAAGAGATGGAGGAGTTAAAGAAAGAGAGAGTATGAAAGAGTGTAAAAAGTTTTTTAATTAGTTAAAAAGTTAAAAATAAAAGAAAAAAGAAAAACGCACAAACAAACAAAACAAAAAGCAAACTTGTTACATCCATAGAATTAAATTGGGTTTGTCATTGGAAGCCTTATCAAGTCTTCTTGGTGGTGAAAAGAAACAATTGTATTTCTTTCTTTCTTACTTCACCTATTTGGGATTAAAAAAAAAAAATGTGTATACACATAATGTTCTTTCTTTTCTCTGTTCCCTATTTTCATCTCTGTATATATTCACATTTTTTCGTATAACTACTACAGCAGCATCTTCAAAGGTTTTGTTAGTGTGACTAGAGCAGTCAGAGGTTTACACATTTTATTTCTATAAAGAGAGATTCCTTTCTTCAAGAGTGCTAAACACTACTTTTCGACACTTCTTGTTGATGGATAGGCATGACTTGACCAAATAGAATTGGCCTTTTTCTTAAAAACTATGCTTTAATTAAAAACATAGTTATTCTGACTCCTACTCAAAATAAAACCATTCTAAATCTTAGGTAAGTTTTTTCTCTCTCTCAACAATTACCATTTTTGTTAAGTATGTTTGTGACTTGAAAAATCATATCCTAAAGCATGACATGATATCTGATTCAGTGTCACTTTACACATGGCTTATTTTATCATATATATATTTTTTTTTCATTTAATTTAATTTTATTTATATTTTCATTAATTTTAATTTAATTTATATTTCATTGATTTTTAAGTTTTATTTATTTTTCATTTAATTTTAATTTAATTATATTTCCATTTAATTTTAATTTTAATTAATTTTCTTTTAATTTAATTTTTAATTATATTTTCTTTAATTTAATTATATTTCTTTTAATTTTTAATTATATTTTTTTTAATTATAATTATATGTTTCTTTTAATTTTCTTTTTATTTCATTGAATTTTAATTATTTATATTTTGATTTATATTGAATTTAATTATATTTTATTTAATTTTAATTTTATTCAGTATTTTCATTAATTTTAATTTTATTCAATTTTATTTAATTTTAATTTTATTTATATTTTCATTAATTATTTTATTTTTTCTAAAAAATATTAAAATATCAATAAATGAAAATATCTACATATTGTTACTTAAAATATATATGAAAATTTCTTTTATATTTCTTTACATTAAATGTTAACCAATTTTTAATTTAAACACTAAGTTTTTTAGTTTTTTTAAAAAATTTTAATTTAAAAAAAAAAACCCAACTCCACATCACTCTACATTCACATTCAGACTAATACCCTAATGAAATGTATAACCCTCATTCTCTCCAAAACTATGGG
Source organism: Doryteuthis pealeii (assembly GCA_023376005.1). Taxonomy (NCBI): domain Eukaryota; kingdom Metazoa; phylum Mollusca; class Cephalopoda; order Myopsida; family Loliginidae; genus Doryteuthis; species Doryteuthis pealeii. Next base: position 91,437,170 of record CM042158.1, on the reverse strand, counting down.
TTAAATAGTATCTGTTATTCACATCAAAATAACCCATGAAAGAGATATGCCATTAAACAAGAAAGGCAAACAAAAATAAACTTTTTTTTCTTCGGTCCGATGTGAGAGACTCGTTAAGAAGTGTTTGTACACCTATCAATCACTGTGATTCTGACTCTCTCTCTCTCTCTCTTCACTCTCTCTCTCACCCACTCTCTCTCACTCACCCACACCACACTCTCTCTCTCTCTCTCTCTCTCTCTCAATATCAATTATCAGAACAACAGAATCTTTTGATTCTGACTCCTCTATATTTTTCCACCTCAACTCTTTATATAATTAAGTGATTATGTTTACAAGTCCATTAAAATCCAGCATATCTCCTAACTTTGAGTAGGCTATCTACATTATAACTGGATTCAGATGTTGTATTAGTTTTTCAAGACTCCACTCAATGACCCACTAATTCCCTGGTTTCAATACTATTCTAAAACAGTTGATTTAATCGACAGTCTTCTTCTGGAGGAACATGGCCGAAAATGTGTTTGTTATATAGATAACGATAGGGCACACATGCTGAAAAATCTAAAATATACAAATTGTATGAACCTCATCTAAAAAATCAATTAAATGATAATTCAAATGTCTGTCCGCTCCATACACCTGAGTATTTTTTAATGATAAAAAATGCTTATAATTTTTAAAATAAACATTTATTTATTTCTAACATAAAAATACGCATTTTTAAAAATATTTGAAAATTCCTGGTACTGATCGGAGAGCGTTCTTTGCCTCGTCGATTAATGATATATTTATTTTCGTTTCTCCGTATTTACAATTCTTTGATAAAGAGACCGCCAGGTATGTCGAAACGAAGTTGTGTCAGCAAACTTAAACATCTTTTGGTTTTTTCTACAACTTTTCACACATATCGATCGATCATATCCATTTTACCCTTTCACGTATATATATATGGATATATATATATATAATTATATATAGTTATATCACATTGATTTAGATAACCAGGCTTGGTTTTTGAGCACAGAATAAAAGATGTTGAATTATATGTGAGGATAATTAAAAAAATAAAATCTAAATATTGAAACAGCATGGATTTTTGTTTCATTTAATTTTAGATAATAGACATTAATATCTTTTCAGAGTAGCTGGATCAATGCCAAGCTATTTTTACATAGGATTTTAAATGGGGCATTCCCATGAGCGATACAACTCACGATTCAGTAATAATGGACCTACGGACTAACTTTTAAAAAATCCCCCTATACCCAGGACACTGTAGCTGCTGCTAGTCTGTATATGCTGCGACATGCTTTTTAATAAATCCACAATGACTTTCTATAGTCAAGCTTAAATTAGCGCATATATATTACAAAATGCTTAGAAATGTCAGAATTCTACATAATAATTTATACATTTTTATTCATACAGCTTTGAAGCAAATAGACATTAATAAACATGGAAATTATACTATAACACATTAACATTATGACTTTAATTTAACACAACCATGAACATTAGACTTAAATTTAACCCAACATAGAATTATACTAATTTATTTTACAAACAAGAACATTATACTGAACTTCTAATTTTAACACCCATGACATTATGACTTATTACCCAACATAGTTTAATTACAACCACGAAACTATATGACTTTTAAATGCAATAAGCAATTATCTGAAGACAAATTCTTAGAGCGTCGTGCTTAAAACTATTAAGTTCCTAGTTCCAATCTCCGTCCTCGCCAACTAGCTTAGAGTACACAGAGATCTGTGTAAGTAAAGTTAGGAGCTGATGTTAGCTGTGGCGCTCCACTCAGATGCAAAAACAATCTCCTGGTCTAGCGCTATTGAAAGGGGATGAGACTCCCCACTGATTGGCTGGATACGACTTAGGCCGCCCCCACACTTTTACTTACTTAAATAAATAAACCAATTTCCCAAGTATATAAACTAGATCAGATAGTAAAGCATATCAAACTCCTTATGTTATTTATTGCCAAAATTGATATAATCTATTTTTAAATGATTTAATCATAATAAAGAGAAGAGAGGAGAAGAAAAAATTTTTAATTTTTAAAAAAAATTTTTTTATAATTTTAAAAAAAAAATTTTTTTTTTAGTTTGGTTGATTGCATAATGGCATATCAACTCCTTATGGTATTAAATGCTAAATCTAATTCATGAAATACATTTAATCTTAATCATAAGCTATATTTTCATGTTTAATTGCATTTTTTAATATTGTACATTTTTTTCTATAATCATTTTATTTGCCACGTTATATTTCAAGCATTCCTCACTAAGCCAATAATTTCCAAAACAATCTATTAACCATGATAGGCGACCCTGACATTACTACCACTCCGTCAGAATGGACCAGGGAGAATTAGATGACAGGGTATTTTCACACTCTCAAAGCTCCAGAGCTGAAGCCTCACACCCCTGATGGCATGTTAACATCATACCTGGTGCACTCTCTATTTAATTTTTTTTTTAAAAAAAACACTGGGTTAAAGATTCTGTGGGTGAGAAAAGATTGCCCAATTTTTTTTTTTTTGATCAAGAAAATTGTTTCAGAATTGATATGATCATCATCTTGTCTTCTTACAAGAACGTCTCGCAAATCTAATAAGAAGTATTTAGTCATCTTGCTTGCTTCCAATGAACAAAATTAAGGAAGTGTCTACATGACTGCGTATCTTCATGTGGTGATAAGCTTATGTAGGGACAGCAGCACAGTCGCTTGCAGCTGAAGTCTGCGAGTTTGGTGATATTTTGTTACATAATCTATCGCGGTTGCAAAGATTATTGTCAATCCCCTGTAATTCTTGAGGGGATGACCCTTTTCAACCATGGCAGTTCTTCTATGGAAAATTACAAGAAGCCCGCGACAAATATGTGAAGTCACGGGAGACCTTTAGTAGCTCCATTTTCAGTTAGACTCAGCAAGAATTACCATTTTAGGTCCTGCCTAAAACTGGAACTTCACGTGTTCTAGTTAGTTCAGAATTTAGTTACATGAAATGTATATTGAGGAAATAAAAGTTTGTATAACTAATTCTTTGGTGATGAAGTCTTTGCAACCAAGACTAAGAAATGAATCCGGACGACAGCCAGCCAAAGAACATAGCAATAGAAAACCAACCTTAGAGATGCCGGCACGATAGACCAGAAACAAGTCATGATGTTAGAAGACTAAACCAAACCTGCCAGAAGAAAATTACGACCAGAAAGTAAGAAGTGAGAAAGGTATACAAACATTGTTGTTGTGTTGCCTTTTCCTTTGAGATGTTTTAGTGCGCCAAGGATACTACGTTGGTAAAAGACTTCATGGATATACTTAACTGTCTATGAGGTTTTCAGAAAAATAAAATCAATTACCATTTAGAATTTTTCTTTAACATTAAGCATATTCTATCATTTTTAAGTCTTGTATGGGGGTGAGTTCTATCGTTATGGCACAAAACTGTTGGATAATTTTTGACTTTCCTTTACAAAGTGTAAGTCTTCATTTTGTAGTACTAATATAACAGTGATACTGATAGCTTTTAATTTCAGTGCATTCTGGATGCATGGATTTGATTTGAATAGTCCTGAGAAATTGAATTTTTTCCCAACTAAAGTTTCTTAATAAATTACTAGGTTTTATAATTTATGAAACACTAAACCATCTAACCTATACCTATGTACCACATATAGTGTAATTTATTTCTAAAAAGAAAAAGAAACAAAAACATGGACTGCATGGATATATTTTTCGCGCCTTTTAGATTGTTAGTGTCAGCATGCTTACCTATCAGCCATCTCTAATTAAGTATTAAAATGTAATAATAGTAAGACAAATTATCCTGTATTTATTATTATTAATATATAAATTCTATAAATAGAATATACTAATGATGATATGAGGTTAATGCTTCAAAAATGACCTTAAACCAAGTGTTTTAGAGAATATATAATATATATAATATATATATATCTTATTATAATGAGATTTGTGTTTTTCTGTCCGTAACCGAAACTATATCACTTACTCAAGTCATACCCTTAGTTATTGACATCACTTCTCAATGATTTATTTTGATTAAACCGCAATTAATTAATTAAAATTGTTTTACCATATCATACTGTGTTAACCATAATCAACATACTAACAACATGCTTATATTTATATATACAAAAATAAGCAGTATTGTACAGTGTGAATGGAAGGCTATTGCATATTATTAAAAATTTGATTTAATAAAATATGTGCTCAGTATTATTGATTTCTAATTGTTTGTTTTATTTTAATGAATATAAGCAAAAAATCTCTTCAATAAATCTTAAATGAATCCATAACAAGAAAAAATACTGTAATTTTATTCTTACTTCCTCTTTTAACTAAATACTTAAATTAGAAAAAATACAATGAAAGACAAGTGAGTGCAGAGCTTAAGTTTCAGTGTTCTATTTTCGATTATACCCACTCCTCTGTTCAAATCTTTTATCTGTATTCTTATTTAGTTTCATTAGCCTTACTAATTAATATAATATTTATTACCATTAATAACTAAAATACTTCACCCGGATGGATCTGCATATATTTACTATATATATTAAAAGTAGTCTGTTTATTGTGACCTATGACATCACAATAGATTTATCATTCTAGTTTACAATAATTTGGGCGTGAATTGGGTGAAGAAATATATACACTGACTGCATTTGAACTCTGAATTAGGTGAATTTTGATTTTACTTTTGGCTTATCTACTGATTTTGGCACTTACTTAAATCCTCTCACCCCCACCGTCTGTTGAACATTATCATTTGAGCACTAGCAAAATATGTTATTAGTCTTAGGGTGGAGAAGGGAATATAAGTACCAAATTTATATTTTTTTTATTTTGACCTAAAATTTGCTTGAAACAGTTTGCACAGGCATTAAATGAATGAAAATAAATAGGGATTGTCATTGATCAAGAAATTCATTCACAGCAATTACTGACAGAATATACTGTTATGTGAGTATATATATATATATATATTATATATATAATATACAAAAGTAAAAATAATGAATAAGAAGCTCTTTAGTTGTTAAATTTTAACCATGCAATTATATAGTTATATTATGTGTTTTATACTAAAGCTGAACAAATCAATGTTTGTCTCCTAAAGTTGTTACGTTTAGTTTAAATACACAAAAGTATACTAAATTATTCTTAAGGTCTAGGATTGAGTTTTGTTTGAAAAAAAAAAATTCTATTTTAATGCGTCTAATTAGTTGAATTGTAATTTTAGTCAAAAAACTGACCTTACTTGACTGATCGCTGCACTCTCTATGTATATCTGATTAACTCTCTTTATATATGTTAGTTCTCTGTCCGATAAAGAGAATGATTGTCGAATAAATGTAATTGTATTGTTAAGTTTCAGCAGCAGCAATCCATTAGTCTTTAAATTTAAGATTATAATCTAAAATAATTCACTTTGCAAACTCACTTTTCCCTAATCCCAATTATTACCCAAGCTCATATAGGTGACATTTTGTCTAGTGTGCTGTGTGGGTGGTGTGTGTTTTGTTGGTATATATAATTATAATATATTATAATAAATATTAATAGGTGTATAAAGGTTTACATATCTATTATTTGTACAAAGGAACATTCACGACCATATTGGTTGAAACCAAATGTGTCGGTGAAGTTCCTGTCACCTAATAAATAATATGTAAAACCTTTATAATTTATTTTATTATTTATATAACAGCTCTATTATATTAGCACTCTACCAAAATACCTTTTTGGCACACTGTTCCTGAGTGTAAAAGCCTGATAACAGTGAAATTCTCACACCACACATAAGTATATAATAATACTAACAAATGCATTCAATAAGTTCAACACTTAAACGTATTTAACCAAGCAGAATTAACAATGAAATTTTCAAAAATACGTTCTCTGACACTCACCAAACTTATTCCAGTGAGTATGTTCATTGATGTAAGACTACTCGAAATATCTCTTTTGAGTATAGTGTCAAGTTGCACTGTTGTATTCTTTTGTCCCATGCATCTGAAAATCTTGCATATATAAAGGCGCAGAGAGGAAAATAAATACTGACAAAATATATTGTTTCTCTCTGTCCACCATTCTTCATTTTTGAAAGGGCTCATACATTACACCTTAATATTGCTCTGATAGTTAATGTTGCCAGTGTAAATAAAAACTGAAATGTTTGAACATAGACATGAAACATATAACATCAGAATAAAATACATCCTACTGAAATATTTATTTTTTCATATTCATATTTTGCAACAGTACATTGATATCCAATTGCCACTTTACTTCTGTTCATGACATTAGTATAAATTATCCAAAAGTCTCAAAATAATCAAAACCACTGAGTATTAAATGATAGTATTAATAATTATGAATAATATATAGATAAGGGTCACCATTGTTTTGTCTAAATTTTGATCTTATCAGGACCCTACCTCACTTGACTAAATTGAGTAATTACTTAGTTAACTGAGACAATATATATATATATATTATAATATTCATCACTCAATAATTGCCGTGATGTGTTGCCAATCCACGCAACTTCAGTATACAGACACTTTTCAGCTCCAAATCTGTCGTTGTGGCAAACGTATGCATATTATTCTTGCTGTAGTTAGATTATTAGATCTTCCGGAAATATATATATAATATATATATATATATATATATATAATATATATATATAGTAATTTTTATTTGTTTGTGGAGAGAAATTTTATTTATATAATTTTAATTATCATGACAAGACCAATTCGGCGGATACCATGGTACGACGGTGAGAACACTGTACAGCTGTTTCGACACTGCTGATGAGACCAAATAGTCGAACAGCATGACATGTTCCTCACGTCGCACATGTATTCGCCGAATTTGCTTTGTCATGATTAATTAAATATAATATATATATATAATAATATATATGATATATATGAGGAAACAAGGACAAAACTCAGAAGAATAAAAAAGCTTGATGATGCGTACGAGCTTCAAAGGCTCTAGCGAAATCATATCCTTCACCACTTTTGTCTGAGTTCGTGTCCTTGTGTTCCTCAAATCTCTACCACATCTGTCGATTTATTCCTTATCCTCTTCCTCATATATCATATTATATATACATATATATATAATGGCATATGGATATCAAAACACACAGTTTGAATTCATTGATTATTTCGCCCATTTATGGAAGCTTTTTCACTTTATTACAAATACTTGACATTCTGCTTTTATAGTGAAAAGTTCAATCGGTGAGGCTTGAGAGAAGTCGGTGGGGTAGGTGTTGTAAGGGATGGTGCTTTATATAAAACTACACACCTATCCCCACCTGACTTCCTCTCTCCCATTTACCTTTTTCACTATTTAAAAAGCAGAATTGCAACTTCTTCAGATAAGTTTCGAAAAAGCTTTTATACAATCTAGTGTAAAATATCAACTTGTCATATTACTGTCTGTTTGTTATATCCACACTTCTCTATATTCTAAACCACACTTTGATCCATTTATTCAAAATCCTTCACTCCTCAATAGGTATTTATATATAATAAATAAGGTAATCCACAGACAACGTGTTTCAGGAGTATCACCCTCATCAGTTTGTTATACCTTAGACAGCTACCCCTGGCCGGTTTAAGGACCTGAATGAAACTTCATCGTTCGCCAATCCTCTTACCCGGTGGCCAGAGGCAGCTGTCAAATATAGGAGAATATTGAATCTCCTACATTTCTAAAATGAATTCACTAGAGGCTCAAACATATGTAAACAAAGTGAGCTTAGCTGCGCGCCAGATACGTGAATTCAATTAAATCCCTATTAAAGTGCTCGACCAAAGTGGAGCATTATATTATGCGTATCTAAGAGTCTTGAAACAGTTTTAGAATTGAACATTCAATAAATCATATTGAACAAATGATAAAATCTTTTTGTAAAAACTATAAATATCTAATCTTTGATATTATTATTGACATATTTTTTGTATTACTGCACTTCAATATGATGGCCAATCTTTGTTGGAAGATTTTCAACCTTCTGCAGGACCTTATGTACACCCTGTATTATATATATATATAGTGTATGTGCACACTGTATGTTTATGTAAATGATAGTTAAGAAACACCAAAAATAAAACTTTCCAATTATAATTATGACTAATAAGCCACAAAAGAAAACAACTTTAAAACCAAGTGTAATATTCAAGTTAAATATAGATCGTATTAACATCTGTTTGTATTAGAAGGAAATGTTTTAAATGTAACTTTGTGTTTTCTACTTTCTTCTCTATCTTTTAAGTATCTTTGAAAACATTTACAGCAACAAAAACTTTGAATAAATTCAGAACATCTTGAATGGTTTAATTTATATATATATATATATATATATAATATATATCTATATGTTATTGATAACAAGTTTGTTAAATAGGATAATCAGTTCCAGATGAAAAAACTGAAAGCTAGTCTTTTAATTTGTCTGAATTTTTAAGATGAGGCTTGATATGTATTACTTTGATTTTCAGACTGTTGTCCTCGTCTTTATTCATGATATAAAAAAAATACAAACATTTCGGGCCATTGAACCCACAAGTGTACCTTGTTCCATGCCAAACATAGGCATATTATTTTAACCAGGAAATCATTAATATATCGTCTGAAATTTGTTAGATGAGGCTTGATAATTATCAGCCTCATCTAACGAAATGAGTACACGATAGACAATATAGTGAGGACAATAGTCTGAATAATCCAAATCATTAATAATGGAGATTGTCTGTATTTCTGTCTGTAACAAAAACTACGTCATATCTCATCACTATATTCTTATGCTATAACATCAATAATTTGGAGTTAAGCAATTTTTAAAATTGTTTTACTCTCGTCCTTTTTTTTTTTTTTTTTTTTTTATTTTTACACAGTAACAAAAGTAACTTAAAAAGTTTACAAATAAAATAATACCTACGGATTTGTGTAAAATTGATGTGGAAATATTCAAAATAATTCTATTGATTATTACATGCATGCACACATTTATTTGAAGACGGTAGCTCTATTTTTCATCATATATTGTTTTATTATTTTTTTTTTTTTACTCTTTAATAAATATGAGGATTTGCTTACTTATGATACAAACCCTCTGACATTGAATTTTTAACTCCCACCCTCTCAGCAATGTCTTTCAAAAATTAATTTTACGAACACCAGGAGGGTGTTTTCTGTTGCTAGTTATACTAATTATAATTTAGTATTATTGATTATTCAGACTATTGTCCTCATCTTTATTGTTATCTGTACAACATTTTTGGCCGATTAATTAACACAGCTTAACACCTGTACCAGCTATGGTTAGTGGAATGAGAACAGAATACTTCCATGATTGAATAAAGATTGGGTATCAAAGTTCCATGATGGCTCTTATTACCCCAGGTTCGAAAAGCACCCAAGTCCGAAAAGAAAATACATGAGAGAAGGCTGAGAGGCACATCGGACGGAAACATTGTACAGTAAACAATAAGAGGAGGAGGAGGACAATAGTCCAAATATCCAAATAATACTCATTTTGAATAGTTAGTCTGTGACCAACAAGGCATGAAGACGAACTTACAAAAGTCTCATTCAAATAATCACAAGAAGTGTCACAATTATAAAAAAAAAATAGCAAAAGTACCCCGTCCATGACCGGAATTAAAAAAAAAAATAAGGAACACCAGAGAGTGTGATGTGAGGAGAAAACAATGTAAGAAGAAAAATAAGAGGAAATGACTTACGCAAAATTTTTTAAAAATCGCTGAAACTTGGTGTAATAGAATGTTTATTTTAGGATTTTTCTTTCTTTTGTTAACATTTAAAGAAGCAGATATAAGCCAACCAGCCTGAGATATTTTTTTATATTAGCAGCAGAAGCTATGCCATGATTATAGTCAAAAATCGTTGATATTATGTAATTGATTAATTATATCGATGATAAAATCAATAACCAAATTTAGTGTGGTTCTTAGTTAAAGCAGTCCAAGTGTATGGCAAGATTCGAAATCTGAATCTGAATAACATCTCGATTTGAGTTATAAGTTGACACAGACATACCAAACTTCTCTTTAATATAATATATAGTATATAATATATAATATATATATATATATAAGAAAAATTTTTTAAATAATTATTGTTTATTGCATTCCTTGGAAATTAGATGTGTGAAATCCAATG